>JARQOC010000004.1:359318953-359662624 GCA_033576535.1 Allobates femoralis
TTACTCAGTGTTGTACACAAGCGCAAAACCAATGAAAAGCTATAATAAATGCCGCCCTTTTTCTCCTACCAGCTTTCCGCTTCTTCCGTTAGTTTAATTGAACTATGAAATGTCAAACATTAGCATGAAGTAAGATATCTCTGGAGTAAAATGAAGGTGAACTGAGCACATTAGTCACAGAAGAAAAGGCAAGCAGAGGGTTGTTTGACTAAAATGTAGAAGATCATGGATGCAAAAACAGTCAACCTTTATTGCAATGGCATAAAAAGAATAGGTTCAAAATGTATATTACTCTGTATTATTGCAAACAAGGCATATGTATTAATAATATTTTCATGCACATTTCTTTCTTTCTTTATGCTGAAAAGTTTAGGCTCGTAAGTATAAAATGCCCACAAAATCCCATTTATATTAATTTGTTCAATGCCAAGTTCAATGCCAAGAAAACACTGCGTAAAAATGCATAACGATTTGTGATATAAAGTTCAACAGTGACAAAATTCCAGAAATTAATGTACGTTTTTGTTAATTTTTAATATACCTTGAGAGCAGAGATGAAAAGATTTAATAGTTTAAAGTTACCAAATCACAGATATATTTCTGGGAAATTGTATACGAATTGAACATCCCTTATTTATATTCTGGATCTCTCTGCACCCATGAACATAGTAAAAATAGGATTAAAAAAAAAAAAATTCTTATACTCACCTTACAGCTATTCTCACCTGCTCCTATGCTCTTCATCGGCCTCTGTCAATTGTTCTGCTCACCTTGTTATCACCGCCGCGAAGCACTGAAATACTTGGTCTGACGATTCAGGATTCATCATCAGTGATTAGTAGATGCACCAAGGACTGGATGAGGGATGGTGCAGAGTGGAGGGCCAGAGAAGTTAACAATAAGGTGAGTATCAGTATTTTATTTTGTTTTAAATATTTTGTTGGCCTTTTAAGGCTCATAAAATTAACGATGTTTTGCTGGATCTGTGTAAAGTACTATAACAAAAATCAGCATTTTAGTTAATGTGGATAGTTGTAATAGTTAAATGGAATTCAATAACACCCAAATATATTAATTCATCCCTACTATAGGATAAATATTTGCCTAATAGATGACTGAATTATTGTGGGGAGAAGCCAACTGGGGACCCATCTTAGCTTTTTAAAGTGTATTCACTCTGAAACACTGCAGTGTTCCAGTGTAAAACACATCTGGTTGCAATCACCCATTAAAGGGAACCAACCACCTCAGATCACCCTAATACACAGTTAGTACATGTCCCTGCACCCTAAGGATACCTTTCCAGCACTGTTTTTGTGTAAAATCTTGCATTAGTATAACTGATATAAAGAGTTTATAAACTTACTAGCCTGGTGACTTCTGGGCGTATCCTCCTTCTGTTATACTTCAGGTCTGTGCATCGCATGGCTGTGCTCCCCTCCCTCTGTGCAGAGGAGATAACGATCACGCCCATCAGGGCAGGGCAGCAGGCATGAATCTAGGTCAGGTAGAGGATGGTCATCCTTGCACATTGTCTTCTGTTTATTTCACATTTCTTAGGGCCAGTCTATAAGGGACATGCATGCTAATTTATGTGCATTAGCTGCCTCTTAGGAGCGAACGCCACAGAAATCTATAATATGGCCTCTTGACATGTTCTGCAGTCAATATTATTTCATCTCTTTTATATGGATCTCCATTATCACATAGATTAACACTGATGTTGTCACTTATATTTTTTGAGTATTGTGTTTATAAGACATGTAAGACCAGGCATATTTGATACAAAATAAAGCATATACATTTGTTACATTCCTCAACACAATAGATTTCAACAAATATTCTACTTTTAATGACACAGATAGGACACCAAGATTTTTACTTCATATTTGCAGATTAAACACTATGTGCACAATTATTAGGCAAGTTACAGTATATGTTGATTATTCATTTTATTGGAGATGGGTGTGAACACAGTATGTGGAGTGAGGGAAGAAGCATGCATGAACAGTGAGAGGCCACAGCCTGGAGGGGGATGGTATGGTGAGGAGGGGGAGTGTGATGAGGGACAACAGTATAAACAGTGGGCAGTATATAGGGTCACAGTGTGAGAGGACAGTGTAAGTAGGGAGATCAGTATGGAAAGCAGAGTGCAGTGTGGAAGGCATGTGCCACAACAGGGACAGTGTGTAAATCATATTTTGTACAGGGAGCAGTGAGAAGGAGCAATTATATTTCTGGGTATAGGACATGGCAGATATTTTTAATATAATATATTTAATTTTGATCATTCTGCTATTTTGAAAGGTATCGTGATGTGATGCGCTGCAGAAGATCGGAGAAGATGGAAGTGTGAAGACACTAGCTAAGGATTTGAAAAGTCATCATGGTGCCTGCAGAGGATGAAGTAAAGAAAATGAAGACCCCGATCAGAGACAAAATCATCTATAAGGTACCCAAATGTAAATGATTATTTGTGATACTAACTAATTCTCATCAGTGCTGTGGTTCCTATATGGTCGGATGATGGCTGGAAACAACAACTTCCTGTATCTCATTACCATTGTTCAGGATGTAGAAGGAGTTGTAGGTTCATGCAGTACAAATCTGTATGGGTCTGGCCAGACATGACAATTGTTTTACCATGTACTGATGATAAATTTTGTTACTGATGAGGGTTGTGATTTCTGTAATAATGAGGGTTTTATTATGTATTTCTGTACCTCTGGTGGGTCTGGTGAAGTATTTCTGTACTGATAGGGGTTTTCACTTAGAGTTTCTATACTGATAGGGGTTATATGGATGTATTTCTGTACTGATGAGAGTTTTGACATAGTGTTTCTGTACTGATGAGGGTTCTGGTGATGTAGATTTGTGCTGTTACTGGTTCTGAGCCTGTACCAATGTAACAATCCATAACTTGTAAGATTACGTTAGACATGTTTATGTTGATAACGTTTTGTGCCATCTGACTATTTAGATATTACTATGTTTTTATCTGTTAGGAGAATTAAAGGGGATGTCCAAGTTTTTGATAAGTCTATGTTTCACTCTGTGACTGCAGACTTCTGAACTCTCACAGTACGCGCACACTCCATGCTGTCAGGATTCTCTGGTGATGATGATGAGAGGTCCCATAACTGCAAGTATGCAATTTATATACATGCAGTCATGTGTCGACTAGACATGCCAGGCCTCTATCAATGAAAATGAATTGAAGCCGGACGCATCAAGTCAAAATGTTGTCAGAAGTATATAAATCACATAGGCCTTGTTCACACATACAATGCGTTTTTGCCTTAAATCCGCTTTTGGGATCATTTTAGGCTTTTTTTTTTCTAAGTCCAAAAACGCATATGTGTTAATGCATGGTGCACTTAAGTGTAGCTGCGTTTTTTAACAACACATGCGTTTTTGTTTAGCATCCCAAAAAACACTGCATGCAGCGTTTTTTGGGCGCTGGAAAAAAACGCATGCTTTTTTTAACATGGTGCCCTATGGGAAGCGCATGCATTAACGCATGGCACATATAGGCACCTGCGTTAACGCATGTGTTATCGCATATGCGTTTTTAATGAAAAAATGACTAAGTCCAAAAATTTGCCAAAAACATTCAGGACCTCAGGGGACACTATTGGCACCCTTAAAAAACGGATCTGTTTTTTCTAAGGGCTAAAAATACGGATTGGTATGTGTGAACAAGGCCATACTTGTGCTCACATGACTGTCCATTCTTGCCATTAGCACGAGAGAATCTTGAAAGTGTGCACATGCTGTGAGAACTCTGATGGCTGCGGTCACCTAGAGAGATTTCAGACTTTCATCCCAAACCTGGAGAAGCCCTTTAATTTTAACTTTAAACACTGTAACACAATCCTAACAGCATGTAATATACTCACTGTCAGGATTCAGCTCTTGTTCCAGCAGTCATCACATGGCCACTCCAGCCAGACTGCTTTCATACTGGCATATTTTGAAATCTGTGTCGTTACATGAAATTCTAGTATGGTCTTAAACAGGCATGGATGTGTGCAAAAGGACTCCAACAGATGTCCACAGGATGTTTTTGTAACGGATCTGTCATCAGTCACCAAAGATAGGGGTAAGAGGAGCTGTACCTTGCTTCTGAGCATGCTCAGTACAGCAAAATGGATCTATTTCATGGATTCAATTTTTTCAAGGATCCATACAGATCCGTCCTCCATAGAGCTCCATGTTAATTGCATACAGACAAATACAGATCCGTGTCTGTCCGTTGGTGTCTGCAATTTTTGAACAAGCCCAAAAACGGAACAGTTTCTGTTTCTGGTTACATGAAAATTGTGGACAACAATAGTGATGGGCGAACCCTAACTGTAAAATTCGGGGTCCGTACCAAACACCTTGTGTTCGGGCACAGATCCTGAACACAGACTTTCCTGGGAAGTCTGTTTTACGGTTTGGATTTGGGTTCGGAAGCAGGGGAGCTGTAAAAATAAAGAAAACAGTTATTAATTAGCATTATAATTACCGCGTTCCACTGCCCCGCTGTGTCTACTTCCGGTGCTGCTCATTAACTTCCTGGATATTCAATGCAGAGGGGTCTAACAGTCAATCACAAACGCTGTCACAGAAAATGGTCATCTGCTCAAAGAGATACTGTATGCAGCAGAGCTGAGGAAGCTCCCTGTGGATTATGCCGTAGGGAGGGTTTTTTGTTAATTAAAGATGGGAAACAGTTGTCTTGTGTTTTATTTCTAAATTATTTTTTCAGTGTTGTAAATTTTTACTGCTTACTAGAAATTCATAGCGGGTGGGTCTAATATTGGCCTCACACCATGAATTTCGGGCTTAGTTCCAGCTACCAATACAAAGCTGGCATTAATCCTTTTATTACCCAGTGTGCCATCGCCACCAGGTCCACTGGAAAATTCGGGGTACAGCGCCAGAAAATGGTGGGCTGCAATTGACAGCGGGGGGCCCAAGAATGGTCAGGTCACTCTGTGCTGAGGATTCAAGCCCCCAGCTGCCTATCTTGAAACTAAAAATACAGCAAAGTCCCATTTCATTTTTTTTCATTATTTCACAGAAGCCACAAGTGGGTGGAGGCCAGAAAATATAATGTTGTTTAATAACTATCTTCTTTCTTTTACAACCTCATAGCCCTTATCCCATAACTTTACAGTCTGAGTTTAGGGTTCGGGCTAAGGTTCGAGACACTTTCAGCCCAGAAACCAAACTTTTAAAAAAAACAGGCGAGTTCGCTGAACCCGAACATCGGCGGTTTCGCCCATATTTAGACAACAATGGATGTGTGACAAAACGGAGACACTTGGATGGCCATTTAGGACCAATCCGTGCCCATAGGATAACATTTGAGGCCATATCGGATCCATAGCCATCTGTTTCAAAATGGATGGACATGGATTTGAAAATATACCTGTATGAAATGAGTATCACATGTTATTTTCATACAATAATATATATTATGGTCATGTGACAGCTTTTCTTCCTGCTTCTCTGTTTTTCATTGAATTTTGGGAGAATTAGGTAAGGAAGCTCATCAGCAATTGACTGTAAGTGTGCAAATTGCATATGAATCATTGGTCACAGGATGACTACTCAGACCACTTGGAGGGGGACACCAATCTGAATTCTTGACCTGGGAGCCTGAATACTTTGGTACACCTCTGACTACTGTTTGTGCACTGTGTGTTAAAAGATTTTAAGTAGGGATGAGCGAGTATACTCGCTACTATTAGGAACTCGCCTATTAGTAGTGGTATTTGGGTACTCGCTACTCTCCAAATATTTTACGAGTACTCGTGAATAGAGATGAGCCACCACCCCGGTGTTCAAATTCGTCGAATTTGATATGTGTTCGTCAAATGTTCGTCGAATGGTCGTCGAACAACGTCGAACCCCATTGAAAACAATGGCAGGCAAACACAAACACATACAAACAAATAGAAAACACCTTCTAAGGTGTCCAAAAGGTGGCAAACTACTCAAAACACATAACAAACACATGGAAAAGTGACAAGTACATATAAAAATGCGAAAAGAAAAGAGATGGACGAGTAAAAGGAGGAGACGCAGATATAGGCATGTCATGCCCTCTAAAATCAATTTTTACTCCAGTATTTGTAAGGCATCATGCAGACGATGAGTATTTGGTGAGTTTAACTTCAGTATTTGTAAGGCCATGTTCAGACGAGGAGAACTTGGTGAGTTTTACTTCAGTATCTGTAAGGCCATGTTCAGACGAGGAGTACTTAGTGAGTTTTACTTCAGTATTTATAAGGCATCTTGCAGACGATGAGTATTTGGAGAGTTTTACTTCAGTTTTAGTAAGGCCACATTCAGACGAGGAGTGCTTGGTGAGTTTTAATTCAGTATCTGTAAGGCCATGTTCAGACGAGGAGTATTTATAGTGTATAGTATAGTATTTATGAGTATATGAGTATAGTATAGTATAGTATAGTATTTATGAGTATTTGGAGAGTTTTACTTCAGTTTTAGTAAGGCCACATTCAGACGAGGAGGGCTTGGTGAGTTTTACTTCAGTATCTGTAAGGCCATGCTCAGACGAGGAGAACTTGGTGAGTTTTACTTCAGTATCTGTAAGGCCATGTTCAGATGATGAGTATTTGGTGAGTTTTACTTCAGTATCTGTAAGGCCATGCTCTGATGATGTGAACTTGGTGAGTTTTACTTCAGTATCTGTAAGGCCACATACAGACGAGGAGTACTTGGTGAGTTTTACTTCAGTATCTGTAAGGCCATGTTCAGACGATGAGTATTTGGTTCGTTTTACTTCAGTATCTGTAAGGCCATGCTCAGACGAGGAGAACATGGTGAGTTTTACTTCAGTATCTGTAAGGCCACATTCAGACAAGGAGTACTTGGTGAGTTTTACTTCAGTATCTGTAAGGGCACATTCAGACGAGGAACTTGGTGAGTTTTACTTCAGTATCTGTAAGGCCTTGTGCAGGCGATGAGTATTTGGTGCGGTTTTTACCGCAGTATCTGAAAGGCCTCGTGCAGGCAATGAGTATTTCGTGTTTTTTACCTCAGCATCTGTAAGGCCTAGTGCACACGCTGAGCATTGTGTCACATTTAGGGGACTACAGCAAGAGTCTCCATTTTTTCCAAAAAATTGGGCACAGACACCACTTCAGTGGCATCAATTGCCCCGCAGTTGCAAGCTTAAAATGGTTGGTGAGGTGACTTTCATGCAGCACATTCCAAAATCCACAAGCCTTTAGTCTCCCCATGTTATCTGTAAGATCTGTAAGATTTGTAACCAAAATCTAAGTAGAGGCCAAAAAATCAATACTTTGAGTAGTAGTTCATGCATGAACCGTCACATGGATATGAAGCAAAAGCCGCAGTGGGAAGCTCACTGTGCTACAATGCAGCCTAGCAGGCCGGTCCAACCACTGACTGACCCATCAAGTGCATCCGCTGCCTCTTCATCCTCTGTGACTGTGGGGACAGCAGTCACACATGCTTTTGGACGCAGACCTTCCACCTTTACCCGCAACAGCCAGTATAGTTGTTTGTATTAGAAGTAGCTTACACTGCTTCTTTTTGTGGCACTTCTACTTGACCTAAAGTGAGACCTTGACAAGGTGCAGTTAAAAATTAGAAGTAGGTAACTACATAGGCAGTGTAATTGTTTGTATTAGAAATAGCCTACACTGCTTCTTTTTGTGGCACTGCTACTTGACCCAAAGTGAGACCTGGGCAAGGTGCAGGTAAAAATTAGCACCAACTACACAGGCGGTGTAGCTTCTTTCACAAGTGGGCTACACCACTGTGTAAGTGACACTGCTACAGTACTAGCCCGAACAAATTGCCTGGACTAGCTGCAGCCAAAAAATGCCTACTAAGGCAGGTGGTGTAGCTTTCTTCACAGCAGTGCTACACTACCTGCCCTAAAGACTCCCAGAGCTAGATGTGGCCAGATGCTGTGAAAAACGCTTGCACAGCACTGGCACACTTCTGCCTGTCAAAAACTAATAGGGACTGCTCTAACCTAGCCCTAAAAAGGGCTGAAATTAAAACTAGTCCCTGCTTCTATGAAGTACACCTGAAAAAGGGCTGCTAGACTACTAGTCCCTAATCACTACTCCTATGAAGCAGCCCTCTAAAGGGCTGATACTCCTAAAATTCGCACCGCATTATTTGGTTGTTTCGTTTTCAAGAACAAAGGCACAACTGGTCAGCTTTGATAAGAGAATGAGGTTTATGTTGTAGTTTACTTACAATTGTTGTGTTCATACTATTTCAGATTGAGTCTGAAAATTAAATGATGCAGTAATTAGAGTCATTCTTCAAATTGTTCCTGTTGTCAAAATAGTGAAAGCAAGATGTGATTTATTTCCGTCCGCCTTTGATTTAGTATTACTTTACTTTAAATGAAGTTTTTCGTTTCATATATATTTTAACCTTTTGATGACTACCTTTAGTATCTTCTGTCTTCAAGACCATATAATTACTTATTTGACCATACCGGATCAATTATAAAGTCAGAGTAATTGAATTTATATAAACTTTTTATTTCAAATTTTGCCGCAAGATTGAATTTAGTTTTCTTCTTCTGTTGTGAATATTTATATAAGCAAAATGTGTGCCAATTGACTGGTTTTCTAGGACATTAAATATTTTCTTCTTTAGTAATACATGTATTAAAATGAAAAGGCTTATGTGCATTACACAAAACAATATATTATACCAATAGTTCTTATTTCATGCTGCTTTGTAAGACAAAATGTCCAGTAAACATTCTGTAAACCCTTCTTGAATTCTATCAGCCACATTTGAAGTGCATTGGAAAAGGAGGTCTCAGAAAGTGCCATTCATGTAGACACATTGATGAAGGCTTCTCAGAAGCAGAACTGGAACCATCAGTATCAAATGTCAACTGTATATTGAAACTGACACCTTGCTGAAATGGCCATGATTTTGGTGGTTTAATTCTTTACATGCCATGATTTATAGCAACTTTGTCACACAGATGTATGTAAGAGGAAAGAGGCTCCCCTTTCACAACATGGTCACATTCAATCTGATCATGGTATGCTTATTACTGCTATGGAAACTTGTGGACAACAACAGGCCTTTGGTCTGCCAGTCACTGAGGTTTTTGGACTCTGACAAAAACATTGTTATTATTTATTATTAATTTATATAGCATTAATAATTCCATGGTGCTTGATATAAGAAGAGGTTATAAACAAAATACAGATATATATATTAATTTCCTGCAATATGTAAGTACTGCAGTGTAGTAGACTAGGGACCAGACAGCTCCATATTGGAACTAAGTAGCGTTTCCTCCGTGTACTCCCGTTTCTTCCCACACTCCAAAGACATACTGATAAGGAATTTAGATTGTGAGCCCCAATGGGAGCATTGTTTCTGACATATGTAAAGAGCTGTATAATTAATAGCGCTATATAAATGAATAATTATTATTAATATTTCATTATTATATACATGTTATTATACATTTATTATACATTTATTAATATATACATTTTATAATTATATACCATAATTTTCAGATTATAAGACACACTTTTGTTTCCCCAATTTATTTGGGGAAAGTGGGGGGTGCGTTTTACAATCTGAATCTACTGTTAGTGGGTGTGGCAGCTCTGGAGTGGTGTCCAGGGGCAGGAGGAGGCTGGCTGCGGGCTGCAGAGACAGCGGGAGGTCATGTGACCCCGCTCATTATACTTATTTAATATTCACTGCACTCGCGCTGTCCACCTCTCAGTGCTAAAGGTGCGCTGGGAGATGGACGAGGAGAGTGGTGCATATTATGTGAGTCTGCTCTCACCTTCAGTCCTGCACTCACTCGCTCGCCTTGGATATGGCCCCCCATCCTGCACTCACCCCACTCCAACTTCCAAAAATATTAAGCTTTGATATTTGAGTCTTTTGGGTTGATTGAGAACATAGTTGTTGATCAATAATAAAAATAATCCTCTACAATACAACTTGCCTAATAATTCTGCACACAGCGTATATATACATATAAAAGCAAGTGGCTTTTACTTCATCCTACGCGTCAGACCCGACTCCTTCCTCAGGGAGCGCAGAATACCAGGGCGCAAACAATACCAGAGAGCACATAATACAACAATGTCTACAAGGCATTAAATATGACACATTTCCTTTGTATTGTATGTAAAAGATATACCCCCTTTGCACACAGTGGGATACCTCCTCCACTGGCACAATGTACCGAATCTGCAGCTTTGTGCACCGCTCTGTGAGCTGCAGATTTGACACACTGTGTCAATTAATGAGCTGAGGGCTGTCTGCAATCCTGTGTACCCTCAGCTCATGATCAACTGTGGCCACTCTGTGCAGTGTGCAGGCTAGCCGGACCTTCTCTGTATCGCCTGCACACAGCAGGGAAAAGAGCTGGCAGCTGTGGAGAGAAGAGGAGCATCGGCTCCTGCACAAAGCGGACACAGGGAAACACATTGTGACAGAGGAGGAGGTAACCTATTGTGTGCAGAGGGGGTGGGTGGTCATGCTTGAGACTGGGGCGAGCTGTAGCAGTCTGGGGGTGGCTGACCATTCTGTAGACTGAAGGGGGGGCGTGTGTGTTGGAGTCTGGGAGTAAACAACTAGCTCTTCATTTACATGCAGCTCCAGCGCAAACACTCCCCCTGGATGTTCTCTGGCTGCCACAAATCAGTGATATCTAGGTAACCCTGCAAAATGTTGACAGGATGTATATTACAAACATGTGAGTTATAGAAAAAGCCTTTATATCACCTTTAACTTTATGCCTTCTGGTGATTAGTTCATTTCAGCTAGTTTAACTGTAAACAATAACAGTAATTTTGACCAGGAGTGCCTATATATATATATATATATATATATATATATATAGTCATATGAAAAAGTTTGGGCACTCCTCTCAATCTTACTCTTTTTTTTTTTGTTTAAAATTGTTTTTTTGCAACAGCTATTTCAGTGTGTTATATATAATATCAGATGGACACAGTAATATTTCAGGATTGAAATGAGGTTTATTGTACTAACCGATAATGTGAAATATGCATTATTTCAAAAATTGACAGGTGCAAAAGTATGGGCACCTCAACAGAAAAGTGACATTAATATTTAGTAGATCCACCTTTTGCAAAAATAACAGCCTCTAGTCGCTTCCTGTAGCTGTTAATGAGTTCCTGGATCCTGGATGAAGGTATTTTTGACCATTCCTCTTTACAAAACAATTCCAGTTCAGTTAAGTTTGATGGTCGCCGAGCATTGACAGCTTCAGAACATCCCACAGATGTTCAATGATATTCAGGTCTGGGGACTGGGATGGCCATTCCAGAACATTGTCATTGTTCCTCTGCATGAATGCCTGAGTAGATTTGCAGCGGTGTTTTGGATCATTGTCTTGCTGAAAGATCCATCCCCGGCGTAAGTTCAACTTTGACACTGATTCTTTAACATTATTCTCAAGAATCTGCTGATACTGAGTGGAATCCATGCGACCCTCAACTTTAACAAGATTCCCGGTGCCGTCATTGGCCATACAGCCCCAAAGCATGATGGACCCTCCCCCAAATTTGACAGTGGGTAGCAAGTGTTTTTCTTGGAATGCTGTGTTTTTGTGGCGCCATGCATAACGCCTTGTTGTATGAACTAACAACTCAATCTTTGTTTTATCAGTCCACAGGACCTTCTTTCAAAATGAAACTGGCTTGTCCAAATGTGCTTTTGCATACCTCAGGCGACTCTGTTTGTGGCATCCTTCCACTGAACAACTATGTTGAACAATCTTTTTTTTCAGATCATTTGAGAGCTGTTTTGAGGAGCCCATGATGCCAGTCCTCAGAGAAGATGCAACTAGGAGAACAACTTGCAAGTGGACACCTGAAATAGCTTTTCTCATGATTGGATACACCAGTCTGTGAAGTACAAAGCACAATGAGGTTACCAAACCAATTTAGTGCTTCAGTAAGTCAGTAAAAAGTAGTTAGGAGTATTCAAATCATGAAAATCAGAAGGGTGCCCATACTTTGGCACCTGTCATATTTTGAAATAATGCATATTTCACATTTTCGGTTAGTACAATAAACCTCATTTCAAACCTGAAATATTACTGTGTCCATCAGTTATTACATATATCACACTGAAATAGCTGTTGCAAAAAAACTATTTTAAACAAAAAAAAGAGTAAGATTAAGAGGGGTGCCCAAACTTTTTCATATGACTGTACAATGCAATAGAGTGCAGTTTAACTTTCAGAGCAGACTGCCTCCGTTGTTATCACCCACAGCATAGAGAGTCTTATATAAGACTGTGATTTTAGATCTAACCTTGAAGGATGGGATATTTTAATTGAGATATATAAGGCGGCCGTCACACGCATCAATTTAAAGCACGATATCGCTTAAGCGATCGGCTTTTTGATCGCTTAAGCGATATCATTTGTGCCTCGCTGCGTGCAATCAAGCGATTTTACAATGTAAAATCGCTTGATCGTTAGATCGCAGATTGGTGAGCCGGAGCTCATATCAAGCGAAAAAACGCTTGATCAATCTGCCTCATCGTGGTGTGTGACACCACGATGAACGATCTCCCAGCGGCAGAGCCTATGCTGGGAGATGGTATCTATGGTAAACGTCGGGTTACTAAGCGCCGCGTGGCGCCTAGTAACCCGATGTGTACCATAGTTACCAGCGATCTCGCTGGTCCACATCGCTGGTGAGTCTGCCTGTGTGACAGCTCACCAGCGATATGAACGATATTGTTAGCGATCGCGCATGCACGTGATCGCTAACAATATCACTATCGATATTGAAGCGTGTGACGGCAGCCTATGAAATATATACTGTGAGCCATCTATATTTTGGATACTGTGCCAGTATAAAGTACACTAGTTTATGCACATCATTATAATTTTTTCACTCATATTCACATTATTTTGTGTGATACACAATAGGAATCACTTGCAATATTGTTTTTCACATATATTTTATGAATTATTTTTTGCACCCAAGCACTTTAATAATAAATATTATGGTGTATGTTTGTTCATAAATTCACTATTTTTAGATTGAAAAAATATATTTTTTGCACTTGCACTTTGCACTTTATTATTATTTTTTCACTCATTGATTAAATACTAGTAATGTATTAGGAGGAATATGAAATATATATTGATGTGTACTAGTATGAATTGTATTAGGCTCATGTAATGATATGTGGTTAATATCCTGTAATAAAATTGAGGGATGTTTGGGTCTCTGATGGAATTTTAAAAGTAATTTTGTCTTTGTATGGTTTTAAAATAGTATATTAAAAATGTTTCTATATTTCAATAAAGTGATATTTATACCAAAATTTTGGCTATTAAACTCATTTCATCTATAGGTTTTTCTTTAAAGTGGAGTTTAGCCTACTATAATTGGTGGCCAGAATATAGGTTAATAACTGGTACCACTAGGGACTGTAGGGTCTTAATTTCTAGTCTGTACAGGAACCAGTTGGGCCAGTTGAAGTTTTCATTGTTTTACCCATTGCTCCCATGGGAGATGATTAGACAATTGTAAAATGTGACTTGTCAGTCTATAATTACTAGAAGATAAAATATGGAGCCCAGCAGAAGACTGGGAAGCAATTGATATGGATTTAATTTGCTACTTTTTGTATATCTTAAATTAGGTTTCAAAATTATTATAATCTGATTTATTAAAGGGGTTATCCAGGATGTTTTGAAAAAAATTGTGCTTCAACACCAACAGGCAGGTAGCTGACGCCTGGTGTGCCTGGATCCATTCACTGCCAACTGGAGTGGTCACAGGCTGCTCCTGTCAGCAATTTTGCAGTTTCAGCTGATGTCAGGACTACATAGGCGAGGCTTCGCTACCCTCTGTAGATGGGCGCATAGCTGAAGTCACACTGATCTGCTCTGTGTTTACTCCACCATGTTATCTCTGGCAGGAGCGGTCTGTGACCCCTCTGTGCCAGGAGTGAATGGAGGTGACTGGCATCTAGCACAACAGGCAGGTAGGTGCAGCTGCCTGCCTGTTAGTGCTTAGGCACAATTTTTTTCAACATCCCAGATAACAATACCTTTAAATATATGTTCTGTGTCAGGCCCCATTCACACACTGCTTTTTTTGCTGCGTATTTTTACGCACAAGCTCAAAAAAGCCAGGAGTGGAACAATCAAAACTGGGAGTGGCACACTCAGAGGAAAGGTCTAACAGAAATAAGTGCTCCACTTATATGTTTAACCACCCACTCCTGGTTTGTGATGAGCTTGTGCTTAAAGGGAACCTGTCACCCAAAATATCCTTTCTAACCTATTAATACCTGTCCCTGCAGCCTTACAATACATTCTAACACATCCCTGTCTCACCTTTTATACTAATCTAGGTGTACAATAATGTTGTTATCAAACTTACGAAATTCTTGCCCATAGCAACCAATGACACAGAAGTATTCTTTGCAGCATGACATGGTGCATTGTCACGCATGAAGATCATTTTGCTCCTGAAGGCACGTTTTTGCTTTTTGTACCATGGAAGAAAGTTCTCAGTCAGAAACTCTATATACTTTGCAGGGATCATTTTCACACATTCAGGAACCTTAAAAGGGCCTACCAGCTGTTTAACAATGATTCTGGCCCAAAACATGACTCCTCCACCTCCTTGCTGACGTTGCAGCCTTGTTGGGACATGGTGGCCATCCACTAACTATCCACTACTCCATCCATCTGGACCATCCAGGGTTGCTCGGAGCTCATCAGTAAACAAGACTTATTTATGTACCACAGCAAGCCTTTGAAGGATCGTTCTTCTTGAGGTTCGAGGGACTCCAGAGGCATCAGCAGCTTCAAATACCTTTTTGCTAATTTGTAAGGCCTTTTTAGCAGCTGCTCTCTTAATCCGATTAACTTGCCTGGCAGAAACCTTTCTCATTCTGCCTTTATCTGCACAAACGCATCTGTGCTTAGAATCAGCCACAAATCTCTTCACAAGTACGATGATCACGCTTATGTTTTTATGCAATATGTAATGTTTTTATCCCTTGTCCAAGGCATTGCACTATTTGTTGCTTTTCGGCAGCAGAGAGATCCTTTTTCTCTCAGATGTTACTTGAAAACTGTGGCCTGCTCAATATTCTGGAACATCCAATTTTCCTTTTACTGGACTCACCTGCCAAACTAATTATCACAGGTATCTGAGATTGATTTCAATGATTCAAAGAACCCTGAACACAATACCATCAATGGGTTTAATTGAAAAAAAAAAAAAAAAACCCCTTTGACACTTAAAACCAATTTGCATAACAAGTTGGAACATGGTGTAGGTAAAAGTGAAAAGCAAGTGCAAAACAGTATCAATAACAGGGTACTTGGTTGATATTGTTTTTGCAAAAAATGCATGGAAGCCGTTCTACCAACTGCAAGGTGACCCTTATCAGAATGGTCACTAAACGTATCAACTAAGTACCTGTTATTGACACTGTTTTGCACTTGCTTTTTACTTTTACCTATATAACAGAGTATTTTTAGACTTTTTTTTTAGACTTTCTTTTTTGTGGTATAGATTATTGGTGATGTGAACACAGTTCTACAGACCTGTTCACATTGTGCTCTGGCTCAGCTGTAAGTATTCAATTAGTCTCATGTTATGCAAGATGGGAAGTGCCACACCCCTCATCTGTTAGTATTCTATATTATTAGCAGTAGTTGAAGCCCTGGAAATATTTTTAAATCATGTAAATATGGCAACATATTGCTATGTATTAAATACTCATATTATTCTTTCATATTTATAAAATATAAAAATATGAAACTTTTACAAAAAAAGTGAGATCTGCAATGGACTACTTGGATAAGTCAAGATGAGAATATAAAACTCAACCAAACTAATTTTAAAACCTTTAAGAAAAGATTGGGATCAGACTGTATTTTCCTGTTTTATGTTTTGTTATGTTTCCTCTTACTGACAGCATGAGCTAACTTTGCAAATTTACCTGATATTAGTTCTCTGGATATCGCCCTTTTGGGAAATGGGAAATGAAAGTTGTAATGCAAGTTGTGATGAATGAAGCATAAGACACTTACAGAATGGAATTTGACAATATATTTCACACTGACAGCACAATAAAAGTATGTTTTTTTCTTACTATAACTAGATTTTAAGGATGTACTCTACCACATGCCAGAGAGGATTGTCCTTTTTGTCTAAAATATGTCTCTAGAGAAATCTGAATTTCTCTGGAATTGTTTTGATTATAAATGATGAATGTCAACATATTAAAATGTGATGTTTGCTTACTCTTAGCTATCACTTGTGGTTGAAAATATGTTCAACTTCTGAAAAGCTACAGTTCTGCTAATATTCTACTAGTAAAACATACACTGGCAGCCATTATTTTCCAAAATTCTGGAAGTCTATTTAAAGTGGTATGCTGTCTTTCCCTATAAAGAAAGTTACTCCACAATATAAGCAAGAACATACATGTGGCAGAGACCCATTCAAATAAAACATGTACTTGTATTTTTCTGATTTTAAAACACATTTTTGTTTCCCCCAAATTGATGACAAAATTAGAGTGCGTCTTAAAATTAGAGTCTTAAAAAAAATATGTATATATATTACCAAGTGGGAGGGGGGCTGCGTCCACGGAGCAGGGGTGCCGGAGGCAGGTTTTGGAGGCTGAGGGAACAGCTGCGGGACCTGAATTAGTGATGGTGCCGTGCGGTGGGCGCCATGTTGTGCATGCCTGGCTGCATTCACTAACAGTGTGCAGCTGGTTGGTAGAGGTTATGACTTCTGGAAAATGGCTGCAGATCTTCATCCGTGGCTATTTTGTAGAAGTCTTAAATTTAAGAAACTGCATTGGTATTCCAATCCACCCAGTCCCCTAATAACCTTGGTTGCTCTTCTCTGCACCTGCTCTAGTTCTGCTATGTCTTTCTAAGGCCGGCTTCACACCACGTTTTTTGCCCTGTCAGGCTGTGTCTGATGCTTTGTAGGAGGCACCAGACATAGCCTGACAGCTCCGGACAAATAGAACCGGAGGGTTAATATGCCCTCCGGTCCTGTTTATAGCCGGATTCTGCAGTGCAGAGCACAGCTGAGGGAGCTGTCCCCTGCTGAAATGGTGCTGAACCACTTCACAGGGGACAGCTCCCTGATGCTGAAGTTCAGCGTAGCTCACGCTGAAATGCAGCTGCTGGCCACCGCAAGCAATATTTTTGTGTTCGGCAGGAAAATCTGAATTGTCCCAGATCCTCCCGGACAGATAGAAATACACATAGCTGCCATCCAGTTCTATCCGGCCCCATAGGGCTGCATTAGGACAAAATCGGGTCCGGGGCAGTCAGGTTCACCACGGACAGCCCCGGACCTGATTATACCGAGGTGTGAAGCCGGCCTTACACACTGGAGACAAGATTTGTACACAATATTCTAAGTTTGGTCACACTAGAGACTTGTATAGAGGTAAAACTATGTTATTCTCATAAGAATCTATGCCTTTTTAAAGCATCCCATTATTCTATTATAGTCTTTGCAACAGCTCCTGACACTAGCCACTAAATGAGAATTGCCATACACCCATATACCCATGTCTTTTTCTGTAATAGTTTATCTAGTGTTCTACAATTAAGTACATAATTAGGTTTTACAATTGCCAGGAGGTTACCTGATTCACATTTTTTGATATTTGTTTTCTTTTCTATTTCATATCCTTTATGGGATATATCTTTTTGATATTTGTTTTCTTTTCTATTTCATATCCTTTATGGGATATACTAATTGTATATTACTAGATGGTGGCCCGATTCTAACGCATCGGTTATTCTAGAATATGTATGTAGTTGACATACTGTGACTGACAGAACTTGTTTAGTCAACATGAGTGAACTATATATATATACTAGCTGTGAGCCCGATGCGATTGCATCGGGATTCTAGAATCTGTGTAGAGTTTACTCAGTATATTTCAAATATGTCGGCATAGCGGCCACCGCTATTCTGATTGTTCGGCGCACTGAAGGCGGTGACCGATCAGAAGAGCGCTGCGCTGTATGGTGCCATACTTCAAATACATAAAATATTTTAAGTTTCACATTCACCATTGTAAATGAGGCGGTATTCTCATTGGTTGCTGTCTGCTGCTAGCAAGCAATGAGATTAGCGCCTCACTTTCATCAGTAAATGTGAAACTCAAAGTCGTCCATTATATGTCTAAGATGGTGGCCTAATTCTAAATAATAGGGAGTCTAGCATGCATATATACATTATTCATTCAAATGTGACAATAATGCACATAAGACATGATATGTATCTATGAACTACCAATGTTTGTATAGTATATGTCAATGTAGTACATGTCATGATTCTATGGCAAGGCTTTTCGTACAGATACTGGCACCGATGTTTTGTACAGATTATTAACATTCATATATAAATTGAATATACATAATCTATGGTTTAGCCAGTACATGTTTCCCCACCAACCACGGGAAGGTAGCCTTACAGCTGGTGGGACGTACTCTACTCTATCCCTAATTATTAATATTTAGACTCCTTTTCAATCAGATATTTTTCGGTTATTTGCAGAAGGTGTGGAATAACAAAATACAATTTCTGCACTTGACACCAAAGGGCCTACCTACAGATCACTTTCAGCAAGTAACATGTAATGTATATGTAACTTCCAGTTAGCTTGCAGTAAATACGGCAAACACAGCTTCAACAGATTCACAAAATGCAATCACTAAAAATCAGAGCTAACTGCGATTTTGGTGGTTGAAAGTGTCGAAAGCACATGTGCCGCAACTGCCGCAAGTAAACCACAAATTCAATATAAATTTCATGCAACTTACAGTAAGAATGCTGTAAGTCACAATTAGGCAGCAAGTGGCAAAATTGCTTTTTTCCCACTATAAATTCAACAAATAGCAGAAGAATTCAGATTTAAAATCAAAATGTCTATTCTTTCCCTATGTGTCTAAATATGTACCTATGTGTCTAAATATGTACCTATATGTATGTATGTACTTATATGTACAGAACACAGTTCAAGATAGAGATGTGTGTGAACAAGCATCCCACCCGTCTCTTAGCTGTTCACAAAAAGCTCACCCTTTGTAAAAAGAAACTAAAATCTCTCAGCAGCTATACTGCTGGAGCTTCAGGTTCTTATCACTAAATGCAAGCATTTAGATGATACACATCTGCAATCTACAACAAAATGTGTTTATATACATATACTATGAAATATAAAAATAATGTTTCTAAGCTTAAAAAACTAAGGACTATATATCTTAAATATTTTATATCTATTAACTAATTATAATGTCTTTATCTATAAGTAAACAAATTTTTTTTTTTTATATATTCCGATACATATATGGCTAAATGAATATTTTTGTATTTTTTTTTTTATTCCTATACATCTATGGCTAAACTAATTTATTTTAATATTTGTGTTAAATTAGAAAGTAACTATATATCTAAATGTAATATGCATCTAAAGAATTAAAATTTTAATATTTTTATACACTATATTTTTATTGAAAACTAAAACTAACGACTATATATCTTAATTGACTATTTTATATCTAGTAATTAATTATAATGTCTACCTATAAGTAAACTAATTTTTTTGGTATTTAGGTTTTTTTCTATTCCTATATATCTATTGCAAGACTAATTTTTTTTTGGACTTTTTGTTTTTTTATTCCTATACATGTATTGTTAAACTAATTTATTGTAATATGTGCGTTTAATGAGAAAGTAAGTATGTATCTAAATGTAATATGTATCTAAAGAATTTAAAGGAAAATATTTTTATACACTATATATTTTTAGTGAAAACTAAAACTAACGACTATATATCTTAAATGACTATTTTATATCTAATAAGTAATTATAATGTCTATCTATAACTAAACTAATTTTTTGGGTATTTAGGTTTTTTCTTTTCCTATACATCTATTGCAAGACTAATATTTTTTGGACTTTTTGTTTTTTTATTCCTATACATCTATTGGTAAACTAATTTATTGTAATATGTGCGTTTAATTAGAAAGTAACTACCGTATATACTCGTGTATAAGCGACCCGTGTATAAGCCGACCCCCCTACTTTTGCCCCCAAAACCTGGGAAAACCTATTGACTCGTGTATAAGCCGAGGGAGGACTCCAGCACAGGTATACAGCCCCAGCAGTGTGGTATACAGGCCCCCCAATGGTAGTATACAGCAGCCTCCCCAGTGGTAGTATACAGCAGCAGCTCCAGTAGTTAGTATACAGCAGCCCCAGAGGTATATACAGCCCCAGTGGTAGTATACAGCATCCCCAGAGGTATATACAGCCCCAGTGGTAGTATACAGCATCCCCAGAGGTAGTATACAGCAGCCCCAGAGGTATATACAGCCCCAGTGGTAGTATACAGCAGCCCCAGAGGTATATACAGCCCCAGTGGTAGTATACAGCAGCCCCAGAGGTATATACAGCCCCAGTGGTAGTATACAGCAGCCCCAGAGGTATATACAGCCCCAGTGGTAGTATACAGCAGCCCCACAGGTATATACAGCCCCAGTGGTAGTATACAGCAGCCCCACAGGTATATACAGCCCCAGTAGTTAGTATACAGCAGCCCCAGAGGTATATACAGCCCCAGTGGTAGTATACAGCAGCCCCAGAGGTATATACAGCCCCAGTGTAGTATACAGCAGCCCCAGAGGTATATACAGCCCCAGTGGTAGTATACAGCAGCCCCAGAGGTATATACAGCCCCAGTGTAGTATACAGCAGCCCCACAGGTATATACAGCCCCGGTGGTAGTATATAGCAGCCCCAGTGGTATATACAGCCCCAGTGGTAGTATACAGCAGCCCCAGAGGTATATACAGCCCCAGTGTAGTATCCAGCAGCCCCAGTGGTAGTACACAGCCCCCCTCCTTAATATGCGTCCCCCAGTAGTAATAAACAGCCCCCCTCCTTATCATGTCCCCCCCGGCTGCGGCAGCTGTGAAAATAACAAACACTTTATACATCACCTTCCGGCGCAGCTCTCCGCTCCTCCGGTCCTCAGCATCTCCGCTCGCCGGCTTCTTCTTCCTTGATGTGCCGGCTTGTGACCGCGCGCAGGAAATGACGTCATCTCCTGCGCCCGGTCACATGACACCGGCACAACAAGGAAGAAGAAGCCGGCGAGCGGAGATGCTGAGGACCGGAGGAGCGGAGAGCTGCGCCGGAAGGTGATGTATAAAGTGTTATTTTCACAGCTGCTGCAGCCGGGGGGGACATGATAAGGAGGGGGGGCTGTTTATTACTACTGGGGGACGCATATTAAGGAGAGGGGGCTGTGTAGTGCAATATGCACGGCATCCCCCCGCCGCTGATGGACGGGGGGATGCCGTGCATATTCATTGCACTAATGAGGCGGCCCCACGTGACCGCCTGCGGTCACCGCGGCCCCCTCCTGCCTCCTCCAGCCCCCGGTCACAGCTCTCCCCCCACAGCATACCGTATTGACCCGTGTATAAGCCGAGGGGGGGACTTTTCAGCCCAATTTTTGGGCTGAAAAACTCGGCTTATACACGAGTATATACGGTATGTATCTAAATGTAATATGTATCTAAAAAATTTAAAAGAAAATATTTCTATAGACTATATATTTGTAGTGAAAACTAAAACTAACGACTATATATCTTAAATTACTATTTTATGTTCAATCTGTGTTTATTAACAAGGAAACAAACAAACAAAGAAACAAACAAGCACACATACAAATAGTCATGTACACAAGTACAGTTGCATTAGTTTACAATTTTCACTAAACTCCGTTACAGTTGTACCAGTCTGTCATGTATTATCGAGGTATTAAATATCCAATTTGGCTAGGGCCACAGCATGGCTGGTCTATTTTTTCGGATCTGGTCGATCGTCTTATCATCTGGCTCATCTGAAAGTCCCGAATGCGTGGGAGCAAACAAAGTCTAATAACCTCCTCCTGTTCGTCCATATCAATTTGGTACCATAGCATCTTGCATCAGGATACAACTTAAACCTTACCCTGAGCAAGTTTAAGATATTGGGTTCGTATCTTAAGTGTCCAATTCTAGGTTACGGTTTCCGGTTTTCCATTAAGAATATACTTGTGCACTTAGAGACCTTTGTACCATTAACTCTGTTCACATATTCAGATCATTAAAGCAAAAACTATAGTTAAACCTTGGAGAATGTACTAGTATGGTATACATTTTTCAGGAAATAATAGATCTGAGCACTAGATAGGAGAGAAGGAGAAGAGAAAAGAAAAAAGAACGAGAAAATAAGAATGAAAATAAATAAATAAGTAAGTAAGTAAGTAAACATAGCCAGAGTACTATCAATAGGTAAGATTGAGATATACCGAATACTGTTGTTTTTGGCATACAAAGAGAGCAAAGTGAAGAGAAGAGAATGGGGGGGGGTCTAAGATATGGATATGTAGGGGGAAATAGCGAGGTAGAAAGAAAGACGAGGGGGTTTCCTCTGGGTCCCTGGGTATCCAGGAGGAGGCAGGCCCCCATTTGCCTCTGGTGTCTACTCACCTCCATCAGCGAACACTGTCTCAAACTCAGGGGATCCAAGGAACAACACCCACGGACTCCATATTCTCAGGTATCTATCCCTGGCGTCGGTGACTTCTGCTGTGAGCTCCTCCATCCGATGAATTTTAGTCATCTCCATCAACCACTCAGCTCGGGATGGTGAGTTGTTTTCCAATGTCTGTGTATCACCGCTCTTGCTGCCGTCATGCAAAATCTGAGGAGGTCTGATTTAATATGTTTAAAGGATCCAGGAAAGAGCGATATCAGTGCCAACTGCGGAGTCCTCTCCGGAATCATGCCACTTATTGTCTCATAGATCTCAAACACTGAGTTCCAGAAAGGCTGGATTTTGCTGCACTCCCACCATATATGTATCATGGTACCACGTTCCGTTTCACATCTCCAGCACCTGTCAGAGATGGAGGGGAAGGCTGCATGGAGAGTGTCCGGGCATCTGTACCACCTCGACAAAATTTTGTAACTCTTCTCCTGAGCAGAACATGCCATGGAGAGCTTATGGGTGAGGGAGCACGCCTTTTTCCATTCCCTTTCGGACAACTCATAGTTCAGTTCTGTCTCCCATTTCAGAAAGAATCTCGGCTTATCGTTACCTTTATTGTCGTTTAATACTGAGTATAATGCTGATACTACATGTCTGGGCGGAGACTCTAGCATGAATAATTTTTCAATAGGCATCTGATCCCCCTGCAGCCCCTCCACTAAGCTCCGTTTGGATGCATACGACCGTATTTGTGCGTACTCCAACCAGGATGACCCCCTCTGCTCTCCAGCCAGGGATCCAAAGGGGGCCATGGCCCCGTTTTTGAAAATATGTATAAAACGTGGCTCATCCACCTTTTGCCATCTTAGGAATGAGTCGACCTCCTGTGTCGGGGGGAAGGATGGGTTGTGGAAAATTGGGGCCAGGAGTTCCCTCCTTTTTCTACTCTCTCCTCTCCCTACTTCCCTATCCCAGATCTTCAGTGCGTTGGACATCAGTGCCCCCTCCTCATTCAGTTTAGGTCTGTCCTCTGGAGACAACCAGGGCAAGCACCACAGCGGATAGTCTACCAGTCCCTGTTCTACTGCCACCCATTGTTTGGAGCTTCGTTGATATTGCCAATCTAGTAGTCTAGTCAATATGACCGCCTTATAGTAATTTTTGAAGTTGGGCATACCCGCTCCCCCTCTAAGTTTGTGGCGACAGAGTGTATGTATGTTTATTCTTGATTTTCTACTTCCCCAGATAAACCGAGAAATTGTCGCTTGTAATTTATTGAAATAGTATGGCGGGGCATAAATAGGGGCTGTCTGGAATATGAATAAAAATTTGGGTAAGATGTCCATTTTTATCACATTTATACGTCCGAACCAGGATAGTTTTCGTTTGTCGTAATTCTGTAAGTCCTTAACCGTTCTCTGAAGTAGAGTCAAATAGTTGAGGGAAAACCACTCAGAGGGATCTCGAGGCACCATGACTCCCAGATATTTGAGAGCTTTGGTCTGCCACCTGAAAGGGAAATGGTCAGCTAGGTGCCTCTTCTCAATCTCCGGGAGGGAGATATTAAGGGCCTCTGTCTTAGTTATGTTTACTTTAAAGTTGCTATAGTTTCCAAATGTGTCAAAGACTTTGAGTAAGGAGGGAAAGGAAATACGGGGTTGAGTAATAAATAACAGTAGGTCATCTGCAAATAACGCTGCCTTGTATTGATTATTATTATATTCTATCCCCCTGATATTTGGGTTCTGCCTAATTGCCGTGGCAAGGTGTTCCATAATCACGATATATATCAATGGGGACAATGGGCACCCTGCCTAGTTCCATTGTGGATCAGGAAGGGCTGAGATAAACCTCCGTTTGCTCTAACCCTTGCCGCGGGGCAGCTGTATAGTGACAGAATCCTCTGCAAGCACCTGGTTCCCAGGCCAATCCTCCCCAAGGATGCCTTCATAAATTGCCAACTGACTCGGTCGAAGGCTTTTTCAGCGTCTACCGAGAGTAAGCACATTGGTAGCGCTCGAGCCCTCGAGCTTGCCATGAGCAATAGTAATTTATTAGTGTTATCCCTAGCTTCTCTCCCTTGGACAAAACCCACTTGATCATTGTGGATTATTGTAGGGAGTAGGGGGGCTAATCGGTTAGCAAGCAGCTTGGAGAATAATTTAATGTCCACATTTATTAGGGATATAGGCCGGTAATTCGCTGCCTCTAAGTGATCCTTTCCTGGCTTAGGGATAACACTAATAAATGCCTCAAGGGATTGGGGGGCCCAAGAATTCTCGGGAGAAATTGAGTTGAATACCTTCGTTAGGAATGGAGCAACCAGGGAACCGTAGTGCTTGAAAAACTTGGGGGTAAAACCATCCGGTCCCGGACTCTTCCCCCCCGGAGATTGCTTAATTGCTTCTATTACCTCTACTTCAGAGAAGTCGGTCTCTAAGATATCCGCGTCTGTGGGGTTTAACACTGGTAGTGCCGTCTCGTCAAGGTATGTTGCCGTCTTTTCTTCTAGTCTCGTGGGGTCCATGTCATCGTAGTGTCCCTTTATGTTATAAAGTCTACTGTAGTAGTCCCTAAACGTCGATAAGATGTCTTCTGGGTTTTGGGTGATTTCACCATCCGAGCGTCTGATTTGTGGGACTCGTCCAGGCGCTCCCCTGGGATGTAACATCCTCGCTAGCGGTCTACCGCATTTGTCCCCATGTTCGTATAAAAATCTGTGTAGCCTCTCCTGTCCCTTTAGGTACTTTTGATCTACCAGGGCTTTTAGTTCATCTCTAGCTACCACTAGGTCTGCTAGGGTCTGTTTGGACAGGGTCTGCTTATGAGAACACTCTAGGTCAGTTATTCTCTGTGATAGTGATTCTATTTTTGCTATTTTTTCTTTTTTAAGTCTAGAGCCATGTTTCAGGAGGATCCCCCTAACTACACATTTTAAGGCCTCCCATTGTAGAGGAGCAGCCGTGGGGTCCTCAGCATGTACTGAGATGAAATCTTTGATGGTAGACTGTACTTCTGCATTACATAATGTGTCGTTTAGTATGTTGTCATTTAGTCTCCATGTCCACTGCCTCGCTGAACTTCCGGGTATGAGGAACCTACAGAAAATGGGGGCATGATCAGATAAGCCTATCTGTCCCATCTGGGCCTGCATTTGCCATGGCAGGATCCTCTGGCTGGAGAGGAACAAGTCGATCCTGCTGTAAGATCCGTGGGTAGGCGAGAAATATGTATAGTCTCTGTCTTTTGGGTGCATGGCCCTCCACAAGTCGACCAAACCTAGGTTTTGTATGGCCTTCCTGACCGCATTCAGTCTCGTTTTAGTTACCCCATGTCCTCCCGGTGCATTATCAACCGCAGGGTTTAGTGTGAAATTAAAGTTGCCACCTATCAGAATAGCTCCCTCAGCGAAATTTGCAAGTGCAGCAGGAGCGCCAGACATTTTTTGTCTGGGTCTTTATTTGGTAAATACCAATTCACGATGGTGAATACGTTGGCATGAATTCTGATTTTCAAAAAAATGAATCTTCCATTCTCATCTACCATTGTATCAATTATTGTATGTGCCAGAGAGTTATGTACCGCAATTGAGACTCCGCCCGACCTCGCCTCCGGATTAGTGCTGTGAACCCAGACATTGTAGCGTCGGCCACCGATACCAGGGAGATGATCCTTTTTGAAGTGAGTCTCCTGTAATAACAATAATAGAACACCTTGTCTATGCATTTCCTCTAATATTTGAGTCCTTTTTTGCGGGGTATTGAATCCCCTTACATTGTAAGAGCAAATTTTAAGCTGAGACATCTTCGCTTACTGATATAATCAGGCAGTCAGATATACTATAGGATACGGCTCCCTCCAATGGAGGCTCAATTTCAACACCAGAACCTTTCAAGGACCCAGAGGAAAGTGAGGTGATAGTTAGTAAGAAAAGGTGTAATTAAAGAGGGAATAGGGTTGTTACTTGGGGAGAACAAGGAGAGAGGAGAAGAAAAGGAGAAGAGTAGAAGAAATAAGATGATATGCTTCCTATCCGTAGTATTCTTCCAACAGTTATTAATGAGATATAATATCGATTGTAGTACCTTTAACTTGAATGGAAGTGGGAAATTGTGTCTCAACGCACCTGCGCAGTCGAGAATCCCTAAAGGGGTATAGGCCTTCTACATAGGAGCCTCCCTTTTTAGGCAAATAGTGTACCATTAGTCATCTCTAGTAAATGATAATAGCAAAATACAAACAGAACCTAAAGAATTATAACTGGTCTGGATATACAGACAACTCTAAGAGATATAGATATCTTATACCAAAACTGGTTGCGGTATAAATACCTCAGACTTTCACCCTTCAACCTCTTCCTCTAGTATGGCTTTTGAGCATTGTTATCAGATAAATGCCAGACCCGTCCTGTTCCTGTTATCCGATTCGTGATCTGCTACGTAAAAATGAGGGCAGGGGATGGGGTAGGGATAGGAGGTAAGGGAGGTGAGGGGGGGCTAGGGGGGAATGAGGGATCAGGGGAGGGACAATGAGAGGGGAAAAAGAAGGGAGGGAGGTTGAAGAGGGCGGGAAGGGGGGGTGAGGGAGGGGGAGCGGGGAAAAAGGGGGGGTAAGAAAAGGGAGGAAAAAACCCTCCCCCAAAAAACACAATTCAATTCCCCTCCCCCCTGTTGGGCTATTTTACATACTGTACTGTATGCAGAATAGCATTAGGAGGGACGGTAGAGGTTATAAAGTTTGCTAAAGGAACGCAACATCATTGCTTGAGGATGCTATCAGGGTCTAACTGGTCTACATCTCTACTATGAACCGCAAGGGAAGGAGATAGTTAAGTCAATGTTCTCCTTGTCAGCGTCGTGGCCCACGGTCTCCGTTTCCTCCTTGTCGGCGTCTGTACACCTCTCCTGGTCTCCTTGGTCCCTCCGGAATCCTCAGCGGAAACTCCGGCCATCCCGGGGTAGATACCGGCGGTACCTCAAGGGCAGATGTGAATGAGGATATATCAGCCGGAGATCGTAGGACATGGATCCGGCCATTTTTCCTTACTTGTAGTTTAAAGGGGAATCCCCAAGTGTATGGTATATCGTAGTCTCTGAGTACATCCAGTAGAGGGCGTAAGGCTCTCCTTTTTTGCAGGGTCAGTCTCGAGAGGTCTGGGAGAATAGCTAGGTTTTTATCTTGAAATTTGCATGGTCTTCCATTTCTTATCCGGGTCATAATTGCATCTTTGATAACATAACGATGGACTCTGCAGATGACGTCCCGGGGCCACTCGGGGTCTGCCGACCGGGGACCTAGGGCTCTATGTGCACGGTCAAGCTCAATTACTGTTGAGGGGGGATCTCCCAATACTCCATTAAAGATTGATTGCAGCACACCAGGGAGGTCACGGGACTCCACAGATTCTGGCAGCCCTCTGATTCTTATATTGTTTCGGCGTCCCCTGTTTTCTCCATCATCTAGGGCATCTACCAGGTGCATAATCTGTGTGGATTGAGTCTGCAGCGTCTCTTGTTGGGACCGACACATCTCCTCAAGGGCTGATATTCTGAGGGCATGGTCTTGGCCCTGGCTGTCTACTCTCGTTACTTCACCCCTTAAACAAGAGAGCTCGCTTCTGTATGCATGTTCTAAGCGGGTGATATAGGCCTCCATGTCCTCCCTGGTGGGTATGGAGGACATGCGTGCACGTAAGTCTCCCAGCTCGGCTAACACACTGACGTTCTGCATACTGTCCTCATGTATAAAAGTAATTGGGGGTGCCATAGCTCCCAGTGTGGGCCCCTGTCTCCCAGACTCTCTAAAGGGGGGTAGACTATGCACACTACTCATATCAGAGTCCATTGCCAATGAGGCACAAGGGGTCTCCTCGTGGTGTCCCCTTACGGGTTCAGTATTGTCATTATGGGGGACTGAAGCTGTATGAGTGTCTGTTCCTCTTTCTCCTCCTCCCCCAGCCTGCTGCGCACTTATCTGCTGTGTGGGAGCCTCCGTTTCCTCCCGGGACCGCGGTCCTTCTTCCATCACTGCCGCCGCTGTTCTGCTGCTTGTGCCTCTTGTCTGAACGCCTCCAGGGCGTCTGGCGTCTGGCCCGGGGGGATGGTTAGCAATTCCGCGGGTCTGCTGGGATGAAGTCGCTTCTACCTCCATGCCGCGCTCTCCAGGCGAGGTACTCTTCCTCATCGCGGCCATCTTGGGGATGGTTGTTCTGGCGGGAGTCTGGTCCCGTTTGGTGAAAAACCGTTTTATGGATCCTCCAGGAGGTATTTGGGCCGGGGATTCGATTCCTGAGGAGTTTCCCCGTCTCCCCCTTCTCATGATCGTCCCGGAGCCGCTGTATGTCGCCAGCTTAGTGCTATTTTCTGTGCCTAAGAGCGGGAGCAGAGTCGCTTAGCTTCCTCTCTCCTCCATAGCTAGGCCACGCCCCTTAAATTACTATTTTATATATAATAACTAATTATAATGACTTTATCTATAACTAAGCTAATTTTGTTGGCATTTTGTTTTTCTATTACTATACATTTATGGTTAAACTAATTTTTTTATAATTTTTTTTTTCTATTACTATACATCTATGGATAAACTAATGTATTCAAATATTTGTCTTTAATTAGAAAGTACATATGTATCTAAATGTAATATGTATCTAAAGAATTTAAAGTAAAATATTTTTATCTATTATATAATCACGAATGGGTTTTTTGCCCCTTTTGAGTCCGCTCGCGCTGCGAGTCAGCGTGGTCATGTGGATACGACCGAAGCATTGGCCGCGCAGCGGCCATTGCGAGCAGTTCTAAGGCGACTCACTATGCCCGCGCAGCGGGCATGGCGAGTCGCCTTAGCAGCGCGAAGCATTGGCCGCGAAGCGGCCATTGCGAGTCAGAGACTCGCTCTTCTAGAATCCCGATGCATCTGCATCGGGCACCCAGCTAGTAGACTATATTTGTAGTGAAAACGAACAGTAACGACTATATTTCTTAAATAACTATTTTATATCTAATAAAGAATTATAATGTCTTTATCTATAACTAAACTGGTTTTTTTGGTATGTTTGTTTTTTTCTATTCCTATACATCTATGGCTAAACTAATATTTTTTTTTTTGTTTTTTTTATTCCTATACATGTATGACTAAACTAATTTATTGTAATATTTTTGTTTAATTAAAAAGTAACTATGTATATAAATCTAATATGTATCTAAAGAATTTAAAATAAAATATTATTGTAGAGAATATTTGTAGTAAAGAGTTTTTCACTATTGGACAGCAATTTGCCTTGAATGGGTGTATCCAGCACTTTCACCTTAACATTGCATCGTGTTTTCACTCATGAAAAAGCCACATATAACTGTCCATGTCCAAAGTGATGACAATGAAGCAAGTCCCATTTCAAAGAGCTTTTCTGCTGTTAAAGTTGCTCAAAAGCATGACAATGGTGCCGATTTGTAATTAGAGGCGATGAGAAGGCATTCCCGTTGGTATGAATGATTTTAAAAATTCCACTGGATATTGGTCTGGATCTTCAGTCTCACCAGGATCAATAGAATCATCACTAATGTATTCAGTGTATTCAGCAGCAATGCAATCCATAACCTTAGAGTTCACCATATCCACATATCCACATGGTCATTTTTAGAGCAAAGAATGGCATGTAATGCAGCAATTGAAATGCTTTCATTGTTACATACATTATGTATGTAAATGTAATATGTATCTAAAGAATTTAAGATAAAATATTCTTATAGACAATATTTTTAGTAAAGACTTTTTCAGAATTAGGCACCAATTTGCCTTGAATGGGTGTATCCAGCACTTTCACCTTAACATTGCATCGTCTTTTCACTCGTGAAAAAGCCACATATAACTGTCTATGTCTAAAAACGAGTTCTGGCAAAAAAATCCCTACTTTCTCCAGTGTTTGGCCTTGGGATTTGTCGATGGTCATGGCAAAAGCAGGCTTCAAGGGAAATTGTCGACGTCTTAACTTGAAAGGTAAGCCAGTCTCTGATGGAGATAAATCAATCCTTGGAATAAACACCACATTTCCTTCAGCAGACCCAGTAATAACTTTTGCTTGAATCATATTGTCAAACACAGCGATGACAATCAAGCGAGTCCCATTGCAAAGACCTTTTCTGCTGTTAAAGTTGCGCAAAAGCATGACAATGGTACCGATTTTTAATTTGAGGCGATGAGAAGGCATTCCCGTTGGTGTGAGTGAATTTAAAAATTCCACTGGATATTGGTCTGGATCTTCTGTCTCATCAAGATCAATGGAATCATCACTAATGTATTCAGTGAATTCACCAGCAATGCAATCCATGACCTTAGAGTTCACCATATCCACATGGTAATTTTTAGGGCAAAGAATGGCATGTGATGCAGCAATCTGAATGCTTTCATTGTTATGTACATCAATGAGAATGTTTTCACCAAATATAGCAAGTATGAGTGAGCCAGTGCAGATCATGTCTTGTGGGATTTCAATGATATCATCTCCAAGGTTGAAATCATTGGACAATTCACCATTTCCCAGTTGAAGTAACCAACTGCTATAATCAGGATCAATGGAACGCATGTTGTTGAAGAGTGGCAATTGAGTGAAAAGCTGCCATTGTCGTGAGTATTTAATACAACTCTCTATAATGTCAGTTCTTGTACCATGAGGGATGATAGGCAGACACTGTCGAAAGTCTCCTCCCAGAACAATGACTTTCCCTCCAAAAGGTGTTGTATTTTTCTTGGAGATATCTGTTGTCATGACATCCCGTAAAAGTTGATCTATCACATGCAGTGCATATTTAGATAACAGAGTGGACTCGTCAATAATGAAAAGTTTGGTACTTTTCAAATGTTGTGCAGCATCTGTATCATTTTTAATTCTGGAAACGGATGTTTCATTTATTGGAATTGGTATTCCATAAAGCGAATGGATGGTTCTTCCTCCTTGCAGTAAGTTAGCTGCAATCCCTGTACTGGCTGCAGGTGAAACAATTTCGCCTTCTCCTCTTAGTTCATGAATTAATAAATCATACAGATATGTTTTCCCACTGCCACCTGGACCGTCGATGAAAAAGCACTTAGGTTGCAGAGTTCTATCATGTAAAGCTTGATTGATAGCATCATAGGCCAAAAGTTGTTGGTCATTTAAAGTAGCTTTCATTTCCCGAGCTCTTCTTAACTCATCATCCTTGTTGTATTGTGGAGCGATGTGTGGCTTTCTTTTTGGTCGTGGTAGATTAAAATCAGTAAAAGTTTTGGCATGAAATTTTAGAACATTTTGGACATCTGTCATTGCATATCCTTCACAATCCTCACACTCCTCAGTGTTGGAGTGGTATGCATGACAGTATTCTTGGATAAAGTCTTGTTTAAATTCTTGCCACAACTCCAATGGATGAGCTGGAGGACCAAAAATACATATATATGCAAATATATCACGAAGCTGTGCAGGCATGTTGAGAACACAGGCATCCAATAAAGTATTTCTCCAAACAGTGTCATCGAAGAGCAATCCAAGGGCTAATGCCGCCACTTTAAAAGTTGGGTATGTGACTTCATTAACAGTCTTAATGTTGTCAAAACTTGTTGCTCCTTTGACTTGCAGTAACAACAACCTTAAATAGTACCGTTCTTGTTCTTTCATACTGACAGTATACATTCTTCCAATCACTGATGAACCTCCTCGCTTTCTAATTTCCCATGCACCTTGTTTCCAAACATAGTGCTCTGGAATTTGGCGGTAGAAGTAATCCTGAGCATGTGGGTCATTCTCATTCAGCTCAAAGTAGGCCATAAGAGTGGATTTTCTGTGCATTGTGTAACTGATGTTTTCAACAGAGTCATCCTCATGAAAATAAAGTGGTTGAGAATGTGGGAGATGTAAGGCAAGACGAATAATGGAGTGTCTATGCATAGGGTAAGCAAAGATTCGCCAAGCTGCCTCCGGTGCACTCACGTATCTTGAATCCATGAATTGATGTGTTTCATCATGGTGGATATTAGTTTGGCAAATTTCAAGATTGGCTTCATCATGTCCTTTGTAGACATATTTGAATAGGTATTTAACACTTTGAATGGAAGCACATACCTCAACATTAATATGACACTTGTATTTTAATAGTAGGAAAGGGTTATAGGGAACAACCCAAGAATTATCAATCATCTTTGAATTGTGTTCAAAGGATGATCCTTCTTTTCTTTGATAAGTAGGGTATGCATCCTAAGCTAAGACTGTTTTTGTTTGGAAATCTTTAGGAAAACCTTTCTTACACTTTCCAAGATCCATACATGGAGAATTGGGGTTGTGTTGTCCACAGGGTCCATGAATCATGTGTTGCATCACAATTTCATGGAGCACAGGGTAATCTTCTGGATCAGGGATTTCAGCCCAAACTATATTATCCACTTCAACCTTAGTTCTTAGTTTGGGTTTGCTATCCAGAATGATCAAAATGTGAGCGTATGGTAGGCCACGCTTTTGGAATTTAATAACATGAACCATTGCACAAACCTTGTCAAATAATCCACTGTTAATGTCTTTTAATAGGGCTTCAAGTTTAATTCTGAAGACACGGGCGACTAAATCAGGTCTATGTTCCACACGCTGCCATGGCTCTAAATTGATTTTAATCTCCCTCCATTTAGGATTACAGGTCATGGTTACGAAAAGATTCGGTCGTCCAAATTTAGTGACAATAGCCATGGCATCCTGATAGCGTTGCTGCATGTTTCTTGGACTGCCTTCAAAGGAAGATGGTAAAATGACCGTCTTGCCAATGGGAATACCTTTCTCAATAGATTTTTTCTGGAGATGTTCCTGAAGTACGCAATAATCCTCAACTTTTAAATCCTTTTGGTGTTGACGGATAAAATTTAAGCGATTTGCCTCAATTTTCACATACGCATCCACTAAGTACTGCTGCGTTAGTTTGCCACCATTCAGGACAGGATTGAACCGATTCCGTACAGACAACAAATAGCAATAATACTGGAGCTGTGTAACCCTGCGTTGAATTTGGCCTTGATGCTTGAGTCCCTCATGCCAGCCTTGTTCTCCATGAGGGAAAAATAAGGGATACAGTAATGCATCTAAATTGCTGTGTAGAATACTGACTTGCTGTGTTTTTGGGGCCAAGGGGTTATTTGGATCAGGTTTCAAATGAATTAAAATGTCTCTATTGAATGGTGGCTCTCCATCAGCATGTTTAAAGACCACAGCAACTTCATTGACAGTAGGATTGTTATAGCGTCTAGGGTCTTGCTGTCTGTCTTGTTTAATGGCCATGATAATATTTGGCATAACGGTGCCATGTTCTACTGCCTTCTGTTGTTCTTCTAATTCAACGTCACGTAGCATTTTGTAGGCCGAAACAAAGGGATTAATATTATCCAATTGAAGAGCAATGATACTCATTAAAGTAGGATGACATTTAACATTTTCTGGAGAGTGTAGGCATTGTTCTGTAGCGCTTGCAGTATCTAAAATGTACAGTTGTGCATATGCTGGAGGTTGATCTTGAGCAGGATGGAGTGTTCCCGTGCGATGATAAATTTGCCCATGAATTCGGAAACAGTAAGGGCCGTGTCCAGGTGACGGAGAAACATGGGCACTCATGGAGGCAAAAGCAAAAGAACTATTAATGCTCCTGATATTCTCCATCAAATTTTTACTGTACTCACTCTCTCCTTTCAGCAGGCGTTGGAAGACCTCCGGGTATTGAGGTAATGGTACCTTTACTTTTCCCTTGTGGCAACAAAGAGTAAACTGTTTATCTGATGGGCGTTCATCAGTAAAATGCAGAGCCTCACAATGTTCACAAATTAACTTCATGGGACCACAGGTATGTTCTACAATAGCATGATCCTCATCAGTAAATCCCATTGGATGTAGGAGAGGTGTAGATAACAAATGTAGCTGTTTATTGTGTAATCCTACATAGATGAGACGTGGAAGGGACGTAGAATCAAAACATTCAAGAAAAGAAGAAGTTGAATATAAATTGCATTGTGGCTCTTGCAATGTTGAAGTGGAAGAACGTGTGCGTACGTAACGACGTGATGCAGCCAAATGAGTCAAGCATAGTTGTTTAGACGTAGGAGACAGCGTATCTTGACGCATCTGTCTTGTCCTTTTTTTGCGGATAATGTTAGACTGTTTGCTGTATGGCGTCTCCTCAGCAGAGTGTTTTCGTTTACATGTAGCCTTGCGATGTGGTAAAGGCTGTTCAGTTGTAGTTAACACAGTAGAAGAAGAGGTGGCAGCAGTATGAGGATCAGACGAAGAGGAGGCAGCAGTATGAGGATCAGAGGAAGAGGTGGCAGCAGTATGAGGGTCAGACGAAGAGGTGGCAGGAGTATGAGGATCAGACGGATGTCGTGTAGGCATTAACTTTTGTTGTTGGCGTCTTTGACGCGCAGCCATTGATTTTTTTGCCTAATCGTTCCGTCCTTCCTTCCAAAGACTCTTTTGAAAGGCGTGTCTTCAAAGCAGCCTTTTCCTTGTCCAAGCGAAGTCGTCTTTCTTCAGAACTCTCTTCCGCACGCTTCTTGCACATACGCACTGCCTCCTTGTCAAGCTTTGCTTTTGTTTTTCCCATGGAGGTCATAGGAGGTGTTAAAGGCTGTTCACTTTGTAAAATGTCAGTAGAGGAAGAGGCAGGAGTACTATCTTTGTCAGATGTTTCTTCAGTGACTGGAAGTATTTTTTGTTTGCGTCTGCGACCCTCAGCCATGGCTCTTTTTGCCATTCGTTGGCTTCTTTCTTGGGAAGACAGTTCAGAAATAAGTTTTTTCGAAGCAGCCTTCGCAGCATCCAACCGAAAACGTCTCAGTGAAGAAGAGAGTTTGGCAATGCGTAACACTTTAGCAGCCTTAGCACGATCTAAGCGAAGACGTCTCTGTTCCAAAGTCTCCCCTGCAATGTGTTTCGCATGAGCAGCCTTAACACGAAGATCTAAGCGAAGACGTCTCTCTTCCGAAGTCTCCTCTGCAATGCGTTTGACCTGAGCAGCCTTAACACGATCTAAGCGAAGACGTCTCTGTTCTGAAGTTTCCTCAGATGTGCGTTTCGTCTTAGCAGCCTTATCACTATCTAAGCGAAGACGTCTCTCTTCCGAAGTCTCCTCAGCAGTGCGTTTCGCCTTAGCAGCCTTACGAAGATCTAAGCGAAGACGTCTCTCTTCCGAAGTCTCCTCTGCAATGCGTTTGACCTGAGCAGCCTTAACACGATCTAAGCGAAGACGTCTCTGTTCTGAAGTCTCCTCAGAAGTGCGTTTCGCCTTAGCAGCCTTATCACTATCTAAGCGAAGACGTCTCTCTTCCGAAGTCTCCTCAGCAGTGCGTTCCGCCTTAGCAGCCTTATCACTATCTAAGGGAAGACGTGTCTCTTCCGAAGTCTCCTCAGCAGTGCATGTTGCCTTAGCAGCCTTCTGACGATCTAACAGAACACGTGTCTCTTCTGAAGTCTCCTCTGCACGCTTCTTAGGCGTAGATGCAGCCTCCTTGGCAAGAGCGATATTTTTTGTTGGAGAGCTCATCTTCGTAAGAATACGCAGTGAATCCAATCAAAAATGAGCTAGTGTGTGTTAGTTAAGGAAACAATCAGTAATAACTATTTATAAATAGACAAAAACAATAAAAGTAAAGTGTGTATTTCAATAACCTGTGTAAAGCAAATCATGGACGTCTGTAGAGTACGAAATAAATATTTAATGATGTTTACTGTATGTAGTTGTGAATGAAAATCAGTGTTTTAAAAGTCCTTAAAAAGAGACTTGAAGGCAAAAGAAATGGATGTAAGGGCCCTTTCAGACGCGCGTTGTAAATGCAGAGCTCCAACATTGTAAAAAAAGCGATTAAACTACCGATATGACGGCAAGTTCTGCATAACCGCCAGCAGGGGTGGAGTTGCAGAAGTTGGGGCAAAATGGCAGAGGTAGCGTTCAGTTTTACCTTGAATGTATGGTTTTGTGATTATTGCGGAAAAAGTTGTTTTTATTTTTCTCTCTGCAGTTGGGCAAATAGCGGCATTAACGGCGAACATAAAATGTCGCAATGTGACCAAGCAGGGTGAAAAAAGAAATAAGGCAACTTCCGCAGTACATGGTGAAACAGGCAGGCCAATGTAAAAATGAACATTAATCGGGCACTGTAGCGGGACCTTAAGCAACTGCACCCCTGGTGGCAGAGATGGTGAACGTGCATAAAGATTCAGAATATTACCACGTTATAGAATTATGTAAATCTGCATGTACAACGCGCATAAGAAAGGGGCCCCAGTGGGTCATGTAGTGCAAAATGCCATGCAACCAATATATTTTCTATGTAAAAGTAGCTAATGTCCCACTGGCACGACAATAAGGCAGTGGTAAGGTAGCATTACATCCAAACTGTTAAATATAAGACAGGTAGTAGTCCTACAGACTAATTAGTATGAAATATAAGCAAAATAGCATATAATGGGTTAATGTACTCATAAGAGTCTAACGACACACTGCAAGTAGAAATAAAATAAAGAACAGCGTTTTGGCACGCGTACAAAATACGGCACGATCAATAAAATGAAAAATAGTATTAAAAAAGGTAGTGTTCAAATGCCAGTAGTAGACCACATAGTGACATAGGCAGTGAATAGCCAAGACAATAGAAGGGGTTAATGTACTACTTACATCCTATAAAACAGTGTGGATGAGAAAATAAATAACAAATGGTATAGAAGAGGTTAATTTTCAAATGTCATGAGTACAGCACATAGTGACACAGTTAGTGAATACCAAACAGAATGGAAAGGGTTAATGTAGCAGTTTGAACCCTATAAAACAGTGTGACACAAAATTAAAATGGAAATGGCATAGAAGAGGTTAATGTAGAAATTGGCCTTAGTACAGCACATAGTGAGATAGCAAGTGGAGCACAAATAGAATAGAAGGGGTTAAAAAGGTTATTAAAAAACAGAATAATATGTTGAAATGTAGCTCATATCAAATTTGTATAAAGAAGGGGTTAATAAAAGCATAGGCATTTGGAATATATACTCTGATGTGATATTGTACTGTGAAAACAGCTTTTTAGGTTTTAAGTACTGCAAAAATTCAAATTTCGCGCTTTAAAATGACGGACGCGTAATGTTCATTCATAAAATAGCGGCAGACGCCAGCCGCTGTGTGATTGGGCAGCGGAAACTTCAAAAACATGGCGGCGTGAATCCGATTGGTCGGCGCTCAGCGGGGAGACCGGAGTCTTGGATGCCCAGCGCCTGGTTCTGCTTTCGGCCAGAGCGCACGGCTCAAGTCGGTCGTAGCATGGAAGCATGTAGCTCCGCCCCGCTATGCTATGATTGGTCTGGCGGCAACTTGAGAAGATGGCGCTGAGCATCCGATTGGTCGGCGCTCAGCGGGGAAAGCCGCGCTTTCCCTGCCGAGCGCCTGGTTCTATTTTCGGCCATATTGGTCGGCGGCATCGGGGTCGCCGCTTTTAGCGTGGAACGCCGCGCTTGGAGCGCCGAACTCGGCGCCGAATTCTGGAAGTGTGTGCAAGTGTGTGGCTCAGCTTTCCCCGGTGAGCGCCGGCACACACTCCCACAAATCGGCGCCGAGTTCGGCGCTCCAAGCGCGGCACTCCGCGGTAAAAGCGGCGACCCCGATGCCGGCGAGCACTATGGCCGAAAATGGAACCAGGCGCTCGGCAGTAAAAGCGCGGCTTTCCCCACTGAGCGCCGACCAATCGGAATCACAGCGCTACTCTGTAAAGTTGCCGCTGTCCAATCACAACACAGCGGGGCGTAGCTAGACACTTCCAATGTGCACAAACGCCGTGGCCGAAAATCGAACCAGGTGCTCGGCAGGGAAAGCGCCGCATTCCCCGCTGAGCGCCGGCATAAAATTGCACACACTCCCACAATTTGGCGCCGAGTTCGGCGCTCCAAGCGCGGCGTTCCGCGCTAAAAGCGGCGACCCCGATGCCGTAGACCAATATGGCCGAAAATAGAACCAGGCGCTCGGCAGGGAAAGCGCGGCTTTCCCCGCTGAGCGCCAACCAATCGGAATAAAACCGCGATCAACCGCGACCAATCACAATCGCGCCTCATTCTTCCATGTATCCCTATGGGAAGACGCCCTCCAATCACAATCAAGGCGCCATTTTTGAAAATACACCGCGACCAATCACATTGGCGAATCATTCCTCCATCTTTCGGAATGGCAAAAAATCAGTAAATAAAAAATAAAATAACATAATAATAAATAAATGCACATAAAAAAAATTAAAATAAAAATGTATAAAAATAAATTATTTATAACATGAACAAAAAAAATAAATAAATAAACTAATCCAAAAATAAAACTTCAATTCAAAATAAGACCTTACTATATTTTGAAAAAAAAAAAAAAATATATATATAAAATTAAAATCTGAATAACATTAACTAATGAAAATAACATAAAACTAATGAAATGCGCAAAAAATCGAAGGCCGATGGCGCGAAGCACTATGGCCGAAAATGGAACCAGGGCCTCGGCAGGGAAAGCACGACTTTCCCCGCTGACCGCCGACCAATCGGAGTCAGAGCGCGATCTACCGTGACCAATCACAATCGCGGCGCCATTTTTGAAAATACAGAGCGACCAATCACAATTGCGCCTCATTTCTCAATGCATCTCTATGGGAAGAGACGCTGAGAATTCGATTGGTCGGCGGTCAGCGGAAAGAGCAGAAACTTGTATGGGCGGCGCCTGAATGAGTGTTCGGCCACAGCGGGCTGATGCACCGCTGAGGCCGCTAGAAGCGCCGAAGTTTGCGCTTGTAGCGCAGAAGTCGGCGCTTGCAGCGACTAAGTGTCCGAACAGTGGCGCAGGCTCCATGCAGCGCCGATTGGCGCTGCATGGCGCAACATAGTAAAAGTGGTGAAAAAAAAAGATTGCAAAAGAGGTGAAAATAAAAGTTAGCATCAGGAATATAGCCTCTGATGTGAAAAGGTATCTTTCAAAAAGGATATCTTAGCTGATAAATCGCAGAAGCCGATCCGGCGCTTGCTTCCCGACGGGCCTCACGAAGGATGGGTATCTTGGCTGAAATATAGTCCAACAGATGGTCCAGCGGTAGCTTCTCGTTCTCCCTCAAAGACCCTCACGAAGGATGGATATCTCGGCAGAAATAGAGTCCAACAGATGGTCCAGCGTTAGGTTCTCGTTCTCCCTCAAACAGGATACAAAGAGGCGGAAGATTCAAATTTGGCGCTATAAATAAGCGGCCTTATCTCATTGGTAGGCGGCAACCTCAGAAAGATGGCGCCATGAATGTGATTGGTCGCTGTGTATGTTCAAAAATGGCGCCGTGATTGCGATTGGAGGGCGCTTTTCCATAGGGATAGATGGAGGAATGAGGCGCTCTTCTGATTGGTTGCCGTCAGCACAGAGCGACCAATCAGAAGAGCGCCTCACTCCTCATACAGATACATAGCGCTATGTTGGTGATTTTATGGCCGGGCCCCTGGTTCTATTTTCGGCCACGGGGCTCGGCTCTGATCGGTCGTTCCACGGCTCCGGAGACTCGCCTCGCGGCCATTGCTCGCGCCTTAGCAATGGCTCGCAATCATTGCGAGTCGTTGCCGATGCGCCAGCTATCGCCGCGAAGGGCTCATTGCGAGTCTCCGCCCCCGTGGAACGACCGACCACAGCCGAGCCCCGTGGCCGTAAATAGAACCAGCGGCCCGGCCTGAAATTTGGCGATACACCGCTAATGTATCTCTATGGAAAGTGAGGCGCTATTCTGATTGGTCGCTGTGTGCTGCCGCCGACCAATCAGAAAAGCGCCTCACTTGCCATAGACATAGAATAGACGACTTAGACTTTCAAATTTACCGCTTAAACTGAGGCGCTTTTCTGATTGGTCGGCGGCAGCACACAGCGACCAATCAGAAAAGCGCCTCACTTCCCATAGAGATAGAATGGGCAAAAAATCATCCATTCTATCTCTATGCGAAGTGAGGCGCTTTTCTGATTGGTCGCTGTGTGCTAACGCGGACCAATCAGAATAGCGCCTCACTTCCCATAGACATATAACGGACGACTTTGATTTTCAAATTTACCGCTTAAACTGAGGCGCTTTTCAGTTTGGTCGGCGGCAGCAGACAGCGACCAATCAGAATAGCACCTCACTTTCCATAGAGATACATTAGCGGTGTATCGCCATATTTCAGTCCGGGACTCTGGTTATATTTTCGGCCACGGGGCTGGGCTATGTTCGGTCGTTGGACCGATACATAGATAGATGGATAGATCGATAGATAGCTAGATAGATAGATAGATTAAAATATAGATAGAAAAATAGATACATAGAGAAATAGATATAGAGATAGATAATAAAATAAATAGAGATAGATAGATACATATAGAGAGATAGATAGGTGAGTAGTTGCAGACGCGGTAAGTCCGGCACGTCGGTCCCTTGCGATTTTCCTGGACCGGCAAGAGCTGAGCCCAGTGGCCGAAAATCGAACCAGGGGCCCGGGCAGAAATTGGGCGATACACCGCTAATGTATCTCTATGGAAAGTGAGGTGGTATTCTGATTGGTCGCTGTGTGCTGCCGCCGACCAATCAGAATACCGCCTCACTTCCCATAGAGATAGAATGGACAAAAAATCGTCCATTCTATGTCTATGGGAAGTGAGGCGCTTTTCTGATTGGTCGGCGGCAGCACACAGTGACCAATCAGAATAGCGCCTCACTTTCCATAGAGATACATTAGCGGTGTATCGCCAAATTTCAGGCCGGGCCGCTGGTTCTATTTTCGGCCACGGGGCTCGTCTGTGGTCGGTCGTTCCACGGGGGCGGAGACTCGCAATGAGCCCTTCGCGGTGATAGCTGGCGCATCGGCAACGACTCGCAATGATTGCGAGCCATTGCTAAGGCGCGAGCAATGGCCGCGAGGCGAGTCTCCGGAGCCGTGGAACGACCGATCAGAGCCGAGCCCCGTGGCCGAAAATAGAACCAGGGGCCCGTCCATACAATCGCCAATATAGCGCTATGTATCTGTATGAGGAGTGAGGCGCTCTTCTGATTGGTCGCTCTGTGCTGACGGCGACCAATCAGAAAGCGCCTCACTTCCCATAGACATAGAATGGACGATTTTTCGTCCATTGTATCTCTATGGGAAGTGAAGAGGACGTCGGAGGTGGAGATAGCGAAAAGAAGACAGAAGACCCCCGGGGACGGACGAAGGACTCCTGGAGCGGACGGAGGATCAGATGAAGAAGAAGACATGTAAGTGATCGAGGGGTGACAGCGGCGGGGGCTTAGGGGGTGACAGCGGAGGGGGCGACAGCGGCGGGGGTTTAGGGGGTAGCGGCGGGGGCTTAGGGGTTGACAGCGGCGGGGGTTTAGGGGGTAGCGGCGGGGGCGTAGGGGGTGACAGCGGCGGGGTTTAGGGGGTAGCGGCGGGGGCTTAGGGGGTGACAGCGGGGGCTTAGGGGTGAGAGCGGCGGGGGCTTAGGGGGTGATAGCGAAGGGGGCGACAGCAGCGGGGGTTTAGGGGGTAGCGGCAGGGGCTTAGGGGTGACAGCAGCGGGGGTTTAGGGGGTAGCGGCGGGGGCTTAGGGGGTGACAGTGGCGGGGGCTGAGGGGGTAGCGGCGGGGGCTTAGGGGGTGACAGCGGCGGGGGTTTAGGGGGTGACAGCGGCGGTGGCTTAGGGGGTGACAGCGGCGGGGGTTTAGGGGGTGACAGGGGGTGATGGCAGGGGGACAGGCGGCTGGGCATGGGGCTGTATTATACAATAGCGGTGTACAGTACAGCCCCATGCCGGCGGTGAGAGGAACAGGGCAGAGACAGCTGGGCATGGGGCTGTAGTATACCATAGCGGGGTAGACTACAGCCCCATGGTCAGGGGGGGGTCAGGGGGGATATTGGGGCATGGTCAGGGGGGATATTGGTGGTTTTGTTCGCGGGGCTGCAACGGCTCGCAATGCCCGCTTCGCTACGCGGCCACAGAGAAAGTCCTGGAGAAAGAGCCAAGTCACGCGAACAAAGCCCCGGAAGTAGCGCCGGACGCGACGGAAGTCGCTACGGCAATTATCTAATATATATATATATATATATATATATATATATATATATATATATATATAGCAGTGCTATGGTATATGGTGGTACATTATAGTACATGTATAGCAGCACTATAGTAAATGGCGGTACTTTACAGCACATGTAAAGTAACACTATAGTATATGGCGGTACAGTATAGCACGTATAGCAGCACTATATTATATGGCAGTATATTACAGTATATGTTCTGGATTGACTATAACAAAACACAGTGTGTACTTCTTTTTCAGTGGGTACAGGAAAACAGTATATTAGATTGCTTCAAAGTACTCCAGCCTGTCAGCACAAAGCTGCTGTGATTTTATCTACTCTGCATTCAGATCACTCCACTACGTGCTAATGGCCCCCCACAGCTCCTCAGATAATAACATGGAGCAGAGTATGTGAATTGAGAGAGATCACATCACCTGTTTGCTGACAGCCTGAGCTCCTTGTCCCTGAAGTAATCTGATACACTCAACAGAGAATGCTGTGTAAATTCCGGACCCTCCATCCTTATATGGTTACATGGCCGTATTTAGTGTGTGAAACATGAAGATGGATCTCACTGAGAATGAGCATATGTCAGGTTCAGGAACAGTCTAGTGAAGACATCTTCTAGACAGTTTATGAAAGGTTTTCTTCCAGATTTCACTCATGAAATATATTTGAAAGTTTATTCAGAATGCTCTACATTATTATTAAATAAAAATTTTAATGGTGGTTACACTTTAAAGGTGAAACATCGATGCTTATGTAAGGATAGCACAATATTATAGCTATACTTGAGAAAATAGCAAATATAAATGGATTTCACAATTTGATGTATGGCTAGGGTCACACTTGAGGGCTGGATGCGATTTTCCATGCGATTTTCACACTTGGATTGTGTAAAAATCGCATGCAAAATCGCATCCATAGGATATAATGGCAAAAACGCATGCCCCAATGCCAAAAACGCATGGATAAAGAGCCATGCGTTTTTTGGATGCGTTTTTGGCTCAGCACGAAAAAACGTCTCTTGAGACGCTTTTTGGTGCTTTTTCAAAAACACATGCGTTTTTGTAACATGGGGCCCTATGGAAAACCCATGCGAAAACGTATGGCACTAAATGGTACCATGCATTTTTGCATGCGTTTTTGCTTGTGTTTTTTTAAGGCTGTTTCAGAGCTAAAAGCAAAAACACAGCCCAAAAACGCAGGATGCCAAAAGCAACCTGAAAAAACGCAGCCAAGAGTGACCCTAGCCTAAGTTTGTTTTTTCACCAAAAATGCTGCAAACACTGAAAGCAACAGTTTTGCATTTAGCCTAGGGTCAAACATAAGACCTGGATCCGTTATTGGCATCAGTTTTTTAACTTTATTTTTCTAAGTCCAAAAACTGATGCTAAAAACATGATCCTGGGATCAAGTGTGACTGCATTGTTAACGAAAGCTATTTGTTTTTTTTACTGGACCCAAAAAACGCTGCAAGCAACATTTTTGGGTGCAGTAAAAAAAGCGGATTCATTTTTTTAACATGGGGTCCTATGGGAAAACGTATCCGTTTTTTTTGGTTCAGTAAAAAAATGGATCCTTTTTTCTAGCATTTTATGGCAAAAAATGGCAAAGTCCAAAAAATGCATAGCTGCACAGGAGGCTCAAAAAACAGCCAAAAAAAAAAAAGGATTTGTTATTGAAACCAGTGGAAAAAACTGATTGGCATGTGTGACTCTAGCCTTAATCCTTGCATTCTATGGATTAAAAAAACATTTAGAAATGCTGAAAACATTGACATGCTGCAGATTTAAAGAACTGAGCAGTTTTCCAGTTCAATAAGGGCAAAAAAGTGTGTGCATGAGTTTTCTAAAATCTGATAAAAACTAAAATACATATTTTATTGTGCATTTTTTCCTTCCAAAAGATGAGTGTTTGAAGTAGAATATTGTGTGGCAAATCCTAAATGTATGCACATACCCTTATATGTTTTTTTTAGGCTGCCTTCACATCATGATTTTGCTGCATTCGTGTGTATCCGTGTCAAAATGGATACACAAGGATCCAATTTTGCCTCCCATGTATCCCTATGGGCAACTGATCGGATGTGTCCCTATTGGCATCCGATTTTAGCACCATCCATTGCTGTCCAATATAGTCACAGAGCCAAAATCGTAGCCTGCTATGATTTTGGTCTCTGTCACTAAAATCGGACACCACGGAGCCGTGGTGGTCCGTTGGAAGCCTATGGACATCGGATCTGTGTCAACATCGGATCTAATGTCTGCTCCATTGTTATGTACTGAGCATGCCCAGAAGCATTGCTCAGTACATAACCATGTCTCTCCCAGTTCTCCCTGTTTCTCCCTCCTCCATCTCCTCTTCCCCCTCTCCTCTCCCCTGTCCTCTCCCCTCCTCTTTCCTCCAGTATGTTAAAAATAATAAATCCTCATGGAGGATACTTTACCTGTCCAGTGCCTCCGGGTATGCGACTGTCTCCATCTTGGCTGTAGGATCTGTTATTACGTCACCGAGCCAATCAGCTGACGTGTGAGCTGATCGGCTCGGTGACGTGACAAGAGGTCCTGCAGCCAGATGGTTGCATCCAAGGAGGCGCTAGACAGGTGAAGTATCCTCTGTGAGGAGATTTATTATTTTTAACATGCCGGAGGAAAGAGGAGGGAGAGGACAGGGGAGAGGAGAGGGGGGACAGGATAGAGGAGAGGGGGGAGTAGATGTAGGTAAGGAGGAACAGGGAGAACAGGGAGACAAGAATGATGTAGTAGCAGGGAGGACAGGGAGAGACAGAGGGACCACAGGATCCACACGGATCCTGCATAGAATCAGAAACAGATGGCTATTTGCCATCCAATTGCAGGTATCTGTTTGCATCCATGGCTGTCCGGGGGATCCTGCAAAAACAAGGATCCCCACGGACAGCACAAAGTCATGATGGGAAGGCAGCCTTAGCAACATTGGCAGTCTACTTCAGAATGAATGAAAAACAACATATAAATGAAATGCAGCTGGCCAACTTCATTACATAATCAATACTAAAAAAGAGAAAGAGACTTCCGGTTCCGGCGCTGAGCTGATGGCTGCCTAGAAGACGAGCTCCTGAACCCGGGTCACTAATCCGCTGGAATCAACGCGCTTGAGGAGTCATCCAGACCGCATCCACACTGGCACACGTTCCCCGACTCTCGGGGACCCTGGACAGATATGTCCTGAGGCACTCGGGCAGGAAAGAACCGCCTGCTCAGAAGGAGAAGGGAGCGAGCGGGACGCGAGGTAAAATGGCGGCGGCTGTGAGTGGAAGCGCGGCACCTAAGAAAGATGACGGCGCCCGAGGGACAAATGCCATGGGAAACAGAGGAAGCGGGACTAACAACAATACTGGAGGCCAGAGAGAAACACAGACAAAAGGCAAGGTAACAGAGAGGCCCGAAATGTCGGCGGTGGCGGCACCACAGGCAGGGGAGAATCATGATAGTGGTAGCCCCTTGATGGAGTCCCCCGAGCCGACTGCAGGATGTACCTGTACCTGTGCTCACGTTATCGACGCTAAAGCTTTAGCCAAAGATGTGGTGCCCTATTTAGCAACAGACATAAAATCCCTAATTAAGGAGGCAATTGAAGGAGCGGTTTTGGGGCTGCAAACCACTGTGGCGGCGCAGGGAGAAAGATTAACGGAGGCTGAGCGTCGGGTTGGAGAGGCTGAAGATAGGATTCTGCAGCTAGAAGGCCAGCTAGAAGCACTACAACACAAAGCGGTGTATGCAGAGGATAAAATAGATGAACTTGAAAATCGCTCCCGACGAAATAATCTTCGCATAGTGGGATTGCCGGAGTCAGTTTTACCTGCTCACTTAGACACCATCTGGGAGACTGAGTTGCCTAAAATTCTGGGCTTCCAACACAAATGTAGAGTGGAACGCTCACATAGAGTGGGTCCACCAAGAGATCCAAAGGATAAACCACGGCAAGTCATTGTGAGGTACTTAGACTATAAGGAAAAGGAGAGGATACTACGGGAGTACAGATCCAGGAGAATACCACTAATCATTGGTGGCCACAAGGTTAGGATCTATGAGGATTACTCGGTAACAGTGGCTCGTAAAAGGAAGTTATTCAGCCCTGTCTGTTCCTTGCTCTTTAAACAGAACATTCATTTTCAGCTGGCATTTCCTGCGGTGTTGCGATTCCGAGACCCAAAAGGGACTTTAAAAACATTCACAGACAGCAATGCAGCGCTGCAGTTCATACAACGAGGGGACTCTTCTGCAAATGCTCGGCAAAGCCCAAGAGATAGAGAAAGATCCCCGAGACCGCCTCAGCGAAGGTCATATGCGGAAGCAGCGTTAGGAGAAAAATCAGGACATAGATCTGAGGATACAACTTGGACACAGCAAAAGAGTCGCAGACGCACAAGTTACACAAACAAGGACATTTCCTCAAGAGAAATACGATCACCGTCAGGACTGGCCTCGGACAATGATGCGAATGATACGGACGTATGAGGATGGTGGTGACTATCCATATTCACAGTAATGCAATAATATATATGTCTATGCGGACATAGGTTACAGAAAGGTCTAGATTTCTCACCACACTTTATAATTTCTCTTTGAAGGCCGAATAGTAGACTTAGGGGGATAGATTACTAAAGGGAAACGCACGTCTAGGGGTATTGCAAACATTAATATGCGTCCTGGGACACCCCGGACACTCTACATTTGCCTCTTCATGTGGGCTTAGATCTGGTCTGATCACTCTAAATATATCTTGCTCCTGCTTTCTCCAACATCCTGTATATATTCCCGCCCTATTTTCCTCTTACACCCCCCTCACTCCTTGTGCACCCACAGTAACATCTTTTTCATTTCCCGTCTTGTATACACCTTATATCTTCCCTCTTTATTCCCCCTCTTCTCTTTGGACACCACAGATCTCTTATCTCTCCCGTTCTATCCTATTTCTTTTCTTATTCCCACCTATAGGTCTGCTCGGGGTTCGGATCAATCTAATCTAATAAGACTTGAGGGGTAGTGGAGGGGATGGTTTAGACTGGTGGAGTGTTTTGCAATTATATCTAAACTACAGAAATACTATAACAACAATGATTAATCCGCAAGTATGCAACCGGAGGGGGAGGGGGAGGACGTGTACTTTTATTGGGATGGCTCCAAGAAGTGAGATTTATATGACGTGGTGGAGAGTGGGGCCACGGCAGCAGAAAAAAGGAAGTTATGTGGTTAAGAGAGGTTCTTTTTCTTCCGAGTGGGTTTAGTACAGATAGTGCTACCATCTCGTGTGCTTCCAGTGATAGGAAGAGATATATGTTGGGGGGGGTTTCTTCTGTTCCAGATGTTTTTTGTATTTCATGTGCTTTTTTCTGTTTTTTTTCTTGTTATTTTCATTTTTATTATCACTATGATATGATATTCATGACTGATTCTGGCCGATATGAGGATCATACAAATACCCATCTCCTTATATGTAGGGAAAGACGGAGAGGATGTAGTCGATTCACATGGTTGAGATCCGATATGCTTATCAAATGTTTGTGTGTAAAATGGTTAGAGTGATTACATGGAATATCAAAGGGCTTAGATCCCCTAACAAACGACATATGGTGTTGAGGCATCTTAAAAGACTCAAGGCAGACATCGCGTTTTTACAAGAAACGCATCTAAGGCAACACGAACTACACTATATGCTGAAGCAATGGGTAGGGGTGGGTTGGGCATCAGGGGCACAAGATCGAAAGGCTGGAGTGATAATACTAGTTAACAAACATCTCGCACATACATTAGTTTCAATAACTAGAGATCAAGAGGGAAGAATGCTGCATGTGATACTAGATATTAAATCCCAAAGATATAGCCTATACAACATTTATGCTCCCAATAGCTCGAGAGGTAGGTTCTTTGCTGAAATACAGATGAAACTGTTGGAAGATCAGATACCCAACATCATCATAGGAGGGGATTGGAACGAAGTTATGACAGATGACCTAGACAGAAAGAGAATGACTAAAGAGGACGCGAGCATGTCAGTAAGGACAGATTCCAACAAACGAGGGGGACAGTTGGCAGACATGACGGGTCATATGGGATTCATTGATATATGGCGGACGCTGCATCCCCAGGAATTAGAGTTTTCACACTTTTCTTGCCCACACTCATCTTGGTCACGGATTGACTTCTTCCTGATAAGTACTAAATTGATACGTATGATTGAGTCAGCTGAGATTGAAACAATGGTCATTTCAGACCATAGTCCAGTATCCCTAGATATTCTTGAGACCCAACCCAAAGGCTCCGATATCATATGGCGATTTCCAGCACATTTATCAAAAATGGGTGACTTTAAAACCAGATTGAAGGAATGGTGGCTAGGGTTTTCCAGAGACAACGAGACTCATAGGACAGATTATAGGCTTTATTGGGCAACGGGGAAGGCGGTAGTCAGAGGCCACATCATAGCCCATACCCTGACTCTAAAAAAGAAACTGACGGAACAATACACCACAGCTAGTGTTAAAGTAACTGACGCTTTAAGGGCATATACCGTTTAACACAGGACCCAACAGACCGACAAACATGGCTGGACGCCAAACAAGAGTACGACAGGTGGGCAGAAATGAGGGAGAGTATGACACGCAATCAGATGGAAGTGGACTTAAATAGATATGGTGATAAGGCGGGAAAATTATTGGCAAATCTAGCTAAGGGTAGACGACTTCCCAATCCAATAATGGCGCTACGTCAAAAGGAGGGAGGGATAACGACCAATCCTAGGGACATAAATATTATATTAGGAGACTTTTACCGCAAGCTATATGACGACAGGGAAACTCCGGTTATAGGGGGAGAAGATTGGTTAAGCAAGGTACATTTAAGCACAATTACGGAAATAGACTTAGAATCCCTTAACCAAAAAATTTTGAAGTAGATCTAGCCATTCGAAATCTAGGCTGTGGTAAAGCACCGGGACCGGATGGGTTCACGGGAGAATTCTACAAAATCCTAAGGGAGGAAATAACACTGACCCTAACGGGATTGTTCAACGAATACCTGGAAGGTGAACCCATCCCAGACGAAGCCAATGTTGCATACATCAAGCTGTTACCTAAAGGTGATAGAGATAGAGAGGACCCGGCAAACTATAGGCCCATATCTTTAGTGAACGTTGACCTTAAAATTTTATCAAAAATAATGGCGGACAGGCTGGCCCGAATTCTACCAGACCTCATTGAACATCATCAGTCCGGTTTCATTAAGGGCCGTTCGGCAGTTTCCAATATCCGTAAAGCACTCTTGGTGTTAGATGTGGTACGAAATAGTGAGCAGAGGGGTGGAAATGACCCAGCCGTGGTCGCCTTAGATGCGGAAAAGGCGTTTGATAATGTGAGGTGGCCATGGCTGGGTCTGGTACTAGATAGTATAGGCATTAAGGGTAGATTTCGTTGTTTTTTGGATAACTTATACTCTAATCCGACGGCAAGGGTGAGCACACCGGGTTTCTTATCCCCAAAATTCCCACTGAAAAAAGGGACAAGGCAGGCGTGTCCGTTATCTCCCCTGTTATTTAATTTGGCCTTAGAACCTCTGGCGAGATTCATCAATAATATCAGCTCTTTTTCCGGTATCTCGGTAGGTCACTGTGAGATAAAATCTGCCCTATTTGCTGATGATGTTGTACTTTTTATGAATGACCCGGGGCGAGACCTACCTTTGTTGATAAAGGACATAGAGGCTTTTGGAACTTTTGCCGGTTTTTCCCTCAACAGAAGAAAATGCGAGATCTTGAGTATTAGGGGAGGGAGCTCTTTGCAAAGACTAGCACAACAATTGGGAATAACTCTGGCCCGTTCACATATCAAATACCTTGGGATCCAATTAGGTAGAACTACGAAAGAGGTGTACAAGCTAAATTATCCCCCTTTATTCAACAAAATTGAACAAGAACTTAAGAGGTGGGCAAATCTTCCATTATCATTACTGGGCAGATGTCATTTGATTAAAATGATTAGTTTTGCCCGTCTCCTCTATCCTATGCAGACATTACCTTTATTGTTAAGGCACATTGATATTAAAAGGATCAACAAAGCGTTTTCCGACTTTATATGGAGGGGACGCAGACCCAGGCTACGCTTGGGAACTCTTATGTTGCCTAGGAACGAGGGTGGTGCGAATTTACCAGATATACGTGGTTACAACTTGGCGTGCTTACTGAGGCACGTTATTGAATGGGTCACGAAAGCTACCAGGTATTCGGCAGGACAATTTGAAGAGGAGTTTTGTGCCCCGTGGGATCGTTGCTCCTTACTACACTCTTCCTTAGTGCATATTCCGAAGCTGATTAAAGGGGCTACTATATGCAGAGATACGATAGCAGCCTGGAAAGCGGTGAGGAAGAAGTGTGGGCTGTCCTGGAGAGTTTCTAAGCACCTTAATCCTTGGGCCTTTCCTGACTTTGCAATGGGGAGGGAGAATGTGTTGTTTGAGGAGTGGAGAGGAAAGGGTGTGCGGAAGATGGGGGACCTATTACATGAGACGGATGGACGCTGGATGACAGGTGTAGAAATTATGAGAAAATATGGGTTGAAAGAGACGCAGGGATTGCAGTGTATGCAATTAAAACAACATGTTATGTCTAATCTCAGGGACGTGTCCATGGAAACGACTTCTAATATATGCGACAGGTTGATTGACCTGGATTCTTCTCAGCTCAGCATATCTTCCATATACCGAGAGATCAGGGGAATACTAACACCGAATGGGTCTTCACGACTGTTTTCAAAGTGGAGGAAGTTCTTAGTTGATGATACAGTGACGGACAGTATTCTGGCGGGATGGCTTAAGGTGAGGGGGTCCATTCTTAATGAACAATGGAGGGACTCCCACTTTCGCATAATACATGGGATGGTTTGCGGTTTTAATTTTCCTCGAACCGTAAATAACCCTGATCGAATGATATGCTGTCCTAAATGTCAACAAGGAAATACTGACATGATTCATGGCCTTTGGACGTGTCCCAAGGTCCAAGCGTTTTGGATTATGATAAATGATTTGTTATACAAATACTGTGGATGTCGTTGTGCAATGGAACCCACGAAGTGGATATTCCAGGACATAATGGTATCAGAAATTAACAAAAGGTCACAGAGGTTTACACGTCTTAATTCTGTTGGCTAAAAGAATGTTGCTCACATACTGGTTGCGCCCCGACCTTCCGAGACAGCATGATATAGAGGTAGGACTTGACAAAGTGATGGAGATAGATAGAAGGGAGGTGTTACGTGACAAAGAAGTGCTAATGGGGTCATTTATGAATAAATGGAGAAGTTACATAGAGTCTAAAGAATCTATGGCAGAGATCCACAACATCATGAGACCTCTCAGAGACACTTCGTGGTACCTGCTGAAAAGCTTAGAGGGTTCACTGGGGAAACTGGGAGAGGGATGAGTTGCATAGCAGGAGACCAGGGAGTAGAGAATATCCATTAAATAGCTTGGAGACTGCCTCTGCAGGAAATTTATACGTTGGGAACTCAAGGCATGGATTTACCTAATTAAATATTTGTTTTTGATATCTGTTAATGTGTCTTGACTGCATCTTAAGTCTTAGGGGTATTTTGTCTTATCGTTATATGCATTAGTACGACTTTCACGATGGGTTATTGTATGTTTTCTTGCATAATGTCATAAACCTGTATAGTGATATTGCATTATATTCATGAATATTTTCCTTTATGTAACTTTCAAAAGTTAAAATTTCCAATAAACATGATGTTTAAAAAAAAAAAAAAGAGAAAGAGAAGCGCAATAGGGTGTTATCATTGGTAAAAAGATGGACTAAATTTAACTAGTCACTCACCTAGAGGGGTTGTGTAGCACACAACCAGCGTCAGAGGAAAAAGGTGATAGCTGCTGCAAGGATCCACACCACAACGGTTAACGTAGTTAAAAATTGCAGAGGGTGGACCTGTGCTGCATAGACCAGAAAGATCAGGCGGTGTTCATCATTATAGTGTTTATTTCCAACGTGTTTCGGAGTTAGTCCCAACTCCTTCCTCAGGGATAGTAGCTTCCTGATTAAGGAGTTGGGACTAACTCCAAAACGCATTGGAAATAAACACTACAATGATGAACGCCGTCTGATCTTTTGGTCTATGCGGCGCAGATCCGTATACTCCGTCCACTGTCTGCAATTTTGAACTATGTTAACTTCATTAATTAATCATTTCAAGCTCTCCTATAAATTAAATCCATATATTGTTTTACTTTCTTCACACTCTCACTAATCTTCATTGAATTGCTGGCGATATGAAAAAACCCATCCAGCCATGCCATGTGAATATTCTTTGGTTCTTTGGCAAATGCAATGCAAACATCTACAATATGTTAAATACAGCAGCCATGTTAGGTAATTTGTGGAAAGCACAAAATTGTTCCGATTTGTTTGTTTTAGTGAATTCCTTAATATTCTATACATTCACTATGCCTGTTTACTTTTCTGTACCTGTTCTGAAAGTAATATGCCAAACTTGATAGTATAGGTGAATGAATAGATTTGAGTAGAATTGAATTTTACTTGAATTTAATAAATACCCACATTCATTAAGACGTGGATATTTTGTAATTTGCTTCTTTGGGGATCCAACAAAATGGTATCCACTGGTCACCATTTTTATGAACCGCAAACCTCAGTGTCTAGGTTGTGGATTCTGGGTTTGCTAAACCTGGAATGGTTCTGTTCATGTTCTCAGCAAGGTTGTGGCTTATGATGTCATGGTATCTGTCGCAAACATTGTGAACGTATATGCAGAACCCTCCTAGATCTAACAAAACCCGGGGGTTTCAGTACAGCCAAAGCCAATATGAAGATGCAACAAGGACTAGACGGGTGGAGATGAGTAGTAGAAGGGAAAAGAGAGGTAATCGTTGAGATTATTATGAATTTTTATTTTCTTACTTGTTATTATGCTCAGGGGTTTGGAGAGACTCCAGAACCAAATTAAAAACATTTAGCCCGATCTGCTAAGCTTTACTAAACATTATTTTGTAAAACCAACTCTTTCATCCCTTATCAAAAATTATTTTGTATCTCAATTTAATGAAAAGGATTTGTATGTCTTTAAAACTTTAATGAATTCATTGGTACACAAAAATTCCTAAAAAGCCTTAGGGATAAAACTTAATAAATATATGGTTGCATGGCCACTAAATATTCGCAAGAAGGAATTGCAGTAAACCAGGAGAGGATTAATACCAATACCAATATTTTTAATAGCATAAGAATATTCCTTCATCTCTTACATTGTTTTTCTTTAAATGCAATTTAAATTATCCATCTGGCTGTACTAAATTAAATTATAATAATTTCATAGAGAATATATAAAAAGGCAATTAAGCACATTAAAAATGCTAGTATGTCTAACCATATTGATGAGTTTGCAGTAGTCACAATGCATCTGTCACTATTCTAAATATAACTTCTTTGATGCTTCTCTTTGAAGTATAGTGTGCTTAAAAATAAAGATAAATGTAAAAACGAAAAAAAATACAGTTTGAAGCAGATGAATATAACAAAAATGAATTTTATAGGCATTAATCATTTTACATGGTTAAGTGTAATGATTAGAGTAATCTTTGTTTTAGGCTTGTAAAATATTTAATTCTATTTTTTGTGATAATTTCATAGAAACTTTATAATATAAAATGCTCAGGTTTGACAAATCTAAAATATCATAATAAGTATTTATAATACATGAGTGCTATGTAAGTGATGGCATAATAAGTAATGTGATCGAATCATGAAACATTTTCCAAAAAGTGATTGACACAACCCAATCATTGAGCTAGGCTAGGGTCACATCAGCGTTTTTTTGTTAAAATCCTGATCCGGTTTTGAGCTTTCAAAAAGCTCAAAACCGGACCAGGAAAGGCTCCTGATAGAAGCCTATGCAAAACACCGGATGGCTTCACAAGCCATCCGGTGGCCGGATCCGGCACTGCTGCCTGCGTTTAAAATCATGCAGGCAGCAGTTTTCGCAGCGTTTGCCGGGACCGCACTGCGGTCACCGGATGGCTCAGGATGTGTAATCCTGAGCCATCCGGTAACTGCATAGCTTGCGGTTCCCGATCTGCGAAGTTAATAAAGAGTTAACTAGCTGTCCTAAATGACTGTTTGTGGTCTGTAGGGGGCTTAGACCCCCCTACAGACCGGCCGGCCACTTCTATAGTGTTCTGCAACAATGTGTTACTGTGCACGGGCGAGGAGCCCGTGCATGTCATCCAAAGGTGCCCCCCCCCCCCCCCCGTATCACTATACTGGGGTGCATAGACCCCTCTATTACAAATAAGCTGTATTGGTGTATAGTACATGATAAATGTGGCCATTTGCATTGTAAGTATATACTTACAACATTCTTTCGTAGGCAGAGATAAGGAAATCCATGGGCGGGGCTGTGTGCAGCAGCCTCCGCCCGCTCCTTCTTGATGCCCGCCCCCTCTGGCCGTAATCCAGTGTTTTGAGGGCGGGCACGTTGTTAAAGGGGCGTGGCTAACTATGTGCCGCTGTTAGCCACGCCCCTTTAACGACGTCCCCGCCCTCAAAACACTGGATTACGGCCAGAGGGGGCGGGCATCAAGAAGGAGCGGGCGGAGGCTGCTGCACACAGCCCCGCCCATGGATTTCCTTATCTCTGCCTACGAAAGAATGTAAGTATATACTTACAATGCAAATGGCCACATTTATCATGTACTATACACCAATACAGCTTATTTGTAATAGAGGGGTCTATGCACCCCAGTATAGTGATACGGGGGGGGGGGGGCACCTTTGGATGACATGCACGGGCTCCTCGCCCGTGCACAGTAACACATTGTTGCAGAACACTATAGAAGTGGCCGGCCGGTCTGTAGGGGGTCTAAGCCCCCTACAGACCACAAACAGTCATTTAGGTCAGCTAGTTAACTCTTTATTAACTTCGCAGATCGGGAACCGCAACCTATGCAGTTACCGGATGGCTCAGGGATTACACATCCTGAGCCATCCGGTGACCACAGTGCGGTATTCAGCACACAGTTTTGAAAAAAACTGTGTGTGCCCGCCATTGCGTTCACCGCATCCGGATCCGGATGCGGTGAATGCAATTTAGGTTTCCAATGTGACCCTACCCCTAGTATTACAATTGTTATTAAACTTCTTTTATATAGCATTATTATGTACTATAGCAATTTAGAGATTCGTTAATGAGCACTTTCAACACTGGGGCGGCTCGCAATCTAAATTCCCTATCAGTGCATGATTGAATTGTGGGAAGAAACCTGAGTACCCAGTGGAAACTTAGACTGGCTTCACACTGCAGTTTTTCACTGATCAGTGTCCATCAGTGTTTGGGTGCCAAAACCAGGACTGTCTCCAAAACTCAGAACAGGTGTCAATCTTTCAATTATAGTTTTTCTCTGCAAGTTCCTTTCCTGGTTCCTCTCCTGGTTTTGGCATCCAAACACTGATGGACACTGATCAGTGAAAAACTGCAGTGTGAAGCCAGCCTTACTCAAACATGGGAAGAATATATAAACTCTTTGCAGACATTGGCTAGGGTCATATTTAAAACAAGAATTGCATTCACCGCATCCGGATCCGGATGCGGTGAACGCAATGCCGGGCACACACATTTTTTTACAAAAATGTGTGCAGAAAACCGCACTGCAGTAACCGGATGGCTCAGGATGTGTAATCCTGAGCCATCCGGCAACTGCATAGTTTGCTCATCCCGGCTATTGCCGGGATAAGCAAACTGTCCTATGTCTATTAAAGTGTTAAATTTAGTGCCTAAAGGGATGTTTCAGGTCTGTAGGGGGGGCTTAGACCCCCCTACAGACCGGCCGCCCACTCTGGTGGGCTTCTACTGTAAAGTCCACATGGCACGGGCTCCTCTGAGCTCCGTGCATGTTCCCCTACCTCCCGCCCCCCGTATCTGTACAGAGGGGTGCCTGCACCCCTCTGTTAGAATTATCCCTAAATGTGGCATCAACAGATTACAGTAATAAATTTCTATAGTTACGGCATTCTTCAAGTTCTTTCAGGATCCCTCTATGGGCGGGGCTTTGTTCTTCTGCCGCCGCCCATGGAATGATGATGCCCGCCTCCTCTGGCCTTCACCCTGTGTTTTCAGGGCGGCCGCGTCATGAAAGGGGCGGGGCTACAGAATGAGGCGAACGTAGCCCAGCCCCTTTCATGACGCGGCCGCCCTGAAAACACAGGGTGAAGGCCAGAGGAGGCGGGCATCATCATTCCATGGGCGGCGGCAGAAGAACAAAGCCCCGCCCATAGAGGGATCCTGAAAGAACTTGAAGAATGCCGTAACTATAGAAATTTATTACTGTAATCTGTTGATGCCACATTTAGGGATAATTCTAACAGAGGGGTGCAGGCACCCCTCTGTACAGATACGGGGGGCGGGAGGTAGGGGAACATGCACGGAGCTCAGAGGAGCCCGTGCCATGTGGACTTTACAGTAGAAGCCCACCAGAGTGGGCGGCCGGTCTGTAGAGGGGTCTAAGCCCCCCCTACAGACCTGAAACATCCCTTTAGGCACTAAATTTAACACTTTAATAGACATAGGACAGTATGCTTATCCCGGCAATAGCCGGGATGAGCAAACTATGCAGTTGCCGGATGGCTCAGGATTACACATCCTGAGCCATCCGGTTACTGCACAGCGGTACAGGGAACCGCTGCGAAAACTGCTGCCTGCATGATTTTTAACGCAGGCAGCAGTGCCGGATACGGCCACCGGATGGCTTGTGAAGCCATCCGGTGTTTTGCATGGGCTCCTATGAGGAGCGTTTCCTGGTCCGGTTTTGAGCTTTTTGAAAGCTCAAAACCGGATCAGGATTTTGAAAAAAAAAAACGGGAATGTGACCCTGGCCATTGTCCTTGGCCATCTTGTGAAAAAATATATCTTGCAGGAATACAAAAGAATAAAGAATTTTGAGGAAATCTCTAGTGTCACTTTTTCAGATCGACATTCCTTTATTATGTCATTATAAAATCATCATGACATGCCCTTTTTGGGGTAACATTAGATGGGTTTCGAGGCTGCACCTATTAGTCATTAATCTCATTTAAAGCAGAATAAATATGGCTCTAACTATGCTTCAGAAGTGATAATTTAATCAAGAGAGTTAGTATATTTAGTCAAAATCACTTTATTAATACAAAGTCTGTTTATAGTAATATAATATTTATTAATTTATATAGCTCTATCTTTCCATATAACTTTACATACTTTTGTAACACTGTCCTCATTGGAGCTCATAATGTAAGCATGCTATCAGTATGTCTTTGAAATGTGGTAGGAAACCGGAGTGCCCGGAGGAAACCCACATAAACACGGGGAGAACATACAAACTCCTTTGCAGATGTTGTCCCTAGTGAGATTTGAGCCCAGAACTACTGTGATAACCACTGATGAATAAGTATATTATGTATGAAAACAATTAAAAGAAGGTACTATGCAAATGCGTGGACACTAGCATACAAATAGTAAATGATAATAATGATAATATTTATTCATTTATATAGAGCTATTAATTCCATAGCGGTTTACATGTATTTGCAACACTGTCCCCATTGGGGCTCACAATGTAAACATCCTCTCAGCACTATAGTATATGGAGGAACATTATAGTACATGTATAGCAGCGCTATGGTATATGGCGGTACATTACAGTACATGTATAGCAGCGCTATGGTATATGGTGGTACATTACATTACATGTATAGCAGCACTATAGTATATGGCGGTACATTACAGCACATGTATAACAGCACTATGGTATATGGCGATACATTACAGCACATGTATAGCAACACTATAGTAAATGGCAGTATATTACAGTACATGTAGAGGTGCACTATAGTATATGGTGGCATTTTATAGCACATGTATAGCAGCACTATAGTATATGGTGGTACATTACAGTACATGTATAGCAGCACTATGGTATATGGTGATACTCTGCTCCCCCCCCCCCCTCTTCCACAGTAAAAATAAAAAAATCCTCAGTGAGGATACTCACCTGTCTGCCAGCTCGCTCCACCTCCGTCTTCTAGGTCCTACAGGCTTTTAGGACCCGTCGTTGCCTGGGAAACCAGAGGAGGGGGCAGGATGGGGGGGCAGGATGGAGCCGGTGGGGCAGGATGGAGCGAACGGGGCAGGATGGAGCGAACGGGGCAGGATTGAGCCAGGGGGGCAGGATGGAGCCGGGGGGCAAGATTGAGCCGGGGGGAAAGATTGAGCCGGGGGGGCAGGATGGAGCGAGCGGGGCAGGATGGAGCGAGCAGGGCAGGATGGAGTCGAAGGAGCAGGATGGTGGCGGGGGGCAGGATGGTGGCGGGGGGGCAGGATGGAGCGAGCGGGGCAGGATGGTGGTGGGGGTGGCAGGATGGTGGCGGGGGGGCAGGATGGAGCAAGCGGGGCAGGATGGAGCCAGGGGGACAGGATGGTGGCGAGGGGGCAGGATGGAGCCAGCGGGGCAGGATGGAGCCAGGGGGGCAGGATGGAACCTGGGGGCAGGATGGAGCGAGCAGGGCAGGATGGAGCGAGCGGGGCAGGATGGAGCCGGCGGGGCAGGATGGACCTAGCGGGGCAGGATGGAGCCAGGGGGGCAGGATGGAGCGAGCGGGGCAGGATGGAGCGAGCGGGGCAGGATGGAGCCGGCAGGACAGGATGGAGCCGGTGGGGCAGGATGGTGGTAAGCGGGGCAGGATGGTGGTGGGGGTAGGATGGAGCCAGGGGGCAGGATGGAGCCAGGGGGCAGGATGGAGCGAGCGGGGCAGCATGGAGCCGGGGGGGGGATGGAGTAAGTGGGGCAGGATAGAGCGAGTGGGGCAGGATGGAGCCGAGGGGGGGGGGGCAGGAGGGAGCAAGCGGGGCAGGATCGAGCCAGCTGGGCAGGATGGAGCTGACGGGGCAGGATGGAGCCAGCGGGGCAGGATGGAGCCGGCGGGGCAGGATGGAGCCGGCGGGGCAGGATGGAGCCAGCAGGGCAGGATGGAGCCAGGGGGGCAGGATGGAGCGAGTGGGGCAGGATGGAGCCGGGGGGGCAGGATAGAGCCGGCAGGGCAGGATGGAGCCTGGGGGGCAGGATGGAGCCGGCGGGGCAGGATGGAGTCGGCGGGGCAGGATGGAGCCAGCAGGGCAGGATGGAGCCAAGGGGGCAGGATGGAGTGAGTCGGGCAGGATGGAGCCGGGGGGGGGGGCAGGATAGAGCCGGCGGGGCAGGATGGAGCCAGTGGGGCAGGATGGAGTCGGTGGGGCAGGATGGAACCAGGGGCAGGATGGAGCCAGGAGGGCAGGATGGAGCCAGGGGGGCAGGATGGAGCGTGCTGGCAAGATGGAGGTGGGGGGGTCTGGGGCACAAGGGAGCAAGCGGGGCCGGATGGAGCAAGGAGGGGTCTGGGGCAGGAGGGAGCAAGCAGGGCCGGATGGAGCGAGGGGGAATCTGGGGCAGGAGGGAGCAATCGGGGCCGGATGGAGTGAGGGGGGGCCTGGGGCAGGAGGGAGCAAGCGGGGCTGGATGGAGCGAGGAGGGGTCTGGGGCAGGAGAGAGCAAGCGGGGCCGGATGGAGCGAGGGGGTGTCTGGGGCAGAAGGGAGCAAGCGGGGCCGGATGGAGCAAGGAGGGCAGGATCCCTCCCACTGTTCTCACCCGGCGTCTTTTCTAGTTGTCATGTGACAGGGCGGGCTGTGTGATGTCACATCAGCCCGCCCTGTCACATGACCGCAGTGACGGGTGAAAACAGCGGGAGCCGAGGGGGGGCACTAAGGATGCTGGTGGGGTGGGAGGCGGGGGGGCAGTATCCCCCTCGCTTCCCGCTGTTCTCACCCGTCTGTACACAGGGCGGACTGATTTGACATTACACAGCCTGCCCTGTGTACAGACAGGTGAGAACAACGGGAGATGAGGGGGGAGGCGAGGTGGGGAAGAGGCGAGGTTGGGGCGGTGGGTTTCCTGTATAGCCTGGCAAACAGCGGCACTAATGCGCCGCTGTCCCCGGGCTTCAGCAACAGGGCGTTAACGCGCCACTGTAGCCGGCTGCAAATTGGCGCGAAATTCGAACTTTGAATTCTCGCGCCAATTTGCATATCCTGCACTCATTGGCGCCCGCCTCCGGCAGGCGCCGATGAGCGGACTGCGTCTGGCGCGTGATTTCGGCGACAGACGCAGGAAATGCTTAGACGATTATATAGTAGATACTGTAGTCTTGGCACTAATTATGTATTATGTATTGATTAATTGCTCAGTGTTGGGCCCGATACATATGTGCACTTTTTACTCAGTCTGTACTGCTTGACAAAGGCTACAAGTGAGCCAAAACTTTGCGGTCCTGGGGAAATAGTGTAAATCCACATGTTCATTTATGAAGGAAGTGCTGCCATCCATTTTTCTCATCCACTATTGAAGCCTATGGATTTGTGGCAGTGGGGCTTGCACTCAAAGCCCAAAGTGTTAGGGCCGCTTTACACGTCGCAATATCATTCTGATATTGCATACAATTTCACAGGAGTGCGCACGTTTTTGGCACTTGTCCAAGATCTCTTAGTAGATGTCACACTGGGAGATATTGGCAGGGAACGCAACTACGATGTTGTACGCCCTTTTTTTGCGCTGGGTATGAGCAACCCAGGGAACGAACATTTAACATTGGAGTGAATAGGGGAAGTTGCACTCCAAGTCGTAGTTGCACCATCACACAGCATGATATTGCCAGATCACATGTGCAATATCGTACGGTTGAAGGGCTTGCACAATCTTCTTGCAATATTGTAGGTACGATTTTTTCCCGTTGCTACTTTTTGTCGATGTTGCATTTCGATATCGCGATGTATAAAGCGGCCCTTAATTGGTTGTGCTGTTCCGTATATATATATATATATATACTAGCTGTGAGCCCGATGCAAATGCATCGGGATTCTAGAACGTGCGTTAATTAGATTATAGTAGCTATATTTTTTTTTTTTTTATTTATTTTTTTTTTATTTCCAATTTTTTTGAATAACTTAATGTTATGAATATTTTATTTATTAGTTTTATTTTATTAGAATTAGTTAATGTTATGAATTTTTATATGGAATATTTTTTTTTATTATTTATGATTTTATTATTGTAATTATTTATTATAGAATATTTTTAGAATATTATTATTTTTTTTATTTTAATTGATTTTTTTTTTATTTGAGTAATTTGAATTTCTTAGAATTAGTTAATGTTATTAATATTTTAATTATATATATATATATATATATATATATATATATTTTTTTTTTAATTTTGATTTATTTTAATATTTATTATTTTTATTATTTGTATATTAATTTTTTATTTTAATGAAATTTATTTGTATTAGATTATTTTTTTTTATTTAAATTAGTTAATTTAATTAATATATTAATTTTATATATTATTATTTTTTTTTTATTTTTTATTTTATTGGGGGTGTGTGAATACTTTTTGGGGGGGTGTAAGGACTTTTTTGGGGGGTTGAATACTTTTTGGGGGGGTTGAATACTTTTTGGGGGGGTGTGAATACTTTTTGGGGGTTGAATACTTTTTTGGGGGGGTTGAATACTTTTTGGGGGGGTGTGAATACTTTTTGGGGGGTGTGAAGTTTTTGGGGGTGTGTGAATAGTTTTTGGGGGTGTGTGAATAGTTTTTGGGGGGGTTCAATACTTTTTGGGGGTGTGTGAATACTTTTTGGGGGTGTGTGAATACTTTTTGGGGGGGTTGAATACTTTTTGGGGGGGTGTGAATACTTTTTGGGGGTGTGTGAATACTTTTTGGGGGGGTTGAATACTTTTTGGGGGTGTGTGAATACTTTTTGGGGGGGTGTGAATACTTTTTGGGGGGGTTGAATACTTTTTGGGGGGGTGTGAATACTTTTTGGGGCTGAGTGCTCGCAATGGCCGCGAAGTGGGCATTGCGAGTCGCTGGCCGAAAATCGAACCAGAGGCTCGGCCACAAAGTTAGCGATTTACCGCTCAGGCAGCGACTCGCGCTACATGAGCGGTAAATCGCTAACTTTGTGGCCGAGCCTCTGGTTCTATTTTCGGGCAGCGACTCGCAATGGCCGCTTCGCGGCCATTGCTCACGCTCAGCCAGCGACTCGCAATGGCCTCGCGGCCATTGCTCGCGCAGGCCAACTGGTGACGTCACAGAGTGACATAGCCACGGTCTTTTCGGGGTCCGACACGGAAGTGCCTACGGCAATTATATAGTAGATATATATATCAGTACGATGGTATATGGTGGTAATTAGAGCACATGTATAGCAGCACTATAGTATATGGCGGTAGATTATAGTAAATGTATAGCAGCACTATAGTATATGGCGGTACATTACAGTACATGTATAGCAGTGCTATGGTATATGGCGGTACATTAGAGTACATGTATAGCAGCGCTATGGTATATGGCAGTACATTATAGTAAATGTATAGCAGCACTATAGTATATGGCGGTACATTACAGTACATGTATAGCAGTGCTATGGTATATGGCGGTACATTACAGTACATGTATAGCAGCACTATGGTATATGGCAGTACATTATAGCACATGTATAGCAGCACTATGGTATATGGCAATACTGCGGTCACCGCGGTCCCCCACTCCTCCTGGCCCCCGGTTGTCCACAGTAAAATTAAAAAAATCCTCAGTGAGGATACTCACCTGTCCGGCGGCTCGCTCCACCTCCGCCTTGTAGGTCCTACAGGCCTTTAGGACCTGTAGTTGCCTGGGCAAGCGATCAGCTGAGGAGGGGAGGGGGGGCAGGATTGTGTTGGGGGGGCAGAATGAAGCGAGCGGGGCAGAATTAAGCGAGCGGGGCAGAATGGAGCGAGCGGGGCAGGATGGAGCGGGAAGGGGGGGCAGGATGGAGCGGGAGGGGGCAGGATGGAGCGGGAGGGGGCAGGATGGAGGCGGGGGAAACAGGATGAAGCCGGGGGAAACAGGATGAAGCCGGGGGAAACAGGATGGAGCGGGGGGGAACAGGATGGAGCCGGGGGGAACAGGATGGAGGCGGGGCAACAGGATGGAGGCGGGGCAACAGGATGGAGGCGGGGGAGGGGGGCGGCAGTATGGAGCGAGCAGGGCAGGATGGAGGTGGGGGAGCAAGAAGAGCGGGGGGCAGGATGGATTGAGCGGGGCAGGATGGAGGCGGAGGAGCAGGATGAAGCCGAAGGGGCAGGATTGAGCAGATGAGCAGAATGGAGCAAGCGGGGCCGGATGAGTAAGCGTGAGGGCAGGATGGAGGCAGGGGAGCAAGAACAGCGGGGGTGAGGATGGAGCGAGCAGGGCAGGATGGAGTGAACGGGGCAGGAAGTAGTGATTGGGGCAGGAAGGAGCAAGGGGGCAGGATGGTGGGTGGGGGGGCAGGATGGTGGGTGGCGGAGCAGGATGGAGGGGGCGGGGCAGGATGGAGGCGGAGGGGCAGGATGGAGGCGGAGGGGCAGGATGGAGGCGGAGGGGCAGGATGGAGGCGGAGGGGCAGGATGGAGCCGGAGGGGCAGGATGGACGGAGCGAGGCAGGATGGAGAAGGCAGGGCAGGATGGAGAAGGCGGGGCAGGATGGAGACGGCAGGGCAGGATGGAGACGGCAGGGCAGGATGGAGACGGCAGGGCAGGATGGAGACGGCAGGGCAGGATGGTGGCGGGGGGAGGGGGGGCGGGGAGGATGGAGGCGGCGGGGCAGGATGTTGGCGGGGGGTGAGGATGGTGGTGGGGGTGCGGGATGGAGTCGGGGGGGCAGGATGGTGTTGGGTGGGGCAGGATGGATAGGGGGGGGCAGGATGGAGGCGCTCCTCCTGACCCCCTCCGCTCCCCGTGGCACCCGTCCCTCTGGGCCTCCAGTCTCTGCGGCCCCCCTCCCTCTGGGGCTGCACACCCCCTCCCCCCTCCTTCATGGTGATAATAAAACTAAAAAAACCTCAGTGAGGATACTTACCCTGCGGCGGCTCGCGCCAGCCGTCTTGTAGGTGGCAGGACAGGACCTGTCGTTGGCTGGGAAACCGATCTGCTGGCGGTCAGTGGGCAAAGCGAGCGTCAGTGGGCAGAGTGGGGGATGAGTGGGAAGAGCAGGGGTTAGTGGGCAGAGTCATTGGGCAGAGAGGGGTCAGTGGGCAGAGCTGGGGTCTGTGGGCAGAGCTGGGGTCAGTGGGCAGAGCTGCGGTCAGTGGGCAGAGCTGGGGTCAGTGGGCATGGTCAGTAGCCAGAGGGGGGGGGTAAGTGGGCAGAGCAGGGTCAGTGGGCAGAGCGGGGGTGAGTGGGCAGAGTGGGGGGTGAATGGGCAGAGCAGGGTCAGTGAGCAGGATTTGGGGGTCAGTGGTCAGAGCAGGGTCATAGCGGGGGTCAGTGGTCAGAGCAGGGGTTAGTGGACAGAGTGATTGGGCAGAGCAGGGGTCAGTGGGCACAGTCAGTAGGCACAGCAGGGGTTAGTGGGAAAAATCAGTGGGCAGAGCAGGGGTGAGTGAGCAGAGCAGGGGTGAGTGGGCACAGTCAGTGAGCAGAGCAGGGGTCAGCGGGCAGAGCGGGGGTGAGTGGGCAGAGCAGGGTTTAGTGGGCATAGCAAGGGTTATTGGGCACAGTCAGTGGGCAGAGCAGGGGTTAGTGGGCGGAGCGGCGGTCAGTGGGCACAGTGAGTGGGCAGAGAAGGGTCAGTGGGTAGAGCATGGGTGAGTGGGCACGGTCAGTTGGCAGAGCAGGGGTCAGTGGGCATGGTGAAAGGGCAGAGCGGGGGGTGAGTGAACAGAGGGTGGTCAGTGGGCAGAGCAGGGTCAGTGGTAAAAGCAGGGGTGAGTGGGCAGAGTGGGAGTAAATGAGCAGAGCAGGGTCAGTAGGCAGTGTGAGGGGTCAGTGGGCAGAGCATGGTCAGTGGGCAGTGTGAGGGGTAAGTGGGCATAGCATATTAAGTGGGCAGTGTGAGGCGTGAGTGGGCAGTGTGAGGGGTCAGTGGGCAGTGTGAGGGGTGAGTGGTCAGAGCAGGGTCAGTGGGCAGAGCAGGGTCAGTGTGAGGGGTGAGTGGGCAGAGCAGGGTCAGTGGGGTGTGTGAGGGGTCAGTGGGCAGAGCAGGGTGAGTGGGCAGTGTGAGTGGTCAGTGAGCAGAGCAGGGTCAGTGGGCAGAGCAGGGTGAGTGGGCATTGAGGGGTCAGTGGGCAGAGCATGTTCAGTGGGCAGAGGAGGGTCAGTGGGCAGTGTGAGGGGTCAGTGGGCCGAGCAGGGTGAGTGGGCAGAGCAGGGTCAGTGAGGGGTGAGTGGGCAGAGGATGGTCAGTGGGCAGAGCAGGGTCAGTGTGAGGGGTCAGTGGGCAGTGAGGGGTGAGTGGGCAGAGCATGGTGAGTGGGCAGAGCAGGATGAGTGGCCAGTGTGAGGGGTCAGTGGGCCGAGCAGGGTGAGTGGGCATAGTGGGGGTGAGTGGGCGAGAGGGGGTGAGTGGGCAGAGAGGGGGTCAGTGGGCAGAGCAGGGTCAGTGGGCAGAGTGGGGGTGAATGGGCAGAGCAGGGTCAGAGAGGGGGTCAGTGTGCAGAGTCGAGGGGGTGAGTGGGGGCAGAGCAGATGGGGGCTGCAGGGGAAGAGTAGGGGGGTGAGGGGAGAGGGAGTGGGGGGAGAGGTGGCAGAGCAGGATGAGTGGGCAGAGCAGGGTGAGTAGGGCAGAGTGTGGTGAGGGGGCAGAGAGGGGGTGAGGGGGGCAGAGTAGGGGGTGAGGTGGAGAGTTTGGGGGTGAGTGGGCAGAGTGGGAGTCAGTGGTCAGAGTGGGGGTCAGTGGGCAGAGCACGGTCAGGGGCAGAATGGGGGTCAGTGTGCAGAGTGGGGGTGAGGGGGGCAGAGAGGGGGTGAGGGGGTAAGAGTGGTGGGTGAGTGTGCAGAGTTTGGGGGTCAGTGGTCAGAGTGGGGGTCAGTGGTCAGAGTGGGGTCAGTGGTCAGAGTGGGGGTCAGTGTGCAGAGTGGGGGTGAGGGGGGCAGAGAGGGGGTGAGGGGGAAGAGTAGGGGGGTGAGTGGGCAGAGTGGGGGTCAGTGGTCAGAGTGGGGGTCAGTGGGCAGAGCAGGGTCAGGGGCAAATGGGGGTCAGTGTGCAGAGTGGGGTGAGGGGGGCAGAGAGGGGGTGAGGGGGAAGAGTAGGGGGGTGAGTGGGCAGAGTTTGGGGGTCAGTGGGCAGAGTGGGGGTCAGTGGTCAGAGTGGGGGTCAGTGGGCAGAGCAGGGTCAAGTGGGGGTCAGTGTGCAGAGTGGGGGTCAGTGTGCAGAGTGGGGGTGAGGGGGGCAGAGAGGGGGTGAGGGGGAAGAGTAGGGGGGTGAGTGGGCAGAGTTTGGGGGTCAGTGGGCAGAGTGGGGGTCAGTGGTCAGAGTGGGGGTCAGTGGGCAGAGCAGGGTCAGAGTGGGGGTCAGTGTGCAGAGTGGGGGTCAGTGTGCAGAGTGGGGGTCAGTGTGCAGAGTGGGGGTGAGGGGGAAGAGTTGGTGGGTGAGTGGGCAGAGTGGGGGTGAGTGGTCAGAGTGGGGGTCAGGGGCAGAGAGGGGGTCAGTGTGCAGAGTGGGGGTCAGTGTGCAGCGCAGGGGGATGAGTAGGCAGAGTAGGTTAGATCGGAACAGGACCTTTGATGACGTCACGATCATGTGATCTGTGACTCCACCCATCATCGTGACGTCATCAGAGGTCCTCAAGCAGGATGAAGAGAGATCGCGTCTGGCTGGAAGGAGCTGTGGTAAGAGGCCGGGGGGGGGTGACCGGACAGTGGAGGGGGTCTGTGCTGACGTGGGGGGTGACCGGAGAGTGGGGGGGGGGGCGATCGGGGAGCGGAGGGGCAGTGGTGACAGGCGGGGGGTGACCGGGCAGTGGAGGATGGCTATGGTGACAGGCAGGGGGGTGATGGGGCAGCGGGGGGAAGTGTTGTGACAGGCGGGGTGAGCGGGCAGTGGAGGATGGCTATGGTGACAGGCAGGGGGGTAATGGGGCAGGCAGCGCGGGCAGGAGGAGGATCATCACTATTAATATGTGTGCTGACAGCGGCGACGGCTCGCAATGCCCGCTACGCGGGCAATGCTTCGCCGTGGTGACGTCACATAGTGACAAAGCCACGGCGTGCCGGGGGCCGACACAAAACGTGCTACGGCAATTATATAGTAGATATATATATGTATACCATGTTAGACATTATTATGAAAATGTTCTTTTTCTCTGATTTTCCTAAATGGTCGGTGCAAATGACAGTCAGTGTAATAAAAGTCATCACCCGTTAGAGTATACATCAAATTTTACTAAAGAAACCTCCCAATGATAACAGTATAATCTTCAAAATTAAAAAAAACTCTAAATGCCCTGTTCCAAATTATTAGGCACAGTACAGTTTCTAAACATTTGATATGTTTGAAAGAACTGAAAATGCTCATTTGTTGAATTTGCAGCATTAGGAGGTCACATTCACTGAAATAAAAAGCTATTTAACTCCAAAACATCCTAACAGGCCAAGTTACATGTTAATATAGGAACCCTTCTTTGATATCACCTTCACAATTCTTTCATCCATTGAACTTGTGAGTTTCTGGAGAGTTTCTGCTTGTATTTCTTTGCATGATAGAATAGCCTCCCAGTGCTGCTGTGTTGATGTAAACTGCCTCCCACCTTCATAGATCTTTTGCTTGATTATACTCCAAAGGTTCTCTATAGGGTTGAGGTTAGGGAAAGATGGTGACCATACCATGAGTTTATCTTCTTTTATGCCCATCACCTATCACCATGTAATGCTGACACCTGACCGCAGTGATATACACTGAGGTTGGTGATTTATGGGCGAAGGATAATGAATAGTACAATAGGGGAGACCAATAATGGCAACAGTAGTATTAAATTATATAAAATTAACATATAGTCTCAAAAATAGATTTTAGTATGTGCACATAGCACTTTCTGGACATAAGCGACTTGCACATACACAATTTTGTTCAATTTGCACAAAATACCGAGTGAACATTGATAGGCATGTAAGCACCGCTGAAATGTAGGTGTAAAGGTACATAATGCGGGTTGCAAGATGGCGGGCGCCGGATATTCGGTATCGCCATAGGGACGGCAAACTACCCAAAATGCACTGCGCATGTGCGGGCGGTCTCATAGAGACGCTGGACACGTGCAATGGCGGCAGGAAAGCAAGGAGGAGAACTGTATACTGCATAGGAGAGGGCGGACCCGGTGGAAGCCACAGCTGTGCAAGGTGATGAACATCGATATGTAAAGCAATCAAAAAGTTTTAATATGGAACAGATAATGTAAAAATATATGATGAAAAAAAAAGGGTTAAATATAATGGTATAAAAGGTGAATAAGTGTGCACTAGCACTATTTTTTGCACTAGAGGGCACTATATAGATAAAAAACAGCTGAATGTGATAATTGGCAATTACCGTATATACTCGTGTATAAGCCGAGTTTTTCAGCACATAAAATGTGCTGAAAAGTCCCCCCTCGGCTTATACACGGGTATATACGGTAATAGCTTTACAGCGCCCCCCCCCCCCGTGGTATCCCGCCCCCCCCCCGTATATACAGCCCCCCCGTGGTATCCCGCCCCCCCCGTTCAAACAGCCCCCCCCGTGGTATCCCGCCCCCCCCCCCCCCCGTATATACAGCCCCCCGTGGTATCCCGCCCCCCCCGTATATACAGCCCCCCGTGGTATCCAGGGCCCCCCTTGCTGCACCTGTAAAGGAAGATGTCGGTATACTTATCGCTGCTGCTGCCGCCGCCTCCGCTCCGCTTCTCGGTCACCGCGCTGCTCCGGCCCGGGTCTTCATGTTTCCTGTTCCTTCTCCGGCGCTCAGGAAATGACGTCATTGTTCGAGCGTCGGAGAAGGAACAGGAAACATGAAGACCCGGAGCATCGCGGTGACCGAGAAGCGGAGCGGCGGCGGCGGCAGCGATAAGTATACTGACATCTTCCCTTACAGGTGCAGCAAGGGGGGCCCTGGATACCACGGGGGGGCTGTATACAGCTGGGGCTGCTGTATACAGCTGGGGCCCCTGTATACTAATGGGGGGGGGGTCTGTATACCCCTGGGGCTGCTGCTGTTTATACCCCCTGGGGCTGCTGCTGTATATACCCCCCCTGGGGCTGCTGCTGTATATACCCCTGGGGCTGCTGCTGTATATACCCCCTGGGGCTGCTGCTGTATATACCCCCTGGGGCTGCTGCTGTATACTACCACTGGGGCTGCTGCTGTATATACCCCCTGGGGCTGCTGCTGTATATACCCCCTGGGGCTGCTGCTGTATACTACCACTGGGGCTGCTGCTGTATATACCCCCTGGGGCTGCTGCTGTATATACCCCCTGGGGCTGCTGCTGTATACTACCACTGGGGCTGCTGCTGTATACTACTACTGGGGCTGCTGTATACTACTACTGGGGCTTCTGTATACTACCACTGGGGCGGCTGCTGTATATACCCCGTGGGGCTGCTGCTGTATATACCCCCTGGGGCTGCTGCTGTATACTACCACTGGGGCTGCTGCTGTATACTACTACTGGGGCTGCTGTATACTACTACTGGGCTTCTGTATACTACTACTGGGGCTGCTGCTGTATATACCACTGAGGCTGCTGTATACTACTACTGGGGCTTCTGTATACTACCTCTGGGGCTTCTGTATACTACCACTGGGGCTGCTGTATATACCTCTGGGGCTGCTGTATACTACCACTGGGGCTGCTGTATATATCTCTGGGGCTGCTGTATACTACCACTGGGGCTGCTGCTGTATATACCACTGGGGAGGCTGCTGTATATACCTCTGGGGCTGCTGTATACTACCACTGGGGCTGCTGTATATATCTCTGGGGCTGCTGTATACTACCACTGGGGCTGCTGCTGTATATACCACTGGGGAGGCTGCTGTAACACTGCTGGGGCCTGTATGTACCACTGGGGAGGCTGCTGTATACCACACTTCTGGGGGCTGTATACTACCACTGGGGAGGCCTGTATACCACTGCGGGGGCCTGTATACCACACTGCTGGGGGCTGTATACCTGTGCTGGGGTCCACCCTCAGCTTATACATGAGTCAATAGGTTTTCCCAGATTTTGGGGGCAAAAGTAGGGGGGTCGGCTTATACACGGGTCGGCTTATACACGAGTATATACGGTATGTGAGTATATGCAAATCAAGGGTATAAAAGTCCTAGCCTTGTCATTGTATAGTTGCTAGAGAAAGGGACAGGATCCCGAAACGTTGTCACCCCTCACCTGATGGCTGAACCACTCTTGGCATTCACTTGATGAGCTTCAAGAGGTAGTCACTGGAAATGGTCTTCCAACAGTCTTGAAGGAGTTCTCAGAGATGCTTAGCACTTTTTGGCCCTTTTGCCATCACTCTGCAGTCCAGCTCACCCCAAACCATCTCGAGTGGGTTCAGGTCTGGTGACTGTGGAGGCCAGGTCATCTGGAGTAGCACCCCATCACCATCATACCTCCTCCTCCATGTTTCACAGTGGGAACCAGGCATGTAGAGTGCATCCGTTCACCTTTTCTTAGTAGCACAAAGACACGTTGGTTGGAACCAAAGATCTCAAATTTAGACTCATCAGACCAAAGCACAGAGTTCCACTGGTTTAATGTCCAATCCTTGTGTTCTTTAGCCCAAACAAGTTTTCTCTGCTTGTTGCCTTTCCTTAACAGTGGTTTCCTAGCAGCTAATTTACCATGAAGGTCTGCTGCACAAAGTCTCCTCTTGAACAGTGGTAGAGATGTGTCTGCTGCTAGAACTCTGTGTGGCATTGACCTGGTCTCTAATCTGAGCTGCTGATAACCTGCGATTTCTGAGGCTCGTGACTCGGATGAACTTATCCTCCGCAGCAGAGGTGACTCTTGGTCTTCCTTTACTGGGACGGTCCTCATGTGAGCCAGTTTCTTTGTTGCGCTTGATTGTTTTTGCAACTGCACTTTGGGACACTTTCAAAGTTTTCCCAATTTTTCAGACTGACTGACCTTCATTTCTTAAAGTAAAGATGGCCACTCGATTATCTTAACTTAGAATTTGTGTTATGGCAAGAAAAAAGCAGCTAACAGTCTATTCAGTAGGACTATCAGCTGTGTATCCACCAGACTTCTGCACAACAAAACTGATGGTCCCAACCCCATTTATAAGGCAAGAAATCCCACTTATTAAACCTGACAGGGCACACCTGGGAAGTGAAAACCATTTCCAGTGACTACCTCTTGAAGCTCATCAAGAGAATGCCAAGAGTGTGCAAAGCAGTAATCACAACAAAAGGTGGCTACTTTGAAGAACCTAGAATATAAGACATATTTTCAGTTGTTTCACACTTTTTTGTTAAGTATATACAGTAATTCCACATGTGTTAATTCATACTTTTAATGCCTTCAGAGTGAATCAACAATTTACATAGTCATAAAAAATAATGAAAACTCTTTGAATAAGGTGTGTCCAAACGTTTCGTCTGTACTGTGTATATATATATATATATATTCATATATATATAGTATGTATATATATATATATATATATATATATATATATATATATATATATATACCCTGTATATATATGAACAAGAGATGCTACATTAAATATAGGTTATATAGATTGAGACTACTTGGCTCTAGGGTTTGAAGTAAGCGCACAAGTAAGTGAACAAGACAAAATGTCAGTGTTTTAGGCATAATCCCAACGATGCAATGTAGGTTAGGCTACTTACTCAGGTGGAAGGAGATGAGAAATTAAAAATTACAGTCCCCGCCAACCCAAAGTACATTTCATTTCTACTTCCTCGGAAGTGCTAACCACTGAGCCACCATATACAGTGCTAACCACTGAGCTACCATACAGTGCTAACCACTGAGCCACCACACACAGTTCAAAAAAATGAAACACCATACAGTGCTAAGCATGGAGCCACCGTACATTGCTAACCACTGAGCAACCATATACAGTGCTAACCACTGAGCCACAATACAATTCTAACCACTGAGCTACTGTAGAGTGCAGACCACTGAGCCACCATACAGTGCTGACTACTGAGCCATTGTACAGTGCTAACCACTGAGCCACCATATACAGTGCTAACCACTGAGCTACCATACAGTGCTAGCCACTGAGCCACCACACTGTTCTAACCACTGAACCATCGTACAGTGCTAACCACTGAGCCACCATATACAGTGCTAACCTCTGAGCCACCATACAGTGCTAACCTCTGAGCTACTTTAGAGTGCAGACCACTGAGTTACCATACAGTGCGGACTACTGAGCCACTGTACCGTGCTAACCACTGAGCCACCATATACAGTGCTAACCACTGAGGCACCATATACAGTGCTAACCACTGAGCCACAACACAGTGGTAACCACTGAGCCACCGCACAGTTCTAACCACTGAGCCACCGCACAGTTCTAACCACTGAGTCACCGTACATTGCTAACCACTTAGCCACCATATACAGTGCTAACCACTGAGCCACAGTATACAGTACTAACCACTTAGCTACCACACAGTTCTAACCACTGAACCACCGCACAGTTCTAACCACTGAACCACCACACAGTTCTAACCACTGAGCCACCACACAGTTCTAACCACTGAACCAGCGCACAGTTCTAACCACTGAGTCACCGTACATTGCTGACCACTTAGCCACCATATACAGTGCTAACCACTGAGCCACAGTATACAGTGCTAACCACTTAGCTACCACACAGTTCTAACCACTGAGCCACCGCACAGTTCTAACCACTGAACCACCACACAGTTCTAACCATGGAGCCACCATATACTGTGCTAACCACTGAGCCACCATATACAGTGCTAATCACTGAGCCACCATATACTGTGCTAACCACTGAGCCACCATACAGGGCTAACCACTGAGCCACCATATACAGTTCTAACCACTGAGCCACCATACAGTGCTAACCACTGAGCCACCATATACAGTGCTAACCACTGAGCCACCATACAGGGCTAACCACTGAGCCACCATATACAGTTCTAACCACTGAGCTACCATACAGTGCTAACCACTGAGCTGAGCCAGCTTTAACTCTCCCACCAATATCACGCTACTCAGCTGATTGGTCGCACGCTGATTAGATAACCCATCGGGGCCCAGGCGATTTCCCAATTTTGAGGGATTTCACTGCTTCTGTAATCTCAGAATTCTGAAAGGGACAATTAAGAAGATCCACCTCTTCGGTAGTCAGAGATGGAAGGCTCAAGGAACAGAGAAAACAGTTAAAATCCAACAGAGAGGGTTGTACAGCCCCTGGACTTAAATTTAGATTATAAAGGTTTTTATAAAAGTGCAGGAATTCACTTGAAATATCCTCTGGGTGTTCTGTAAGTCAACCCCTGCTTGTTTTTGATTAGTAGAATCCTCCTCTTTTGTCTCATCAGTTTTATTCAATGGGCGAAAAATGTATTAGGTTTATTGTGACAAATATAGTAATTTAGTTTAGAAGACTGAATCATTTTGTTATAGTCAGAAATTAAAAGGGACCTTAATTCTATTCTAAGCTTTAAGATTTTAAGCTGGGTAGATGGAGGAGACACTATTTGTGATTCTTCTAGTGTACGAATGTCAGATACCAGAGATGCAAATTTGGCATTAGATTGTTTTTTGAGACATGAATTTAGTTCAATAAACTTGCCCTTAACTACTTTTTTATGGGCTAACCACAATGTCTCAATACTAACTGCATCACCATCGTTCTCTTTAAAGTAATAATTTAGAGTGTCTATCAATTCCTTTCTTGAGTTGGGATAAGAATAAAGAAAGGTATTGGCCATCCAGATCCTAGTGGATGAAGCACCCGCCGCTAGGAAACAACTCAAAAACTATCGGGGAATGATCACACCAAGTCTTTGGCAGGATATTGATCTTTTTAATTTCATATATAGAGACATTATCAGCTAGAACTAGATCTATTCTAAAAAAGGAAAGCCTGGAATCCGAGTAGTCTCTAATTCTAAGTCTAGTAATTCTCTAGAAGAGGAATGAATACATCGAAATACGTCATATAAGCTCTCTCTATCAATCCAAGGATTAGGTTAAATTAGAAACTCCACGAGTTTCAGAGGAATCCAAAAATGCATCAGGTATTACATTACAATCCCCAAAGAGAATCAAAGAACACTTATGATTTTAACTCTTTCAAAAATCTAATCTGACCCTTATTAGGAGCATACAGAGTAACCAAGGTATAATAGACAGATTAAAATTATATATCTTCCCTCTGTATCTGCAATAACAGTCTCCTGTTCAAATTGGATGTTATTTCTAATCAAAAAAGCAACACCCACCTTCTTTTTTTCTGAGAGGCTAAGATAACAAATGAAAATAACTTATTTCCTAATTTTGGAGGATTATCATTAGAAAACAATCTCCTGCAAAATCTCCTGCAACCCCGCAATATCTATTTTAAATCTAAATATGTCTCTCCACAGTATATACCTCTTATGAGGAGAATTTAGGATATTTCCGGGTTGTGGCGTGTGATAGGGCGATAGTGATGAAATCAGCGTCGCCTATGATTTCCCGTAGGCGTGCCACAGCGTGCCGTAGTCCGCACCCCGTCTGCGATGATTGGTGGGGGCTACTGTGTTCCCATTGGCTGTCAGTTCACAGGGTGCCATATTTGAAGAGCTGTTCGTTCAGCACCACACACATCTTCAACTGCACAACTGTACGCAAACACAGTTCAGTTAGGCACGCCATAAAAGAGCGCAAGCTATGTGGTCCGCGTATATTAATCTGCGCTGTGTCGAGTATAGTGCCAGATGCCACCTCAGATGTTGGCCTACACATCGTACATGGGTGCCATGGGCCACGCACTACAATCACCCTACGTGTGTGAATTTGGTGACGCTGATGGGTACATTATACTGCTCCCACTCCGCCCAGCTTCTACCTTGTTAGCGCCCTCAACTTTTGTTGGCAGCGCCAGTGTGCGTGGTGACGTCATCACGTTTCTGCTCGTTCATCCCTGCCTGCCAGGTGCCTTCCCCTCCCCTGCACATAGTACTACAGTCATGGCAGTCGCACAGCGTGCTGCTACATGGGGGATGGCAGAACTCCTGATCCTCATTGACCTGTGTGACCGGCATGACTATTGGTGCCATCAGCGTCACCACCACCCACGGCTGCGCAAGCAGCACATACTGAGGAGGATTCATCAGGCCCTACTCCAGAGACTGGGTGTTGAGAGGACCCGCAAGCAAATTATCAAGAAGGTGGCGGACCTGAAACACAAGTCCCCAGGTAGGATTGCCGAGATTCGTGGGCGGATTGCCAGGCTGCGTGGTGAGTATGTGGCAATGACAAACACACACATGGCAAGCATCATAATCCAAACAGTACACAACCATCATGTGTTATTGTGCCATGCCACATGGTGTGGCCTAAGCCACCATGTGGATCTGTCACCAATGTGCATTTGCATTTGGTCACAATGCAACATGACGGTGCAGAATACACTCATATGTTTTGTTAATGCTGATGGCTATAGTGGTCCTTGACCTGTGTGTGGCCGAACATAGGTGTGTAATGACAGCAAAGTTAACAACAACATAATGCTAATTTGAAGGGCCACATCACACCTTGCAGTACATATGTGAGCACTCTGACACATAGAATTTCACAACACATTTATCACAATACGCCAAAGGCCCTACAAGCTGACTGCTATTTGTTTGACCCCATGGTGGCACCACCTCATGCTTACTGTCTACTCTTGTGTAAATCTTAAAACATCCATCCTCTGCTAATCCAAGGGTGTTTGACATCGCAAATATGTGGTCACTGGTGTTATTGTCATGTCCTAAAACAGACTGGGCCCTAACCCTAGGCTCGCCCTCGACCCAAACCTTTAACTCTATCCTTCATGCCGTCATGACATTCATACACACACAGTCGGTGTTTTCCCTATGTTGTGGTCCTTTGCCTAAATGGGTCTGTTGTCATGTTTGATATTACAGATGAGGCGGACTCCCCGTCTGTGGAGGGCCGACAGTCATCTACCCCACCTGGGACCCCCCCACCCCCTTCCCCGGAGGGCCCAGGAAGTCCCTCACCAACAGGGACACCACCCGCAGCTGCCCAGGAGGGCCCAGGAAGTCCCTCGACACCAGGGACACCAGTCTTGGCTGCAGGCAGCCCTGGACGCCTGGGATCAAGAAGCCCCGTCCTGTGGCCACAGACACCCAGCCCAGGAGCAACTTTCCCCCCCAGCATCTCCAGCTCCTGGCCGAGCCCTGGTGTGGTGTGGTCCCCACACCCTGACCTTAGCCTGCTGCTTCTGTGTATGATGGTAAGTTTCTGCAAAGGCCTACAAGCTTTCTAATCTACATCTTGGTGTGTGGGCCAGACAGCAGTATGTGAGTCCTGATGTGTTTGTCATTATTTTATTTGTCAAGGAGAAAGAGCTTGTGTGGCAGGCTGGGCTGTGATCCCATCCCCATCTCCTCCAGATGGCACTCGGGATGGTGATGTGCTGCGTACGTATAATCCATAACAATGCCCTCAACCACCCACCCACACCTACGCAGGTCACTCACTAAATGTCCTTATTTCCCATACAGGTGTACCAACCATTGAGGAGTTGCTGCTGGCTCACGAGGAGGCACAGCAGCATCTGGAGAGGGCACAAATACTTTGCCCGCTTGGGTGCCATGATCCACGCCCTCCAGGCAGGCCAGTCCGCCATGGCCACTACTCCACCAAACCCCCCACAATAATGTGGCCACTGTCACATTTTCCAAGTTGTCCATGTTGGACCATTGTTGTTGTCCCTGTTGCCATGTTGGCACCTTAGTTTGTTCGGCCCCATTGGCCTCTTTTCTTATAGCATCCCACATTGGGAAACTGGGTAGTAAGCTTTGTCTACTACTAACCTGAAAACACATCTTTACACAAATTTAAAAATAAAAATAAATGTTCTGGACACGAATTATACAGTGTGATCCCTTGCCTGAACACACACAGGGAGACCTTGTCCCACTTAAAATGTGAAACACCACACATGGCTAATGACTTGGCGTAGGTGTGCAGTGTGACATGATAAAAACTTGACCATACTGTACCATTGGACCAGGGATCAAGGCCTATTTTACATGAGTCTCTCCAATATCACACACACATTACCAAACACACACACTTGCCTATATTGGCCACAGAACATTCATAATATCCCCATACTCACACATGTCACCTATGGATAGGCTTGTGTCTGCTACAATGACCCAAATATGTTATTGTGGAAATGAGGCCTCTCCATTTGGCACACAAAGTTCACCATTACATCCACAACACACTACACACACAACCATACGGCACAACCAGACACATATGTGGACGTAGATATGGCAAATCAAAGGGTGGTTTATTACCAAACATAAAAAAAAACACTTGTTTTAGTGTGACACATCACAAAACATTGCCATTGAAGCAATGTCGTGCATTGCCTAGTAGTGTCTTTGGTCTTCCTACTCCTCTGCTGGCTCAGACAATGGCTCCTCCACCTTATCCTCATCATACCAGGCAGTGGTGGCAGGTCGCCGTTGCTGTCTTTGTGGGGGAGGTGGAGGTTCCTGATTTTGGCGATTCCTCACCATGCATCTTTGGGGCGCAAGGGGGGGGGGGTTTCCTTGACAAATTGTGCCTTCTACATGTGATGGAAACCCCACATCCGTGCAACCAATAAGCTGTGTACATAGATCACACAAACACAATTACGCACCTCCTGTGATGGGGAAGGGTCTTGGCTTGTGGCCAAAGATGGCTGCGCAAGGTGTCTGTTGCACCGTGTTCCCTGAGGAGCCTCATGGCCCAGGGTGAAGGTGAGGAGGTCATAATACCACAGACATGGCTTAGGGACCTCCTCAGCTGCAGCCCCGGACCAGGCATCCATCCATTTGTTGTGGACCTTGGTCAACACCGTCCGCAGGCGCTTGATATTCTCGGCAACCATCTGCACTGTCCAGGTCTTACTTGGGTCGAGCCGGTTGGCCAGCTCGAACAGGTGCCCGTAGGCCACGGCCCTCACTGTCTTGTTTTTATATTCAGGCAGCGACACCCGCCACAGGCATTCGTGGTCCTGGTACATGGTGAGGAGGTTGCGGACAAAATCAGTACCAGCCATCTGGAAAAAAAAAAAACTTGTGTCACTAAAAAACATACATTTACATATCAGGTCACACCCTACTCTGTGTGCCCAATCCATGTCCAGCACTACCAATCACAGGTGGTCTGGTAGTGACCATGTGTATGCAGATTCAGTAAAGGCCTTTACATGTGGACAGAGATGGGACATGGTGCACATGCCACACCCTATATGTATTTTGGGGCTGGCCAGGGAAAGATACAAAGCTGTGTACTTGAGAAATGGCACACATGGCATTACAACCAAACATAACACACACTATATACCTCAACACATATTTAGGTACAATTATAGTGCTTGAGAACACATTGTCCTGGCATTTGTCTCAAGGAACATTATGTGTGCAACAGGACACGGAGGGGTGTTACGATGTGTAGCCGTCGCAAAACACACATCTACAGGACGCTAAATGAAGCTGTACATAAGGCGCCCAAACCTCTGGCAACATATGGGTCTGCAGCCACACAGAAAACAACCTACATGATAAGCACAATAGCATGTCCCTCGACTTACCGTCTGTCCAACAGAGTTCTCGTGATGAGACGCTACTAGAACAATGCACATTGAAGTAGAAGCAGGGGTGGAGCCCCAGCACGTCACTTTTTATACACAACATGACCAACCAAAAAGCTGCACTGGCGCTTCATCAGTGGTCGCATCTGCGAACGCCCAGGCGTCTACATCGATTAGATGACGCACATTCTGTGAGATTGGTTGGTTACCATATAAAAAGGGCTAACGAGCAAGCTACGGCACGCTTGCTACCCAAAGTAAGTACTGATGTTCACACGTGATCTGTGATATGGCTGTGTGTAACGTTTGATACATCTTTGCATTACGGATCGTTGTGTACTGTAGCACACGCCCTAGTGGTGGTGTATGTAGTTTGTAATGATGCTGTGTTTGATTGATGTATTGTGTAGAGCAAAATGGAAGGATTATTTTTTTTGCCCCCAAAACACCCTCCTCATTGACAAGCCATTTTGCCTTTGCCATACAGGATCATGTTTGAAGGATGCGTCTGTGGTTAGTTGCGTGGAGCATATGAATTGTGCCCACATAGTACTGTCGTTTGGCACACACAATGGAACTATTGTGCTCATACTGAGATGTGGAGTGGCCCATGTGGCTTCAGTGAATGTCTGCCTGTGAAGATCTGGCGTTATCAATACCTCAGGGATGTATCTTGGACATGATGAGTATGCAATAGTCTGCTGCGTGGCCTGATATTTTGTCCTTAAAACACATGGCTGGGGTACGTGTGTAATTTAATAGTATGTAATTGGTAATTAACATCATTCTCTACTTGTGAGCTTACTCTTTTCCTACGCCTTGTGCTTATAAATTAACATTATGGGCAGCTATATGGGGGTATGGTCATGATGTATCCATTAGGACGATGGAGATGTAGTTGTTGAGGAGGGCCATGGGTGTACTGTTAACAGGTGTTGTTGTGAGGCAGTGTAATGTTGTTTTGCCTGTACAATGTTTCAATATATGTATGAGGGTGGCCATATCAGCAGACATGGGTAGGATGTTGTTAAGTGGCTAGGAGATGTGTAGGGAAGGAGGTGGTGGCTATTTTGGATGTGTGATGATGCGTTCTTGTAGTGATGTTTTTTTTTTCCTTACTTTTGCAGGGGTTGGTAGGCGCGAACATCATGGACCCTGATGGAGATGCTATCGTGGTTCTTGCCTTGGTGGAAGAGGAATTGTGGCTGGAGGAAAGAGTTGAGAGGTTTCAGGCTCACAGACCATGGCAAGTGTGGGCTCGGGATTGGCTTCTGCAACGGGAGAACCAGAGCCACATTCGGCTGGTCCGTGAGCTGGAGGATCGCAGTCCACATGATTTCAGGAACTATTTCCGTATTTCTGAGGACTCTTTCACATTTCTCTTGAAATGCATAAGGCCACTGATAGCCTGACAGGACACTTTGATGTGTCGAGCTGTGCCACCTGAGGAGCGTTGGGCTGTAACTTTGCTGTTCCTGGCAACAGGTCGTTTAAGGACAGACCTGCAATACACTTCACATGTGTCACTGTCCCTGCTGAGCCACCTGATTCCCGAGATGTGTGAGGCCATCTGGAGTAGTCTGCTGCCATCCTACATGCAGTTCCCAACAACCCCCGCAGGATGGTTGGATGTTGCCAGAGGTTTTGAGGATCGACGGCAATTTCCAAACTGCAGGGGTGCATTGGATGTTAATCACGTGAGGATCAAGAAACCCCCCAACCCAGGGTCCTTGTATTATAATTACAAAGGATATTTTAGCGTGGTCCTCATGGCCCTGGTGGATGCTCACTATGAGTTCCTCTACGTGGATGTTGGAATTAACGGGCGTTTCTCAGATGGGGGTGTGTTTGCACAGTGTCATTATCACCCCCCCCCGGGGGTAGTGCCATGCTTGAGAGCAACAGAGGGACTTCACACCCAAAACCCAAAGCACACAACACTTTTCTTCCTCAAGGCCTGAAGGAGGAAACCAAGACCCGGGTTCAGGGTGAACTCCCCTATAAATTCTGGTCTGAGGCGGAGTTAGCGAGTTCAGTTCCTAGGAGGACTGAGGAAGACATCCTGTGGACTGGGAGCAATGCTAAGCTCATCCCAGGGTAGTTAAGCCTAGCTTGAGGGACCCAAGGCAGGGGTCTGAGGAAGTGGAGAGGAGCCCGGAGAGCAGAGCAATGTCTTTCTCACCCCGGAGGAACAGCGCCAAGTATGGACACCGGAGTCCAAGGCTGTGCAGGGCCTAACGACCCAGCAGCAAATACCAGAAGGTGGGGGATTCCAAGTCCTCCAGCCACACTGTGCCCAGAGGCAAAGCAGTGTAAAGAGCCCAGGAACTGCCGCCTGAGACATGGGGCTTGAGAAAGACTCAATTTGCCTGTCATACCGGCACCAAGCAGAAGATAGAGAGGGTCAGCAGCTCAGCTTAAGCAGCAACAGAGACCCATTATAAAGTGCAGCAGGGAAGCCTCATAACTTGCCTGATGAGTAGAACCCCGAGTTGTTCTCAGGTGCATGGACTCAGCTTAATAACACCAGTCGGAATTACACCAGTAAAAGGACTGAGGAACCAACAAATTGTGAGTCTGTCTGTTGCTTTGCACCTGCCATCCTGCACCCTACACCTTTACTACATCCACTGCCCCGGGGATTCCCTCCACCCCTGGGGAGCTGCTCCATTCCAGCTGCCCATCCATCATCCCCGGAGGTTCTGCAGCAGCGGTGGTCACAAATAGCCACAAACCACGGGTGGCATCACAAATAACTAACCCCTTCATTATCCCCTCTCCTATCAAGCCCAGAATCCCCTCAATAGCTGCACCAGGATCACAGAGCCAGGTCCCAACCCCTATGACTCCCCTGGAACTGTACCATAGCCCAGTTCGGAGTACCCTACAGCCCTGGGGTCCTGCATATGGTTTTTAAAATCTGCGACTTGTCATTACTTTATGCATTGTTGCACCCATATAAAGCAATGAGAAAATGAAAAAATGCTGCAAAAAAGCATGTGTTTTCTTTTTACTGCTAAGAGAGCAGGTTTTGGCTGCAGAATGAGTATGAGTGAAGGGTTATCCAAAGATACATGACATTTTTTATGTAAATGATATGTGAAACAAATAAAAAAATATCAAATAATGGTATAAAGAAATTACTTTTTTTACTTGCAAATTCAAACGCTAATCCACGGTAATATGGCTAATCCATTGGGTATGAAATCTTGAAATCTTGAAATCTACAACTATTTTAAACATTGGATAGAGGTTATCTATACTACTCTTCCATGTTGACTTTCACAATACATCAGAAAACTTATAATTAAATCCTTTTAAAATTCTATCACCTAAAGAACTCAGTTTCAGATCACATATAATTCATTTTACATCAAGTAACAAGTGAAATGGGCAAAAAGTGATTGTAACACATTCAGAACGTTACACAACAAGAAATGGAACAATGATTCTGAAGAGGTAAACTACATAACACAAAACAACAACCAGATAATTAACAAGTATATAGCATTTTCTGTGGATTAATCTTTAGTTGAAAATATATCTAAATTCCATAGTGAGCTAACTGTAAATGGTTGCAGATTTGTCATAAAGTTTGAGGAGACCTATACATGTCAGAGCCCCAATGACTAATGACCCAACATAAAAATGGGTTTCAAAGGTGTAGTACAATACTCTTTGCAACTGATTTTAGAGCAAATTAGTTAAGATAAGGATTGCTTTACAAAAAGCTATTGTGACGCTAATCACTAATACCAGGTAGGATGTGACACTAGTTACTCCATAAAGATAGTACAGAAAGCAGGGAAGTCAGGTAATCTGGGGTCAGGTTCTGGGAGAGCTCATAGCATATTCAGGGAGTAGAGAGAGGCGTTGTCAGGCAATGGTCCAGGATCATGTTTAAAGGAGAGCACGAAGCGAATTCGGTAAGTCAACTGAGGTGTAGTCAGATCACAATCCAAGGTCAAAATATCAAGAGATAACCCCAAATACAGGGATAAAACCAAAGAATAATCAGGCAACAGTCCAGGGTCAGATAACAATGATCATAACTAGACACACACAGGAATGCAGGCCAACAGCACAAGTCATATAGAATGTATGATTTGCAGAGTTTTGGAAAAGGTTGCTCAGTAAAGTAGCCAAGCAATCAAAGGAAAGCTGGAACATGTTAACCACCAAGCACCTCCCAGAACCAGTATGGAAGCTTTTGCTGTCAATCAAGTACTGACAGCTCTGCGCACCTGAACCAAAAAGAAAATATCTCTTATTGCATCCTAGACACACTGCAAGCAGGAATCATGACACTTATTTTTCCAAATTAATGATTAAATGATTTTTCAGTAAATTATGATTTCGCTACCAAAGTAGTAGTAGAGAGGCATTCCACGGACTACTGCCATCGTTATTTAAATTCTGAATGAATGAGATATATCTATCCAGAGGATAGTGATACTAATAGCAAGTGTTTTAAAAACTATTTATTTTACCTACATTTACATCTTACTTTTTAAGTATCCATGTGGATCTTAAAAAGTTTCTTAATTGAAATAGAAATATGCTCCCGGGCTGTTTATACTATTGACACAGCCATAAAATAGAATATTAATATTAGGATACCAAGAAAAAGTACATTAAAGTCTTGACAAAAAAATAAATAAAACCATGAGAATAGGATCTGAACTTCAGTTTTTAGCATTGGCTGCTATACAGTCAACAAAGCTGTACTGTGTCAGCTCCATTTACTGTATACATTTTAATAGGGCCAGAGCTGATAATAGCTATTTGGTGGGTGCACTGGGTGTCACATCTCTCCTGATCTATTTTATCACTATGCTTAACACAGGCAACACCATTAAAGAGTGTCTGTTATTGTAACACTCTACTTAAACCATGGCCAACATGAATCAGATCCTGGCTAAGTGATTACAGTAAGAGTGGTTTCACACTAGCGCTTTTATGTCCATCATAATCTTGATCCATCCTGATCAGGCATGCGTCCCTATACTAAATAAGGGGTCACAAGGACATCAGGTGGCATCAAGTTTTCATCAGATGTAGACAAGTGTGTCATTTTGTGCTCTCCCCCGGCCTCACGATGTTGCGATTTTGTCGCGCTTGAAAAATCTTGATGCATCCAGATACGGCACAATGCGGCAAAATGACGCATTGATCTTAATGAGGCTGCATTTGTAGACCTGCGCTTTAAGTATTTAGCGCTTCTGCGCTAAATACTTAGGTTTTGTGAGAGAAGCGCAGGTGCGTGTGTGCCGGCGCTTCCTTGAAATGCAGCCCTGCTAGCAGGGTTTCCCTGTGCGCTTGGCATAAGCGGACACTAGGTAGCCTGCTGTATGAACTGGTTACCACGATACACATCGGGTAACCAGGGGCTGTGTTTCAAGGAAGCACCGGCACACACGCACCTTCTCTCACAAAACCTAAGTATTTAGTGCAGAAGCACTAAATACTTAGATCGCAGGTGTCTAGACATGGCCACTCTCTCTTTCCCTAGTTGGGTTATTTCTCCACCATTTTAGTTGATTGACAGGTCTCTCCTTACGTGTGTACATAATTAGAAACCTGAGATAGTCATGAGAAGCTGGTCAGGAGGAAGCCTGCTGGGTACATCGTCCAACTTATCATGTTATCATTAGGGATGAGCGAGCATGCTCGCCGGTACTCGGTGCTGGCCCTAGCATTTCAGTATTCTGGATGCTCGGTGAGCACAAAGTACCGGCGAGATGCTTGGGCTCATGCTCGGGTCCACCTCCCCGCATGCACTGTTTGCAAAGCCAGCTCACATGCAGGGATTGGCTGCCACACACTGTAATGCCACAGCTATGTTGGTTGTGGCATTACAGTGATTGGCTTGCCGCACTGCGTCATCATGTCTATATCAGACCTGACAGCGCTGCGCTCCTTCCTGTTTCCATGTGACATGTTACTTTTACTTTAGCAGCATGTGCGGCAGCTTCTGGCCATCTGTACATTTGCTGGTAAAGCGAAATCCAAGCACAAAAAAAAAAAAGTAATAGCATACTCACCTGCCCGCAGACTCCCAGGACACGTCTGATCAGAACCAGGACCTGCCAGTAATCAGCTGATGTTGTCACCGGACAGCATCAGCTGATCAGGAAGTTCCGCGGTAGAAAGCTGGCTTTTTCCCGCCCGGCCAGTTTAAATGATCAGCTGCTGCTGTCAGCTTTTTACTGAGACTTAGACAATCAGCTGATGCTGTGAGGTGACAGGATCAGCTGATTACCGAAAGATCCTGGAGCCGAGAGGATGTGTCTGCAGAGAGGTGAGTATATATTTTTTTCTTCTACTGATACATAAGCTGATTGTTTTAACCGGCTTTTAAACAATCAGCTGATATGTCATCTAATTCAGGTCCTTGAGCCTGATATTGATCATTTGATCAGTTTGCAAGCCAGCAAACCAATCAGATGATATTGAATCCGGATTGGACATCGCGGGACCCTCGAGCCTGGACTACATCAGAGGAGGGGGGGTTCTTTTGTTCAATAAATATAGAGTCACTAATTGTGTTGTGTTTTAAATATAGGGAAGCCCTTTTCTTTAATTATTTCATAAATTTCATGTCCAGCCAGGTACAACTAGGCAGCTGGGGCTGGAATCAACAGCGCAGGGTGGCCGAAGCTTTCTGCTCCCCCACTGTGAATTGCAGTCCACAGCCGTCCCAGAAAATGACGCGTTCACAGAAGCACCATCTTCTCACTGGGTAATAATGGTGTTAGGGCCAGCTTTGTATTATCATCTGGCTCTAAGCCCAAAAATCATGCGGTCACCCCAATATCAGAAATGGCCACCATGAATTTCTAGTAATCAGATAAAATAACAACAACACAGAGAAAATATTTTTATTACAAATAAAACACAAACACAATTAGTGACTCCATCTTTATTAAAGAACCCCCCCTCCAACATAGTCCAGGCTTGAGGGTTCTGCGACGTCCAATCTGAATCCAATATCATCTGATTGGTTTGCTGGCTGGCAAACAGATCAGATGAACAATATCAGGTTCAAGGACCTGAATCAGCTGTCAGATCAGCTGTTAGTTTAAATCGCCCGCGCCTACACTGAACAGCTGATGTCGGTGTGGGCGACTTAAACACAGCTGATCTGACAGCTGTTTAAATCTCCTGCACCGACATCAGCTGTACGGTGTCAGCACGGGAGATTTAAACTTCTGTCAGATCAGCTGTGCCTGCCGCCGACATCTCAGGCAATGGGCGGGCGATTAGCTGATGTGTCACATCACGATCAGCTGATATTGTCAGGTGACATATCGGTTGATCGCTACTGGCCAATCAGATCTAAAGGTTCTGGAAGCCGATCGGACATCTTACCTTCGGGTCCTGGACAGCCAGCAGAGGGGTGAGTATTCTTTTTTTTATTTTTAACACCTTTTGTTAACTTTTATTTCACTATCGGAGTGCATTTACATACACTCCAAAAGTGAAACTCCATGTCACACATGTGACACAGGGGGAGGAACAAGATTCTTCCTCCCCCAGTGTCACATCACTTCCCCCAGCACTCGCATTACAGGCACTGGAATAGGTATTGTCTGAACGACAATGCGTATTCCAGCTCCTAATACTCAGACAGCATTGTTCACAGCAGTGACCTGGGAGTCAGAAATACTTATAGGGGTCTTCCCCATGCTGTTCCCATGTCATTTGAGCACTGTTCTTATACATTTGTGACATTTTTAGGGTTTATACAGACTGCCGGGGGTGCCGCTGGAAACATGGTCAGATTTCCCGTAGGTTGACATTGAGCTCGGTGCTGAGTTGAGCATCCAAGCATCTCGATATGCTAGACATGAGCATCGAGCACCAGAGCATTTTACTGCTCGCTCATCACTAGTTATCATGTCTCTCTCTATGGTCATGGTTTTACGAATACAGTAAAGTAACATATTTGCTCTGAAATGCTGCAGTATTTCACAATAACAGACAAAGCCAGGATATGACTTCTGATGTCCACAGGTTGGGCAATATTAATCTAAGGACAGGTTGTCTTTTAGCTTGTAAATACTTTTATGCCTAAAAAAAGACAAACACATTCTTGTAATACCTTTATTGGCTAACCAACAATATTTGCAAGCTTTCGAAGCTTTCAGTGCAAAAAAGTTTCTTATTTAGGCTGGTTTACAAATTAATTATTGAGACAAGAGAACAACATTTATTAGAGGTTATAAGATTAAGTTTTTTTTTGTTTTTTTTTACAAATGGAGAGGTGATGGGTGTGATGGCATCAGAGTTTGGTGATCAGAAATCCGTCTAGTGAAGGAGTGAAGTGTGTCCATATAGTGAGCCATAAATCCAGGTGTTAAATGATGTCCTTTTGTCAAAGACCAAATATCAGTTTAAATATCAGTTTAACTTCCTAGATTTTTCTACCTCTGTGGTCCTAAAATGACCTTTCAGTGCAAAGACTCAAAGGGAACTAACCAGCAGGATTTATGGCTTTTAAAGTGAAGCCAGTGTCTTACAGGCCTGGTTTATAGTAACAAAGAGGAAGGAGGGTTTGGCTTAGAGCCCATGGGGAGTAATATAAATAAACTCAGCCCCATATAGAGATGCTGCACACATGCTAATTTGCTGCACTGTTTTCCCGATGTTTGATAACACTTTTCTCTGCAATCAAACCTTTAAAGGGAACCTGCCAGCTCCATCTACCCCCCCATGCTATCACTACCTGTCCCTGCACCTTGCTAGCTGATCCCTAACCATCCCTGTCTGATCTAAAGGTGCCCTATAAAGTTTAAGAAAAATGATTTATAACTTACATGCAGTCTCCATCGGGAGACTGAGAAGGCAGACTCCAGGGTTTCACTCTACCCCCTCGCTGGCTCTCAGCACGCCCTGCTGTGCATCATCAGTCGTTCTGTTGTTCCACCTCTTTTTGAAATTCCCACCTCTTCTGCTACTTTGATGAGCCGGGCGGTATGTCATATCCGGACTGGTGCATTTTGGGGGCTGATCATGTGGTACGGTCCGGCTCCATCGCATGCACAGTGCGCACACTGAAACCGAGCCGTGCATGTCATAAGCCCCCACAATGCACCGGGCCGGCCATGACGTTCTGGTCAGCTCATCATAGTAGCAGAGGAGGCGGGAATTTCAAAAAGAGGTGTAACAACAGAACGACTGATGACGCCTAGCAGGGCCTGCTGTGAGCCAGTAAAGAAGGGGAGGGGGAAAATGGAATCCCAGAGCCCGTTTTTTCTGCATGTAAGTTAAAAATGATTTTTCTTAAACTTTATAAGGCACTTTTACTGTAGGTCAGACAGGGATGGTAAGGGATCAGCTAGCAAGGTGCAGGAACAGGTAGTGATAGCATAGGGGGTAAAACGAGCTTACAGGTTCCCTTTAATCATTGAAGTAAGGTATGACTGCACTCAGCATCACAGCACTGGCTTTACTTTGTAGCCCTAAAACCTGCTGGTTAGTTCCCTTCAAATCTGCCATACTGTTTCCAGGTCCAGTGAAATGTTTTTGTACAGGTTTATCTAGTTCATTCCTGAAAGCGTGCCTGTGTAGATCCATCCTACATTGTAGTTTTTGTTTAATGTCCCCATTATAGTTTCCTCCAGGGCACCTTGTATTTTGTATAATGAACACCCTATTGCATGTACATAAAAAGAAATCCATAATCATATAGTCCTGATTTATGTTGGGTATGCAAACTGTATTTGTTGGTAAGATGTGGGTACACGTCCTGCATTTCTTACTGTTACAGGGCAATGTTCCCATCTCTGATTTTGAAGAGAGGATACTTCTGAAAGGAGATTCCTGAGATTGGTTGGCTGTTTATAGGGAGAAAAGTGCAAGTTCTGGCAGTTTTAATGCTTCAATAGTAAAATATAAAAAAAAGTTACTATGATTGCAATCTTTTTCATTATGCCTTGTCTGCTAAGTAAATATCGAATTATTTTCTGCAAGACAGTTACAGATAATTTTGAAATCGAGCAGCAAACTATTAGTCTAAATATAAAATTTATAGTAATTCTAAATTTTAAACATCACAAAAAATGTGGAAATGAGATTTGCATACATAAATCAAACATTTTGCTATTGCTTGTCATATGAATTATTCTGATTCTAATTTAGAAACATGACAAAGCATGACCAGATTGACTAACTAATTAATCAATACCAAATAATGTATTCATTTGTCAAGTCATTGAGACATAGAAAATCTTGTGAAATGTGTTGATTAGGAATTGTCTCTGAATGTAACCTGATTGTTATTCTGGAGTGTAGCTTATAAAAGGAAAGGTTGATTTAGATGGATTACAATGATTTATGCAACTGAGCATAAATTTGTCTTGCAAAATGTATGAGTGCATCCATTCACAGATGAGTAAAAATGTATTCAGATGTCAGAGTTTAAACGTCGGATTATTTTTAAGAATTCATATGCAAATCCATTGGGAATAATTTAATATGACACTTTTAATATTGTCTTCAACTCTCATAATGTGATTTAACAAATGAAAGTTACACTTTTTGAGGGTAAGATGAACCATATAATTTATTAAACTCCATTTTTCAAAAATACAGCTCCAGAAAAAAATAAACCACTGCAAAATTTTCAGTTTCTCTGATTTTTCTCTTTATAAGTATACAATAATGCAAAGAAAACAGCGTTCTGCGGAGGGGATCCGCAATGTGACCGCAGCACCGCAAGCCCCTATGTTTATAATGGGAGCGCACGGTGCTGCGCTTGACTGTGCGCACCCATTCACTGCCATACGTGATCTGTGCGCAGGCGATGCCTGCGCACAAATCACCCAGTCTCGTCCACACCACGAACGCGACATGTTGCATTTCTGGTACGGACGAGACTGGGTGATTTGTGCGCAAGCATCCGCCTGCGCACAGATCACATATAGCAGTGACTGGGTGCGCACGGTCTTACGCAGCACGTGCGCTCCCATTATAAAGATATGGGCTTGCGGTGCTGCGGTCACATTGCGGATCCCCTCCGCAGAACACTGCAGAGGGGAACACAAATGTGAAGGTAGCCTTATTCATTTAGAAATAACAATACTAATGTTTTAACTCAGGAAGAGTTCAGAAATCAATATTTGGTGGAATAACCATGATTTTTAATCACAGCTTTCATGCGTCTTGGCATGCTTTCCACCAGTCTTTCACACTGCTTTTGGGTGACCTTATGCCACTCCTGGCACAAAAATGTAAGCAGTTCTTCATTGTTTGATGTCATGTGACTGTCTCAAGTCATGTAAAGCTAGAAAAAAAAAACCTTTCATCAGTGAGAAATAAAGGAGAGCCAGGCTGACCATATAGGACTGGAGTGAGGTAATATTCTCTGATGAGTCTAATTTTCAGATTTGCCCAATACCTGGTTGTCTAATGGTTAGACGGAGACCTGGGGAGGCATACAAGCCACAGTGACTTGCACCCACTGTGACATTTAATGGAGGTTTGGTGATGATCTGTGGCTGCTTCAGCAAGGCTGGAATTGGACAGATTAATCTTTGCAAAGGATGTATGAAACAAGACGCATACAAGGTTATCCTTGAAAAACACTTGCTTCCTTTTGTTTTTTCCAGCAGGACAATGCCCATGCCACACAGCTAGGTCAATTAATGTGTGGATGAAGAAACACCACATCAAGACCCTGTCATGGCCAGCCCAATCTACAGATGTGAACCCATCAGTGTGCAGTCTGTGATGAACATTTCAATGTATTGGGGAAACCTTTTAATTTAGTTATTTTTAATCAATGAAAGTCAATGATGAAAAAATGATGGTAAAAATTTACTTTTGATTGAACACTTATAAGATTTGGATTGAAAACACAAATTTATGTTATTTTAGGAACCAAAAAATTAATAGATGCATAAATTAGGCCTAATATCTAAATATGAGAAGTACTCCTGCACTTGTTAGAGATCGGGGGCAGACTACTTAGGTGTACTGTCCACAAAATGGATGTTGGTAACCAGACCTATAAATCCGCTTTATATTGTTACTTTAAATATATATACATATATACTTTTATATAAATATAAAAGATTGGCCACGTTGACTTATTTATATTAAATATGTGGTGTTTATTGTTACACTCCATACATATGCATTTATATATGTATACACATACACAAATACTTACACACATATGTATACTCTGTGCTGTGTGCACAATTAGGGCCGCTTTACACACACCAACTTCTGTGTCCAACATCTGAACAGATCTCTGGTTGCAGTGAAATCATGGACACATTGTTCCATTGTACACAGCCACAAAATGCAACCAGAGATCTGTTCAGATGTTGGACACAGAAGTTGGTGTGTGTAAAGCGGCCCTTAGGTAATTTGTACTTTTGTTGATTCATTTTATTATAGATCAACTATGGTACTGTTAGTCAAACACAAATGTTACTACCGTATATACTTGAGAATAAGGCAACCAGGGAATAAGCCGAGGCCCCTAATTTTACCTCCAACAACTGGGGAAACTTATTGACTGGAGTATAAGCTTAGGGTGGGAAATGTCACAACCCGCCATCCTGATATATCTGTCCCCATCTTGGTATATCTGTCCCCATCTTGGTATATCTGTCCCCATCTTAGTATATAGCACCCCATCCTGGTACATAGCCCTCATCATTGTATATAGCCCCCCATGCTATCACATGCCCCCATCTTTGTTTATAGGACCCCATGATGGCACATTCCCCCCAATCTTTGTTTATAGCCCCCCCCATGCTGGCACATGCCCCCATCTATGTATATAGCCCCCATGCAGGCACATGCCCCCCGCCTTTGGGTATAACCCTATGCTGGCACATGCCCCCCATGATTATATATAGCCCCCCATGCTGGCACTTGCCCCCCATCTTTGTTTATAGGACCCCATGATGGCACATTCCCCCCAATCTTTGTTTACAGCCCCCCCCCATGCTGGCACATGCCCCCATCTATGTATATAGCCCCCCATGCAGGCACATGCCCCCGCCTTTGGGTATAACCCTATGCTGTCACATGCCCCCATCATTATATTTAGGCCCCAATGCTGGCACATGCTCCTCTTCAATTTATATAGCCCCATTGCAGGCACATGCACCATCAATGTATATAGCCCACCCATGCTGGCATATGCCCCACTTCAATGTATATAGCCTTCCATGCTGGCACATGCCCCCATCATTATATACAGCCCCCCCATACTGGCACATGTCCCTTTTAATGTATATATCCCCCCCATGCTGACACAAGCCCCCCATTATTATATATAGCCCACCATGCTGGCACATGTCTCCCTTCAATGTATATAGTTCCCCATGGTGGCACATGCCCTACTTCAATGTATATACCCCCCCATGCTGGCACATGCCCACATTATATATCCCCCTCCATGCTGGCACATACCCCACTTCAATGTATATAGCCCCCCCCCCCATGCTGGCACATGACCCTGTGGAGATACAGTGGGGCTCTTGTCCACTGGGCCAGCCACATTTAGAAAGACAGCATGGACAAGGGCTCATCCCAAACTAAACGCCCAAGCTCCTTATTCGCTGGCGGAACACTACTCGGACAACACAGGGTGAGGGAACCACAATAATAATAACACTTTATTGGATCCCCAACAGTTAACAGCATATAACAAATGACCAGTAAACATAAAATGTAACAGGCAACAGTTTCTCACCCTTCTGCTGGCTCACCAGGGATTAGAATATTTGTGCCTCAGAGCTTACAGGGCTACTTACTCCAAACCTGCAGCACCCTGCTTTTGGCGGGCACCCACTGAGAAAGGAATAATGCCAGATTTAGGAAGCTGAGCTAGCACAGCAAAGTCTGTATCCAGGTGACTGGATTGTCCCAACCTGTGTTGCTTTCTTATGTAGTCTTTGATATCCCAGCCGAATCCTAACATTCAATGCTGAAGTCCATGTGGAAATATAATCCAGGTTTTGATCCCCTTCGTCTGCAGCAAAGTGCCTAGGCCTGGGGTTATGGCCTGCCAATCGGATCCGTAGATCCTAGATTAGCAGCATGTATCAAGTCTCATGCACCTCTAGTAGGGACCGAAATCCCTAGACTGAGCCACAAAACACTTTGGTTAATGAACAGGTCTGCTTATGAATTGTGCCGGCGGGGAAGGGGATACTCGGATACCGGGACGGTGGCTTCGGTGGGGGATCACGGCTGGTAGGGTCCCGGTTCTGTCCCTTGGGCACTCAGTGGCTGATGGGGGGTGATGATGGGGGGATTACACATGAAGCCACCTGTGGTACCTGGTAATGTGGTTGCAAGCACTGCAGCCGGCCGCTGAGGTGATGGTGATGCAGCAGTGATAATACAGCTCCCCACAGGCGGAGCTTTAACTCAGGGCAGCGGGGTGGATGAGAAGAGTAGTAGTTTTCAGTTCTGTGTAGGCGCTGCAGGCAGCGGTAATGATTCAGGTACACACACACAATAGTCTCTGTTTCGGTACCTTTTTACTGATGTCGGGTAGCAGGTACGGTCCAGGAGGGTAACCAGGTGGCCGGTCCAGTTTGGGACATCCAACTTAGAGAGTTGTGAGGCCTTCTCTGACAGTGTGTGCGATGATTGGGGTGCGATCTGCCTGAAGCTTGATCTGCCGCTCTTTCTCCTCAGGTGTCTGCTCCAAAAGCTGAAATGAAGGACCTTTTCTTGGGATCCCTGTTTTCTCTAGGGCCCTGATCCTAGTCTAGCTTGAGCCTTTACTTTCTCCTGAGCTCAGATGGATTAAATCCTCCTGTTTTTGTCCGGGATTTCAAATGGAAATATAGCAGGTACGGACTCCGGTGTCCGGGTTGACTTTAAGGGTAACTAGCTATGTTCCCTTCTTCTGTTCTTCCTTAATCTTCCACTGGCCTCCACCACTATCCCTAAGGTGCTGCACAGCTCGGATCAGTCTTTCCTGCTTCTGGGCCTGACTGGGTCCCAGCAACCAGCTCCGTTAAGCTTTTCAGTCCTAGCTCACTGACTGAACTGTTCTTCCTTACTTAACTCGACTGACTGAACTGACTGAACTCCTGGCTTGACTGATCTTAACTGAATTGACTCACTGCCTTGACTGACTCCTCCCTCAGACCTGGATCTTTATAGGGAAACTTGCTTAAGGCAGCAAGTAGAGCTCCCCCTTCAGGCCTGGGGTGGAAAGGTGTTGTGTGCTGTATGTGCCAAGGTGTACATCCTTCCCTGCACTGGTGGGTCCTGTGGCAATCCCTGCAGGGGTGCCACAGTCCCCCCAAGTTAACTTCAGTCCTCCGGGACTGAAACATTTTTTTATAACAAACACAACATGACATTACTATTTACATTAATTTGAACAGAGTCTCAAAATAAAATTTACAAAACCCAGGGAAAATTGGAAAAAACAGGTAACCAGTCCATACAGCGCTAGTCCATCCACTGCAGGCTGCTTAAAGTAATTTTTTTTTTTTGCCACCTCTAGTCCTGTGGCTATGGTACATTTTGTTCTTTTAAGAAATTGTAAAAAGTTCAAAAAGTCCAAACAGGTAAGTCTCTGTAAGCTTAAAGGTTCAAAACACACAACAACACTTACTACGGGTGCCTCAGCATAGGAGTCCTAGGTACTGCAGGGGCCTCTACCGGTCATAAGCGCTGTAGGCCTCCTGGACCTGGGGTCACCTATTGCCCAAGATTTTGCTCTCCCTAGACAGCTCCTTACGCCAACTCCACTCACCCCTTTTTCTGATTGTGTACCTGGTGTGACCTGTTTTAGCTTACTCTTCACTCTTCTGTACACTAATGTTAATTACATATTTACATTTTTATATACAAGTCAATATTTACATTTCTTCATTTTGACACTTTACACTTCACTCTCTGTATCTACGTGGTGGCTGACCAAAATTACTACAGGTTGATCTGCGTAGTACTGGTGTGTCACTAGTGGCTGCATCTGGTGCTGTGTATGAACTATTCCTTAGTCTGTTAGATCTACGTAATTCTGAAATACTATAATATCAACGTAGTCTCGCTAGCGGGCTGGCAAGTTCACCAATTGCAGGAATCTCTGGTTTCGGTACAACAGGCTGTACTTCTTGTACTTGAACGGGTTCTTCTACTGATTGTGGGAAGGTCAACATTGGTATTAGGTATGCACAGTCTATTTGAGGTCAGTCTGCAGGTAGATCTCCTAAGATTGTCTTGACTGTTTTTGGTTCCTTTTCTTCTGGTACTGGACAAGAAACATCTTCCTTTGGTTGTGGTGGTTGGGGGAACTTCTTTAAATGCTCTCTGGACACTGTTGTTGTTGTTTCTCCATTGTCTTTACTGATCAGACAGGTCTTCTGGTTGTCAAAGTTTGATGGTAATACAGTGTATGGCTCTGCTTCCCATTGATCATCTAACTTGTGGAGTCTCCTTTTCCTTTTCAAAACCAATTTACCTGGTGTTAAGGGTGTTCCTTGTGCACTTTTGTTAAAGTTTGTTTCTTGCTTTTCTCTTGATTTTGCCAAACCTCTCTCAACACATTCCTGTATTTTCTTGTACTGCTATTTTCTTCTGGTATTCCAATCTGCATCTGAGGTATTTTCTTCAGGAACTACATTGCCCATTTCAAAGTCTACTGGCAATTTTCCTGGTCTTGCTCTCATGAGGTATGCAGGGGTACAATAAGTTGAGCTCTCTGAGATGTTCTTGTAGATCTCAATAAGGTCTGGTAACTTCTCTGGCCATCTGTTTAGTTCTTCTACTGGCAGAGTTTTTAGCAATTTTATTATCACGTGATTCATTTTCTTGCACATTCCGTTGGTTTGGGGATGGTAAGGCGTGGTACGAATTTTCTTGCATTCATACAAGTTACAGAACTCTTGAAATACTTCAGCTTCAAAGGCAGGACCTTGATCTGTCAATACCTGTTCTGGATACCCATGTGGTCTGCAGAAATAGGCTTGAAAGGTTCTTGCGGCTGTTGTTGACCTGTTAAGTCTTTTACAGGTGCTACCACTAGGAATCTGAAATAGTGGACCACCATGGTGAGAGCATAAGTATAGCCTGATCTGCTGGGTGTCAGTTTGATGTGATCTAAGGCTACCAGTTCTAATGGCTGTTTAGTGATGATAGGCTGTAGCGGTGCTTTCTGGCTGTAACGGCCTGTTCTTCTAAATGAGCATGGTCCACAATTTTTACATCATTTCTCTATGGTACATCTCATGCCAATCCAATAGAATCTTTCACGTAACAATATCTCCAGTTTTCTCCATCCAAAGTGTCCTGCTTCATTATGGTATGCTTCTAACACCATTTGGACATCTCTCTTTGGAACCACAACTTGCCATACCATTTCATGTGTTGTGGGGTTGATATACCGTCTGCACAATTGATCTTGATAGATGAATAACTTGCTTATTTCTCTCCACAGGTTTTGGGCCTCTGGTGAAGCATTCTTTTCAAGTTGGGAATTTGGTTGGGTTCCCAGCCTCTTCACTAGGCTCACCGCCGGATCACTGTCTTGTGGCTCTTTCCATCCATAGTGAGGCAACGGGTTAAGTGCAACATTCTGGCGGTTCTGGTAGATGTTGGCTTCTGTCATTTCTCTTTTTCTATGGAAAGCTGGGAATTCTACTTCCTCCAAGTCATCTACCTCTTCTTCAGGTCCTTGTAAATGTACTTGAGGGTTTCTGGAGAGGGCATCAGCATTGCCATTTTTACGGACTGCCCGGTACTTGATGGTAAAGTCACAATTTGATAGCCGAGCCATCCAGCGTTGCTCCAATTCACCAAGCTTTGCGGTATCCAGGTGTGTTAATGGATTATTGTTCGTGAAGATGGTAAATTTTGAAGCTGCCAGGTAATGCTTGAACAGCTCTGTTATAGCCCAGACCAACGCCAGGAACTCCAACTTAAAGGAACTGTAGTTTTACGAGTTCCTCTCCATGGGTCGAAGTTTTCTGCTCTCATAGGCAATTACTCTTTTTTTGCCATCTTGCACCTGGGATAGTACTGCTCCAAAGCCTACATTACTTGCGTCTGTGTAAAGGATGAATGGTAAGTTATAGTCAGGATAAGTCAGAATTTCATCACCGGTCAGAGCCTGCTTTATCTGCTGGAAAGAGTCTTCTTGCTCCTTTCCCCATTCCAATGGTGGCTTAGAGGACCTCCCCTTCCTAGTTTGGCCCACCAGAAGATCTTGTAGGGGCGCTACCATCTTTGTATAGCCCTTAATGAATCTTCTGTAGTATCCAACCAAACCTAAGAATTGACGTACATCTTTGACGGTGGTTGGCTTCTGCCAGTCCTGGACAGTTGTCACTTTTTCCAGTTCTGGTGCTGCTCCATCTGTGCTGACCACATTCCCGAGGCAATGGACTTTTGGTTTCAGCAGGTGACATTTAGATGGTTTGAGCTTCATTCCGTACTTTGTTAAAGCTGCAAATACCTCCGCCGGGTGTTCCAGATGTTCCTCATAGGTTTTGGAATACACAATGACGTCGTCCAGGTATAGGAGCACTGTATCGAAGTTCCGGAGTCCCAGGCAACATTCCATGAGTCTTTGAAACTGAGGGTCACTTATTCCAGACCCTGAACAGATATTTATGGGCTGCACTGATTGGGCCCATTTTGCTGCACGTCAGCGCTTAATTTTTTCTTAGGCTGTAAGCACATAAGCATTCAGTATTTAACAATTAAATGCACACAGGGCTGCATCATCAATGAGCCAATATGAGCACTCTGCTCAGGCGGTGATGAGTCCCTGCAGACAGGGGACGGCAGAGTGTGTGTTGTCAGTGACTGTGTGGAGCAGCTGCGGTCCAGACTGGGGAGGGAGGAGGCTCCTCACTGCTTATACTTTCAATACAGCAGCAATTAGCTCTGCCTCCTCAGTGTCTGCCCCCTCCAGCCAGGGAGTGTGATGATTGGTTAATCCAGCAGTCGTTCTACCTCTGCATCAAGTGACTCTGTGTTCATCGGGACTCCAGGTGCTGTATATGGGAGGCTCTGCTGTATGTGGGGGTGCTGGATATGGGGCTGAGGTACTGTATATGGGGGGCTCTGCTGTATATGGGTCTGGGATGTTGTGTATGGGGCTGGGGTACTGTATATAGGGGGGCTCTGCTGTATATGGGGCTGGGATGCTGTATATGGGGGTGCTGTATATGGGGGAACTCTTCTGTATATGGGGGGTCTGCTGTATATGGGGGGCTCTGCTGTATATGAGGGGACTCTGCTGTATGTGGGGGTGCTGAATATGGGGGACCTCTGTATATGGGGGACTCTGCTGTATATGGCGATCTGTATATGGGGGCTCTGTGTTATATGGGGGCTCTGCTGAATGTGGGAGTGCTGTATATGAGGGAGCTCTGTATATGGGTGGCTCTGCTGTATATGGCAGAGCTGTATATGGGGGAGCTCTGTATATGGGGGGCTCTGCTATATATATGGGGGAATTGTATATGGGGGGCTCTGCTGTATATGGGGGGCTCTGCTGTATATCGGGGTGCTCTGCTGTATATGGGGGCTCTGCTGTATATGGGGGAGCTGTATATGGGAGAGCGCTGTATATGGGGGGCATGCTGTATGTGGGGGTGCTTTATATGGGACAGGGGTGCTGTTTATGGGGAGCTCTGTTGTATATGGGGGGCTCTGCTGTATATCAGGGTGCTCTGCTGTATATGGGGGATCTGCTGTATATGGGGTGCTCTGCTGTATATCAGGGTGCTCTGCTGTATGTGAGGATGCTGTACAAGGGCCAGGGGTGCTGTATATGGGGGTGCTGTGCTGTATATGGGGGTGCTGTGCTGTATATGGGGGTACTGAGCTGTATATGGGGGTGCTGTGCAGTATATGGGGGTGCTGTGCAGTATATGGGGGTGCTGTGCCATATATGGTGGTGCTGTATATGGGGGTACTGTGCTGTATATGGGGGTGCTGTACTGTATATTGGGCTTCTTTGCTGTATATGGGAGTACTGTGCAGTTTATGGGGGTGCTGTTCTGTTTATGGGGCAGCTGTGCTATGTATTGGGGTGCTGTATATGGGGGTACTGTGCTGTTTATGGGAGTGCTGTATATGGGGCTCCTGTGCTGTATATGGGTGGTGCTATATATGGGGTGCTATATTGTACACGGGGTTGCTGTATGGTATATGGAGGGCTATGGGGTGCATTATATTATATGGAAGACTATGGGGGATGCATTATAGTATTTGGAGGACTATGCATGGTGCATTATATTATATGGAGGGCTATGGCGATTCTTTATAATATTTGTAGGTTTATGGGGTGCATTGTAATATATGGAGGGACTATGGGGGTGCATTATAATATATGGAAAATGATGGGGTGCATTGTCTATGGGGTGCATTATATTATATGGAGGGCTATGGGGGTGCATGTATTATAATATATGGAGCCAATTATACTATATGGAAGTCATTACAATATTTGGAAGGCTCTGTGGGGGCAGGATAATACTTGCAGGGCTATGATGGAGCCTTTATACTTTATGCAGGGATATTTGAGGGCTGTGTTGGGATCTATTATACAGTGTGAAGAGGTTTAGGGACCATTATACTATATGGAGGGCTGTGAGGGGGTCACAGTTGGGGATCAATTAGAATGTGAATCTGGCACACCAAAATAGTACACAAGTCTTTACTTTTTGCAATAATGGTCTCACTTTTATTTATGGGAGCATGGTTGTTTTCAACAAAATTCAGTAAAACGTTTCGACCACACGGTCTTCTTCAGTTTTGTCAACTTTAACAGAAAATTAAGAATACAAAAGAATACAAAACAACATTGGGGGATGTTGCGTGCTGCAAATGGATGATGGGGGCTGAAGGGGACATTGGGGGATGATGGAGGCTGCATAAGAATGATGGGGACATTGGGGGATGATGGGGGCTGCAGATGGATGATGGGGGCTGCAGGGGGACATTGGGGATGATGGGGGCTGCAGATGGATGTTAGGGATATTGGGAGATGATGGAGGCTGCAGAAGGATGACGTAGGCTGCAGGGGGATATTGGGTGATGATGGGGGCTTCAGATGGATGATTGGGATATTGGGAGATTATGGGGGCTGCAGATGGATGATGGAGGCTTCAGGGGGATATTGGGGGATGATGGAGGCTGCAGGAGTACATTGGGTGATGATGTAAGCTTCAGATGGATGACGGAGGCTGCAGGGGGACATTGGGTGATGATGGAGGCTGCAGAAGGATGATGGAGGCTGCAGGGAAACATTGGGGGATGATGGAGGCTGCAGATGGATCATGGAGGCTGCAGAGGGACATTGGGTGATGATGGAGGCTGCAAAAGGATGATGTGGGCTGCAGGGGAACATTGGGGGAAGATGGAGGCTGCAGGGGACATTGGGTGATGATGGAGGCTACAGATGGATGATGGAGGCTGCAGGGGGACATTGGGGATGATGGGGGCTGCAGATGGATGATGGAGGCTGCAGGGAGACATTGGGGATGATGGCGCTACAGATGGATGATGGAGGCTGAAAGGGGATATTAGGGGATGATGGGGGCTGCAGAAGGATGATGGAGGCTGCAGGGGGACATTGGGGATGATGGGGGCTGCAAATGGATGATGGATAACAGAGTTTGGTTATGCTGGTCTGTGATGACAATTACTGTACAGTATATAATATATGTTCATTTTTTTTGTTCATCAATAAATGTGAATTCTTCATGGAGATAAGACGTCCCCTGAAAATAAGACATTGCGCTTCTTTGGGGGCAAAAATTAATATAAGATGGTGTCTTATTTTCAGAGAAGCAGGGTATTAAGCGCCATTTTACCAGCTTAGTACAGTGGTAGCTTGTTGATGCTCAGACTGCAGGCCGTTGTATGTGTGGACGGTACCGCATGGTGACATGCCTAATAAGTCAGTGCCAGGCAGTGATCACATTGGAGCTACCCAGAGTTTTGTAGGTGTGTGCCATAGATAATACGTAGCAATCAGTGCTGCCTCCTGTGCTATAAGGCTGCAGCCACCATTGTGTGACTGTAACTTGCACCAAGCTGCCATTGCTATTAATAATTTTTATTCTGGATTCTTCTATGTGATTCTTGCATGTGCCTGTGATAGTGCTGACATCCATGTGTTTGTGGGGGGGAAGTGCCGTTTTAAAGTTCGTCTCAAGCAACAGAGAGGCTAGGTTCACTCCTGGATGCACACAACAATAGATGACATCATGCTGCCAGTGCCAGTGTCAGAACATTCTTTGTGGGCAAAAGTAGTGCAATCTGTGCTTCTATGATGAAGGCAACAATTTCTACATCCACATGAGCATCTCAATGAATTCGAACAACATCAAAACATTATTTTTTTTCAGCAATTCAATACATAAAGTGAAACACATATTATGTAGAGTCATTACAAAAAGAGCGATCTATTTCAAGTGTTAATTTCTGTAAATGTTGACAATTAAGGATTACAGGCAATGAAAATCCAAAGGTCATTATCTTAAATTAACACAAACCCTTTTCGTTTTTATAAATTTCAGAGCACCAAGACCACTTCTTCAAATCTATAATTGGTCACGTCAAAAATGAAACTGTTTTTCTAGTACCCTTCTCACATTTCACCACCTCTACACAACGTTGCACTCTATCTATCTATCTATCTATCTATCTATCTATCTATCTATCTATCTATCTATCTATCTATCTATCTATCTAACTTAATTTCTTCATTTAAAATATTCATTTTAATGTATTAAACATACATCTATAACCTGAATGCATACATTAACATACTATATTATGCCTTCGCACATAGAATATTTTTTATCCCATTCTTATCAAAACCTTTTGAGTTTTTAAAATCTCTTTAACTCTGCCCTGAGTGTGCTTTGTGCTATGCAATTTATATGGCTATTGTAATAGAGAAGCTTGCCTCTTGAATGTTAGAATTGCAAAACCATAGTAATTAAGTTTTATGATACTGGAAAAGTACTTGAAATTGATTGTTAAGAAAGGAATTGTGAGCAACACAAAGAAGGAAGCTGAAGTTCTAATTTCCAACAGAATTGAATACATGTAGACTTTGTATTAAAGAAGACAGGAATAATATCTACGTAACCTTAAATTTGTGATAAGGTTAACGCTAGGCAGCATGCTACATGCTTATTTGATTTGAACCCTATGAATCCCATAAATTATACCATTGAATTGATACAAAGGATTCATTATAATTTGCTGCTTAAAGGTTATGCTTTTGGAAATCTTAGAAGCATTTAGTAATATCCACGTTTCAAAAGTGAGCATTTAATAGGTTGGAAAGGTGCACCTTCTTTTTAAGTAATAATGAGGAAAGACAAAACTTCCAGCTGTCGGTGCTAATTGGACTGTCAAAAGAATGTAGAAGATATAAAATTAAAAAGGAAAAAAAAGTTCACGGCCAAACAATGGCATATCCTAGTAAACCCTGTATATTCTTAACCGGTCAGGAAATGCAAGACACATCAAAGATGCAAGTTACGGGCACAAGATGACACCGTGGGACCAGAGCAGTGTAGAAGAGCAAGGAAGCATTAGAGGGTGAGTATAAGGCAAGGGGCAAGGAGCTTACATGTAAAACACCACTCCAGTGCTGAAGAAATACAAAAAACACTGGAGTGGTACCTTAAACAGAATTACATTTTGCTTGTTTCTAAATTGAAATATATTTTTTAATCATTTATCCTGTACAGATAATGTTTTCATGCACATAACCGAGTAATATAATGTATCAATATTTGTGCTGATTTGCTTCTATTTGAATATATATTTTCATACAGAGTATGATGACGCATACCATGATCTCTGAGGTTTCTGTATGACTCATAGCACTTCCATATATCAAAGGTGTAGAGCTGTACTTTATGGCCTCATACAATTCTGTTTGAGGCTGTAATATGGATGTATGCAAAATATGAATACATTTGAGCCAGCATCAAATTTCTCTATGTATATGCACTGCAGTCAAAAAGAATCAAACTATCCCTAGTCTCTAATCTAATCCAACACCGAAGTAGAGTGGTAGTGTCCAAACACAATTTTTTCTTTTTTTTTGCTAAAAAAACTAAATAGAAGAAGCAGCATTGCACGCTTAAAAAAAGACCCACTCATATTAGTTTATTTTATTTTTTTAATATTAAAATAATTGCAAAGAATTGCTTTTGAATGTTGTTGCTACTCTTCTGTGTTAGATGCACATTGATGATGACCGCTAATTATTTAATACTTTAGGAACCGGATTAGCATTTGTTTTCAGTGCTGGAGTGGCGGTTTAACTGTAAGCCACTTACCCCTAGTTTTCAACTCACGTTACGGCGTCTTCACCTGTTACCAATGTCACTTCACTCCCACAGCACCAACTGGCCAGAAGTCAGAAGTGACATCACTAGAGCTCAAGGCATCCCTATAAGGTTCCGAATAAGGTCGGAATAATGCTCCCATAGAGATGTATTCATTTTCAATCTAACCTCCGATGCGCTGGTTGAAAAAGGTGAAGCCGTCGGAAGGGGAGTATCACACAGGAGTCATGGGACTTAGATTTAAAGGGAACCTGTCACCTCCTAAAAGCCACCTAACCGATCAATACATGTCCATGCACCTTCCTATCACCATTATAACTATCCCTCTCTCTGATAAATGCTTGTTTTCAATGTTGTAAAAAACGTTTTTAAACTTACTCATTAAGATGATAATGAAGTGGGGGCTATGCAAAAGTCCCCCTGTGCGTGTTGGTTTGCAGCCTCCATGATCCAGCCTCTCTGTGCTGCTTCTGCTGTGATGTGGAGCTGATGCCAGGACAAATGATTTGCATGCTGTGACAGAGGAGAGGAGAACTAGAGCCTGCACAAGCAAAGCAGCACAGGAGGCTGAATCATGGAGGCTGCAAACCAACATTGAACACATTTACAACATTGAAAACAAGCATTTAGCAGAGAGAGGGAAAGTTATAATGGTAATAGGAAGGTGCAGGGACATGTATTGATAGGTTAGGTGGCTTTAAGGAGGTGACAGGTTCCCTTTAATGCACTATTGAAGCTGTGCAGTTAAAAAAATAACTGCTGCAGTGGTGCTTTAAAATATTACATTTGAGCAATAAAACGCAAGACAAAAAAATTTGTAGGATTGAAAAATTTCACGATTGTCATGAATTGCTTTTACTAGCTCTATTTACTAATATTCAAGTAATGTTTTGTAAGTAGAAGTAAAGATTTCTTTTAAGTCTTGCTTCAAGTTTGACATCAAATAACCTCTGTTAGGGTGCTCACAAAGTGAGGCAGGTCCTCTAAGCCCAAGGTCCGGGTGGGCATACAGCCATGGGTGTCGGTGCAGCAAACAGGTGAGCCATGCAGGTAGCAGAGTTGCTGAGTAAATAGGTTTCAGAGTTATTTACGGCTGTAGGCAGACAAGAGGCATCTTGGAGACTCCAGACTCCAGACAGGTTGCAGACTTACTGGATGCTGTAGGCAGATTCCAGACAGAAGGTGTCTTGGAGACCACAAAAAGGTAGTAGATAAAACTCTGAAGCAATAAGAAAATCCTAATATCATGGAAGTAGCACACAGATAGGAGATGCCCTGGACACCATCAGGTGACACAGCTGAAGACATGAAAGACCAGGAACAGGTAGACAAAATTACAAGTAACAAAAATATCTGAACACTATTTAAACCTCACACAGACATGTAACTCAGATATCGGAACCACAAGCGGCCGAGACATCCTGAAGTATGTGAATGGGAAGTATGCACAGACTATCTAAAAGTATTACTAGATGTTTGGGAAAGAGGTGTACAACAGTCCGCGCTGCCAGGATTACTCACTTCAAAGAATACACGAGCAGTTGATGTTCAATCAAATCCTTCTTTATTCTCCGACGCGTTTCGGTGCCCTCCTGGCACCTTCATCAGGTATCCCTGATGAAGGTGCCAGGAGGGCACCGAAACGCGTCGGAGAATAAAGAAGGATTTGATTGAACATCAACTGCTCGTGTATTCTTTGAAGTGAGTAATCCTGGCAGCGCGGACTGTTGTACACCTCTTTCCCAAACATCTTGTTGCATCTCCACGTGTGTGTGGCCGGTGGAAGTCCAGCAGCAGCCATCAGGACATTATTAACAAGCCTACAAACCAGTTGTGGGTCTCACAACTGGACTAGGTGAGTGGATTTCATTTCTCACCATTGCTCAAACAAGTGTCTAGTGATATGGGCACTGTTGCGCCTCTTGTCCCCCCCCTCTTTTTATTAAAAGTGTTACTGGAATATATTATTACCAAGACCCAGACTTGGCTACTGATTCACCCAGGGGTCTATGAGAACTTGGAATCTGGGCGTGGAGTTGAGGGGGATGTCACTGGTGGCCCACCCGGACCCGTAGCCCTGGTGGTCAACTGAAAATTGGGGAATAATTGAAAGGGAATAAAAAGAATAAAAGTTTGTCGTGACGCCACCTGCAGATTCTGGTGATGTTCACCAGCGCCGCTGTCATACTGCCAGGGACAATGGTATTGCAGCTTGGGTGGTGTGGCTCCCTGCAGGTGGAGCCAGGTCCCCCCGGGCAGGATAGCACTGCACTTGTTGTCATGGTGCTGGTTGTGGGCAGCGCAGCTACACAGCGGTTTGTGTGGAAAGGAGACACAGAGGCCTTGTGACTGTACGGGTACTTTACTTGTAACTGGTTCAGATGGAACTTCAAGCTGCAGTTTGCGCAGTCTTTGAACGGGTAGCTGCCGGGTAGTCACTAAGGAGGATAAAGTCTCTTTGAGGCTCCCGTAGTATACCTTCTTTTGTCTAGTCTACGTCTTGCTGCCTTTACTTGTGCTGCTCTGCACAGCCCGCTTGTCTACCAGGCCAGTTGGGTGCTATGAGGTACCCTTCTTCTCTCTAAGGGGCTCAATCCGGTTTAGGCGATCCTGGTGGGGCTGCACATTCCAGACAGGGATGTCGGGGTTGCTGAACTAACCCGCGACTGGCCGGTGTCGACGGCTCAGGGGGTGAACTTGCCTGTACCGTTCCTCGGAGCCAGTAATCTATTGGTGGACTAGGATTCCCCCAGACTATGGATGGTCTGGCACGGGGTATCCTCTTTCTTTCCCTGGGCCGCCCTTTTCTCTCTCAGTCACCCTCCCTGGGAGGCCCCGCTCTCTTGGACTCCCTCCTTGCTTCGCTCCTCAGTACGGACTACATCCACCTGTGTGTTACCCTGGTAACAGGTTGCAAGTTGGTCCCCTAGTCTAGCTCAAGAAAGTCTGGTGGACCATGAAGGAAGAGAAAATCCCAGACCTGAGATAGGTGAGCAACTGTATTTCTTTTTGGGCCTCTGCCAAAAAAGCAAAAAGTCTATAACCCTTAGCAACAGTGTTGTTGCTGCTGCATCTTTGGAATCCATTGTCTTAGTATTCTGTTAGGTCCAGTAGATGATGTGGATCATCTAAGCCCAAGGTCCAGGTGAGCATAAAGACATTAAGCACCAGTGCAGCAGACAGGTGAGATACATTGAAAATAAGACAGGAGACGCCATGGAGACCACAGATAGGTAACAGAGTCAATAAGACCACAGACAGATTGCAGAGGTACTGGATACCGAAGATAGGTAGCAAAGTTACTAGAAGCTGCAGGCAGAATAAACATCTTTTAGAGACCTCAGTCAGGTAGCAGGGTTACTGGAAACTGCAAACATGTAACAGGTTTACTGGAAGCCACTGGCTGACAGGTAGCAGAGTTGATAGAAGCTACAGGCAGACAGAAGGTGTCATGGAGACTATAAACAGGTAGCAAAAAAACTCTGGAGATTTAAGAAAGTCTAAATACCATGAAATCGACAAACAGCAAGGACTACAAACTAATGGAAGAAAATCAACAGAGGTTCTGGAAGACCAGCTAGCAGACAACATTCAAGAGTATCAAGAAATTTTAAATACCATGGAAGCCGCACCCAGACATGTAGAGAAAATCAATGATAACCCCCCCGCAGTTTTGAGAAAAAAGACTTGAGAAAATGATTCCTTTTCAGGTTTTATTTTTTTTGCAGTGACAAGTGAAGGTATTCCATATGTTTTGGCTCACATGAGCCTTTTTCTCTGAATTACATTATACAATGAAAACACAGAAACCCAAATGAAAATTACATATCGTATAAAATAAAATAAATGTACTTTTATTTTGCAACCAGTTGGTTATCATAAGTGTGGTGGTGTGAGATGTGGATTTATATACGTGGAAAAAACGTAAAAAACAGTGATATTCGGTATTGGCGTGAGGGAGTGAGGGGTTCTTCTAACCATACTTTGTTGTATGCATCCCTGAGGAAGAGATCAGGAGGATCTCAAAACAAGTAGGAATAAAGATTCACTATTTAAAGCACAGAGGAAGTCTTGTTACTGAACAGCAGTGCGGATCAGAAACTTTCTGGAATTTTTGTCAGGCTCCCGCAATACTAGCCCTTTTTTTCATGGCCTCTTTTGGTATTTTTTCTTTTAATGAAAAACAAACGTCCAAAATCCTATCTTTTTCTTTTCAAAATTCTATTTATTGTTTTTTAGTAGAACAATAAGAAGTAAGAACAAACAAATTAAAAAAAAAATTCAGACATGTTGTTACAACCAATTGAGGATGTTAAATAGATATCTAAAGCCAAGGAGTTGACGTTTTCGGTCATTATTTTCATACATACAACAATGACCTCAATTGGGTTGCAAAAATACATGCTAAATACATGGGCATTAGAGGTGCGTCGAATGAAAGATTTAACAAATACAGCATAGGAAGAGATAGATTAGAGTGGGAAAACATTGAAAGGTTAAGAAGAGATAGGATAGTAATGAAGAGGGATGGGGAAGTATACTGGCTCACAATACAAAGTGTAAATGAATATTAGATCAATTAAGGGATAAGCGGTCATTGATTCTGAAGTGTATCCACGGATGCCAGAGTTCTTTAAAGGATGCTTGGGTATGGTTTACACTTTGCCATCTATTATATAATTGTCTAAGGGCTTTTTGAGTGTGTCTGTCGCCAAAATAGCGCCTATTTGCAGCCCGGCTGTCGCCGGGAGACACGGTGGCCGCAGCGGCGGCTCTGCCCACAGCCCCCCCGCCCCTCCTGCCCCCACTCCCCGCGGCACCCCCGCTGTTCCTGCCCCCCTCCGCTCCTCCTGCCTCTTCTGCCCCCCTCCACTCCTCGCGACACCCGCCCCGCGGCCCCCCCGCTCCCCATGCCCCCCTGCTCCTCCATGGTGATAAAAATAAAAAAAATCCCATAAGGATAATTACCCTCCGCCGGCTCGCTGCTCCACCTCTGTCTTCTAGCTTTTAGAGGGCTTGAGGACCTGTCCTTGCCTGGGAAACTGATGATCGGTTTCCCAGGCAAAGACAGGTCCTGCTATGGGAGCTTCAGGACGGAGGTGGACGGGTGAGTATCCTCACATCCTGCCCCCCCCGCTGCCACCATCCTGCCCCCCCTGCCGTCTCCATCCTGCCCCCCTCGCCGGCTCCATCCTGACCCCCCTTCCCGCTGCCACCATCCTGCCCCGCTGCCGGCTCCATCATGCCCCCCTGGCTCCATCCTGCCCCAACACAATCCTGCCATCCTCCCGTCACCATTCTGCTCCCCTGCTCCATCCTGAACCTCCCGGCAGTTAGCGATCATGTGACCGATCAGCTGATCGGTTTCCCAGACAACGACAGGTCCTAAAGGCCTGTAGGACCTAGAAGACGGAGGTGGAGCGAGCTGGCGGGCAGGTGAGTATCCTGACTGAGGATTTTTTTACTTTTACTGTGGAGGAGTGGGGGGCCGTGGGGAGCGGAGTAGCGCCATATACCATAGTGCTGCTATACATGTGCTGTAATGTACCACCATATACTATAGTGCTGCTATACATGTACTGTAATGTACCGCCATATACTATAGTGCTGCTATACATGTACTGTAATGTACCACCATATACCATAGCGCTGCTATACATGTAATGTAATGTACCGCCAGATACCATAGTGCTGCTAAACATGTACTGTAATGTGCCACCATATACCATAGTGCTGCTATACATGTACTATAATGTACCGCCATATACTATAGTGCTGCTATACATGTACTGTAATGTACTTCCATATACCATAGCGCTGCTATACATGTAATGTAATATACCACTATAAACCATAGCGCTGCTATATATGTAATGTAATACACTGCCACATACCATAGTGCTGCTATACATGTACTGTAATGTACCGCCATATACTATAGTGCTGCTATATGTGTACTGTAATGTACCGCCATATACCATAGCGCTGCTATACATGTAATGTAATGTACCACCATATACCATAGCGCTGCTATATATATATATATATATATATATATATGTAGTTCACTCACATTGACTGAACAAGTTCTGTCAGTCACAGAATGTCAACTACATAAATATTCTAGAATACCCGATGCGTTAGAATCAGGCCACCATCTAGAGTAATATAATTGATCAATTTTCTCCAAAAGCTGTTGTCGAGATGGGATACAGATCGATCTCCAGTAAGTGGGTATAAGTAATTTTGCTGCAGCTAATATGTTATGCACCAAAACTGAATTGCAAAGAAAATGTGTTAGAGTGGCACTAGAGGGCGATCCACCAGTCACATGCTATACACCAATAATGAAAAGGAGGAAAGAACCAGAAAGCATGTACAAATGACCGGGATCAGAGAAACAGACCAATAATTCAAAAAAATTTTTTGTAAATCTTTATTAACAATAATACAGAGAAATATGAGCAAAAAAAAAAAACAGAATAAAAACACTTAACCCCTTCATGACCTTGCCATTTTTTGCAATTCTGACCAGTGTCCCTTTATGAGGTTATAACTCGGGAACGCTTCAACGGATCCTAGCGATTCTGAGATTGTTTTTTTGTGACATATTGGGCTTCATGTTAGTATTAAATTTAGGTCGATAATTTTTGCGTTTATTTGTGAAAAAATCAAAAATATGGCAAAAATTTTGAAAATTTTGCAATTTTCAAATTTTGAATTTTTCTTCTGGTAAACCATAGAGTTATGTGACACAAAATAGTTATGAAATAATATTTCCCACATGTCTACTTTACATCAGCACAATTTTGGTAAAAAAAAAAAATTTTGTTAGGAAGTTATAAGGGCTCAAAGTTCATGAGCAATTTTTCATTTTTCCACCAAAATTTACAAAACCATTTTTTTTAGTGACCACATCCCATTTGAAGTCCCTTTGAGGGGTTTACATGACAGAAAACACCCAAAAGTGACACCATTCCAAAAACTGCACCCCTCAAGCTACTCAAAACTACATTCAAGAAGATTATTAACCCTTCAGGTGCTTCACAGGAACGAAGCAAATTGAAAACAAAAAAATGGATATTTTAATTTCTATAACAAAAATGTTCTTGTATCCTCAATTTTTTCATTTTCACATGGGCAACAAGATAAAATGGATCCTAAAATTTGTTGGGCAATTTCTCCTGAGTATATCGATACCACATATGTGATCATAAACCACTGTTTGGGCGCACGGAAGGGCTCTGAAGGGAAAGAGAGCAATTTGACTTTTGGAGCTAATTTTCCATTCAAAAAGTGAAATGGAACTCCTTCACTTCTGAGCCCTGCCGCGCGTCAAAACAGTGGTTTATGACCACATATGAGGTATCGGTGTATTCAGGAGAAATTGCCCAACAAATTTTAGGATGAATTTTATCCTGTTACCCATGTGAAAATGAAAGAATTGAGGCTAAAAGAACATTTTTGTGAAAAAAAAGTACTTTTTCCATATTCACAGATCAATTTGTAAAGCATGTGGGGGTTCAATATGCTCACCACCCATCTAGATAAGTTCCCTGGGGGTCTAGTTTCCAAAATGGGGTCATTTGTTGGGGAGCTCCAAAGTTTAGGCACACAGGGGCTCACCAAACGCGACATGGTGTCCGCTAACAATTTGAATGGAAAATCAGCTCAAATTGTTAGCAGACACCATGTCGCATTTGGAGAGCTCCTGTGTGCCTAAACATTGGGGCTCCCCCACAAGTGACCCCATTTTGGAAACTAGACCCCCCAGGGAACATATCTAGATGCATAGTGAGCCCTTTGAACCCCCAGGTGCTTCACAAATTGATCCGTACAAATTAAAAAAGAAAATTTGTGTGAAAAAAAAAGTATTTTTACCTTATTACGGATCGGTTTGTGAAGCACCTGGGGATTCAAAGTGCTCACTATGCATCTAGATAGGTTCCTTGGGGGGTCTAGTTTCCAAAATGGGGTCACTTGTGGGGGAGCTCCAATGTTTAGGCACACAGGGGCTCTCCATACACAACCTGGTGTTTGCCAACAATTGGAATTGTTAGCGGACACCAGGTCGCGTATGGAGAGCCCCTGTGTGCCTAAACATTTGAGCTCCCCCACAAGTGACCCCATTTTGGAAACTAGACCCCCCAGGGAACATATCTAGATGCATAGTTAGCACTTTGAACCCCCAGGTGCTTCACAAATTGATCCGTACAAATTAAAAAAGAAAATTTGTGTGAAAAAAAAAGTATTTTTACCTTATTATGGCTCAGTTTGTGAAGCACCTGGGGATTCAATGTGCTCACTAAGCATTTAGATAGGTTCCTTGGGGGGGTCTAGTTTCCAAAATGGGGTCACTTGTGGGGGAGCTCCAATGTTTAGGCACACAGGGGCTCTCCATACGCAACCTGGTGTTTGCCAACAATTGGAATTGTTAGCAGGCACCAGGTCGCGTATGGAGAGCCCCTGTGTGCCTAAACATTTGAGATCCCCCACAAGTGACCCCATTTTGGAAACTAGACCCCCCAGGGAACATATCTAGATGCACAGTGAGCACTTTGAACCCCCATGTGCTTCACAAATTGAGACGTATAAATGAATCAAGAAACTTTTTGTGAAAAAACATACTAGTCTAGTAGTTACAATTCGCAGCATAGGGGACCCAATACATTTGGGTCTCTCCATGCTGAGGATTCCAGCCCCCTAGCTGCCAAGTTGTACCTGGCTGGCAACCAAAAATACGGCAAAGCTCCATGTCATTTTATTTGTAGAATTAAAAAAAAAAAATGACATGGGGCTCTGCCATATTTTTGGTCCAGCCAGGTACAACTTGGCAGCTACGGACTGCCACCAGACCCCAGCTGCCTCATTGTACCTGGCTGGAACCAAAAATACAGCGAAGCCCTTTTTTTTTTTTTTAATTTCTAGAACTAATTCTAGAAAAAAAATTACGTGGGGGTCCGCCATATTTTTGGTCCAGCCAGGTACAACTAGGCAGCTGGGGGATGGAATCCTCAGCATAGAGAGGCCCAAGCGTTCTGGGCCCCCCCTGGTGCGAATTGCAGCCCGCAGCCACCCCAGAAAATGGCGCATTCATTGAAGCCCCATTTTCTGGCGCTGTACCCACGCTCTTCCAGTTGCCCTGGTGCCAGTGGCTAACTGGGTAATAAAGGGGTTAATGCCAGCTTTTTATTGGCAGCTGGCACTAAGCCCGAGATTCATAATATAGGGCCAATGTTAGACCCGCCATTAGGAATCTCTAGTACGGTAAATAGTCAATAAATACACACAGAGAAAAATCTTTTTATTTGAAAAAAAAACAGACACAATTCGGACTCCATCTTTATTATAAAAAGATCCGACGTAGTCCACAACGAAGGTCCCACGACTCCCGATCGCTCCGACGTAGTCCATAATGAAGGTCCCACGACGTTCGATTGTCTCCGACGTAGTCCACAACGAAGGTCCCACGCTGCTCGATCGCCTTTGCTTTCAGATCGCTACTCTGGAGCCCAATCCGCCAGCATGGTGATCGAGCTGCAGAAAGTGATCTGACCCCCGGGCGCAGTGACCCACTATGTGCATCACTGCGTCCGGGCTGTCAGATCGCTTTCTGCAGCTCGATGCCCATGCAGGGAGATCGGGCTGCAGAGCAGCGATCTAAGAGCCTGGGCACAGTGACCCACCATGTGCATCACTGCGCCCAGGCTGTCAGATTGCTTTCTGCAGCTCGATCCCCCTGCATGGGGATCAAGTTGCGGAAAGTGATCTGGCAGCCCAGGCGCATGTGATGCACATAGTGGGTCCCTGCGCCCGGGGTGTCAGATCACTTTCTGCAGCTCGATGCCCATGCAGGGAGATCGGGCTGTAGAGCAGCGATCAAAGAGCCCGGGTGCAGAGACCCACTATGTGCATCAGTGCGCCCGGGCTGTCAGATTGCTTTCTGCAGCTCGATCCCCAGGATCCAGCTGCAGAAAGTGATCTGACAGCTCCAGCACAGTGATCACATAATGGTCACTGTGGATCACTGTGCTGGAGCTGTCAGATCATTTCCTGCAGCTAGATCCTCAGGATCCAGCTGTAGAAAGTGATCTGACAGATCCAGCACAGTGATCCACAGTGATCACATAATGGTCACTGTGGATCACTGTGCTGGAGCTGTCAGATCACTTCCTGCAGCTAGATCCTCAGGATCTAGCTGTAGAAAGTGATCTGGCAGCTCCAGCACAGAGCTGTCAGATCCGGAGGCGGTGAAGAGGAGGAGGAGGAGCGGGACGCAGTGGAGACAGAGTGGCCGCCGGAGGGGTGAGTGGGAGAGGCGATCGCCGCTCCGGTGATCGGGGGGGCAGGAAGGGGGAAGAGGGGGGGGGTGACAGGAGAAGTAGGGGGGCACTTAGGAGGAAGCGGGGGCAGGCAGGAGGCGGGCGGCAGGAAGAGGAAGCGGGCGGCAGGGACAGGAAGCAGGCGGCAGGAAAAGGAAGCGGGGGGGGGTAAGAAAGATGAAGAGGGGGGCAGGAAGGAGAGGTGGGGGGCAGAGGAACAGTTAGAGGATGACAGGGGAGAAGATTGGAGGGTAGGGATAGCAGCGGCAGACAGGGAAGCATTACAGGCGCGGTGACTTTCACTTTTGAGTGCCAATCACCGCGCCTGTAGCCGGGGGGGTGGGGGTGGGGGCAAATCGACCCCCCCTGGGGTGTTGTACAACTCCCCATGTACCTGCAGGCCGAGTGACAGGTCAGTGACACCCTCACTCGACCTGCAGGAGCCCGATCATTCCATGGCCCAGGGGGTGGGCCAAGGGTCTGGAAGGGGTTAAAATGTGTGATGGGAAACCACCAACACAGCAATAACTATGGCCCCAGATGTCATCAGAATAGCTGTATCATGAGACCCAAACATGGGTTTAAATATTTGATTAGGACCTGCTGGTGACTAGACTCACAGGAAGGCAAGCCTGCTGACATGAAAGAATGAACAAAACAAGAGATTCCAGGACAATATAGGTGGCATTGATCAAAAAACAAGAAAATCATGAATAGCAATCATCAAACCCAGTTGAAAGATGATGCAGCTCAGCTAATATTGAATCAGAATATATTGCACCAATGTACAAAACAGTGAGATGCGACTCATAGACTCCTGTGATAAAGTATAGTACAGGGACCTAATGTCCCTTATGGAGTAACAAGAATGAAAGTCACAAATGCTATAATGTCAGTCCTGCCTAGGAGCTAGGAGAAAACATCTGCTGCTATGTGCCCCTGGTCTCCTGACCTGCTATGGTGACTATAACTTATTTTTGATTCCTTTTCCAGGCACTGGTATTGCATTGTCCTGACTTTTGTTTATCCTTCATGTTTTCTCACCCTGCTCACAGGTGATTGATTTTTGATGCCTCAGCATTAACTGAACTGACCATTCCAGTTTATGGTGTGCTCTCCTAGACCTGTGTTTTTGAGCTCAGAACTTTGTCCTTAATTAGCTCCTAGGCAGGACTGACATTATAGCATTTGTGACTTTCATTCTTGTTACTCCATAAGGGACATTAGGTCCCTGTACTATACTTTATCACAGGAGTCTATGAGTCGCATCTCACTGTTTTGTACATTGGTGCAATATATTCTGATTCAATATTAGCTGAGCTGCATCATCTTTCAACTGGGTTTGATGATTGCTATTCATGATTTTCTTGTTTTTTGATCAATGCCACCTATATTGTCCTGGAATCTCTTGTTTTGGTCATTCTTTCATGTCAGCAGGCTTGCCTTCCTGTGAGTCTAGTCACCAGCAGGTCCTAATCAAATATTTAAACCCATGTTTGGGTCTCATGATACAGCTATTCTGATGACATCTGGGGCCATAGTTATTGCTGTGTTGGTGGTTTCCCATCACACATTTTAAGTGTTTTTATTCTGTTTTTGTTTTTTGCTCATATTTCTCTGTATTATTGTTAATAAAGATTTACAAAAAATTTTTTTGAATTATTGGTCTGTTTCTCTGATCCCGGTCATTTGTACATGCTTTCTGGTTCTTTCCTCCTTTTCATGCACCAAAACTGAGGCCTTTTTATATTCAGGCCAAATTGGGAAGTTTAACAATGATATTTCAGGGGATAGTATGACTGATAATCCGGTGATGTCCCTAATGAGTAATAAACTGGGGGAACAGGGAAGGGGAATTTCAGCTCACCGAAGATAATTACCTTGGCTCAGTGGCGGACCTGGTGCCGTGTGGGCCCCGGTGCAGCTGGTTCACTCATAGCAGAGAAGCACAGGTGGGGGGTTTCGGGGGGTTGGGGGGATGGTGCTAGTGAGGAGCGGGGGTGCTGTGCCTTGCTGCAGACACAGGTGAGGAGCGGGGGGGTGCTGGTGACTATGGGCTTCCACGCGCATCCAAATAATAGATAGAGAGGAGATGAGGGGCGGGATCAGCCGCGGGAGCCAGGGAGCTTCTCGCGGCAGCACCTCTCCTCACGCGGCCTCCAGGTGGCCCATGCAGGGAGGTGGAGGGGCCCCCCTACAGGTGCCTGAGGGGCCCCCTAGACAGTCGGGGCCCTGGTGCAGCTGAACCAGCTGCACCGCGGTAGGTCCGCCCCTGCCTTGGCTCCAAGAAATAGTCCCGCACGGTACAGCCCTGGTTCCGGTCCAAATGCAGAAAGGACGAGAAAATCCAGTGAGACGATGATCCGTTTCCAAAAGTGGTATCTTTTATTGCACATAAAAGCTACAATATTACAGGCAGGCAAGGTGCTAGGTGCCAATGCTAGGCCAATTCCAGTGCTAGGCCAATGCGTTTTGACGCAAAAGGTCTTAATCATGGCTGCTGAAGGAAGTAGTAGGTGTGGTATAAATACCTTCTTCCTAACTAGTGCACAGCTGCAGTAATCATCTAGATCAGGGGTCTCAAACTCCAGGCCTCAAGGGCCGCACACAGTCCAGGTTTTCAGGATTTCCTTAGAATTTGACAGTTGGTCATTTGATTGCCAACTGTCAAATACTATGGAAATCCTGAAAACCTGCACTGTATGCAGCCCTCAAGGCCTGGAGTTTGAGACACCTGATCTAGATAAACAACAAATGCAGAACACATAAAATCAGTAAAACTGTGATAAAATAAAAAAGTGCACAAAAAAAAGCAAAATTCTAAAAGCATCAAAAATATGAGAACTAGTAGTATAATAATTTAAACAATTTATAATAGTATTGGAGAATAATATCTTGTTTGACATTTAAACCTGTAGGGGTACGAGAACTGAGACAAAATATCCAATATGATTCTCTGTGTAACAATTTGCGTCTCAGGTCCCCGCCCCTAAAGGAATTTGTCACTTTTTCAATGCCTTTAAATCGCATTGAAGAAGTATCACCCTTGTGAACTGAGGCAAAATGTTGAGAAATTGCAGAGATATTAATAGCAGTACTGTTAGTTGAATCTGATAAGTTCCGATAGATCCTTCTTTTAAAGAGGACCTGTCACCCCCAATACATGCTGGTCTAATTGCAACACTGTCTGCTGCATTCATGCAAGTGGTCCTCCATCCCTTGATCCCCCTGTACCCCAAGATAATTTAATTAAAAAAATTACAATGTGGAGCCAAAGAGGTGGGGTGTAGTGGCTGGAGCCACTTCTCTTCACAGGGCAATTTCACTCCCCCTGTATTTATTATCCTCCCTCCGCCTCCTCCCTCTTGTCATTCATTTTCTCCATCTCCTGAGCCTGCTTCATGAGAACCTGGACGCAGGTGTAGAGCGAGAGATAGTTTTTGGAGGTGCTGGCCACCTACCTGCCTCCTGCAGTGACGTCAGCTCCTTTACCCGCCCTGCTCCATGTTATCCACGTAGCAGGGTGGGGAAAGGCGGTGATATCATCGCAGGGGGCCAACCGCCCCGCCTCCTGCCATGACATCACTGCTTATCCCCGCCCTGCTCCATATTATCCATGGAGCAGGGCCGGGAAAGGCGGTGATAACACCACAGGAGGCGGGGCAGGCGGCCAGCACCTCCAAAAACGATCCCTCACTCTGCACCAGCTTCTCATGCAGCAGGCGCAGGAGAGGGAGACCATGAGTGACAGGAGGGAGTCGGCGAAGGGAGGATAATACATACAGGGGGCGTGAAATTGCCTGTGAAGAGAAGTGGCTCCAGCCACTACACCCCACCTCTTTGGCTCCACATTGCTGCATTCAGTGCTGCAATTAAATCAGCATGTATGGGGGGGTGACAGGTCCTTTTTAAGTTATCCTGAGGTGCAACCTATATATTAATGTGGCACATAGTGCATTCAATAAGATATACAACATTCGTACTGCAGCAATTAATAAATGACTTGTAATGATATAATATCTCTTACCATCACTGCAGGAAACGAAAGAGTTGTCTTTCTGTGCATCATCGTTTCACTGGATTTCCTCTTCATGTGCCTTATGAGTCTTTCAATTATTTCCCAGATGGGGTGCAGAGTCGTGCAGTCCCACCAAAGATGGAGATATTTTCCATTTTCTTTTTCGCATCTCCAACACTTAGTCTGCGCATTGTCCCGCCAAGTCTGTGACTGCAGCAGAGTATTATACCACCGGGATATGATTTTAAAGAAATTTTCTTGTGTTTTAACGCAACTCGTTGGGTCATGTGAGCATGCATAGATATGAAGGGTTTGCGATGTGTGAATTTATAGTCTAAGTCCTTTTCCCACTGGATAATGTATGCTCTTTTTAGGCAAAGATCACTCGTTAGGAGAGCCTGATACAGCGTGGAAAAAACCTTGGTAGGTTTACACTCATTAGCACAGAGAGTCTCATATTGTGTCAGCTTATGGGACAAGTTAGAGCAGAAATTTATCTTGCGAAGCATAGTCTTTAGGGAATTATAGTGAAGAAAATTAAAGGTTTAGAGACCTTGGAGATTTTTGGAATTTCTGGTAGCGAGAGGAGTGCCCCATCAGGTAACAACTGATCTATAGAAATATTATTTAGCCATCAGCTATGTTTTTCCCTAAAGGTACCGTCACACGCAGCAATATTGCTAGGCAATTTCACAGGCAATTTGCTGGTTGCAGTGAAATCATGGACACATTGTTGTATCTTGTTGCTATGTACAAATGGAACAATGTGTCCATGATTTCACTGCAACCAGCAAATTGCCAGTGAAATTGCCTAGCATTATTGCCGCGTGTGACGGTACCTTTAGATTAGAGACTGACACGGGCCTCATTAGAATGTCATAAAGTGTTAGTAGGAGGGTGAAGGGGGAAATCAGAGCGGCATGAGTGTTTGACCAAACCTTCAGCATCATCAGTGTGAGTGGGTTATTTTGGACAGGATATGGACATGCTGCAGCGTAAGTCAATAGGCATGACCTAAGCCGGTATGTTGAGGTCTCATTTTCTATTGTGATCCATGACTTTTGGGAGTAGTGGCTACTCTATCTAAGAAAGGGTAATAATTAAGGGGGAGAAGGTCTTTGTGGGTTCTGCTCAACCTAATACCCAGGTAAGTTATATATCAATTAGCCCAGGGGAATGCGTATACTTTTCTAAGGTCAGATAGTATTCGTGAAGGCATATTCAGGTCTAATGCTTCAGATTTGTACTCATTTACCTTAAAGTTTGTAAGGGTGCTATAATCCTCGAGAGTCCATAACAAAGCGGGAAGGCGTCTTTGTAAGTTGGTCATTAAGACCTATAAGTCATCAGCAAAGGCAGCCATTTTATGATGTTCCTTACCCATCTGAATGCCTTCTATCTCCCGACACTGTTGTATAGCACTTAATAATGGTTCCATCGTTAATACAAATAATATCAGGGATAGTGGGCGACCCTGCCTTTTACCATTATGGATGCTAAATACTCATGTTAGTGAGCTGATGATTTTAATGCGCACAGTAGGATTTCTATACATTTTCATAATTTGGTCTCCAAAGTTTGGCAAGCAAAGTTGTCGTCACCGAGTATTGAATTGCAGACATTTACAGGCGTGGCAGGAGGACGAGGGGAAGGACTTGTAATATATAAAAAGGATACCATCTGGGCCGAATGCTTTGCCAGGGGGATACTTTGACAGGGCAGACCAGATCTCGCCTAATCAAAAGGGTTTAATCAGCTCATGTTGTTGCGAATTTGAAAGGGTCAGTAGGTTCAGATGGGACAGAACAAATCTAATTCTCTGCCTTCTCTCTGATTTTTCTTGTTCGTTTTCATTCGGGCGCAAGTTGTATAATTGTTTTCAGTATTCTAAAAATTCCAATTCAATTTGGTTATAGTTAGAAGTGGAGATTCCCTTTGAAGTCTTATTTGAATAAATATACGTGTGGCCTTGAAACAGGGGCGGACTGGCCCGGCGGGAGATCGGGAGATCCCCCGGGGGGCCCCGACACTTTTTCGCCCCGCCCACTTAGCCCCGCCCCCATCCCCCCCCCCCCCCCCTGGGTCCTGCAGGGAGACGTGTGAGGCCCCCCCCTAATACTATTACTAATCATATCGGCGCACTGCCGATATGATTAGTGATTATGTTCTTGAGCTGTCTTGCAATAGCAAAGCACGGAGAGAGCTCTCCGTGCTTTGCCTGCTGTTGCGGTGCCGCCCAGCCTCCTCTGCGCAGCGCGACACTGCCGGCGCGTGCGCAGATGGAGACAGTCTCAGCCTGCTGCCTCCATCCAGGCTGTGCGTGCAGCGCAGGTGCCGGCAGCGTCGCTGAGGAGGAGAGGGACCCGCCGACAGGCCCAGGGTGACTATAAAGGCGGCGGCGGCGGCGGCGGCGGGGGGGCCAGGGGAAGGAGGCTTGGGTTAGGGGGGTGCTAGGTCGGCCTGGTAACTGAGTGACTGAGGAGCCCATTCTTCCATAATAGATGGGCTCCTCAGCCATCAGCCTGGGGGTCCCAGACTGTGCTGCAGCCTCCACCATCCAGTCCCACCTGCTGGGGGCCTGTAGTGCTGTGCAGCATTTAGTGTGAGGAGATGCTGCTTCTACTACTGCCCCAGCATGGTGCCATCAGGGAGGTCCCACAGGGCATCACAGGCCGCCTTAGTATGAAGCAAACACTGTGGGAGCTCCCTGATGGCACCATACTGGGGTGTGGTGAGAGCCTAACCTCACATAGCCCCATGATCTCTATGTGAGCCTATGTGTGGGCCCCATGATCTCTATGTGCGCCTATGTGTGGGCCCCATGATCTCTATGTGCGCCTATGTGTGGGCCCCATGATGATCTCTATGTGCGCCTATGTGTGGGCCCCATGATGATCTCTATGTGCGCCTATGTGTGGGCCCCATGAGCTCTATGTGCGCCTATGTGTGGGCCCCATGATGATCTCTATGTGCGCCTATGTGTGGGCCCCATGATGATCTCCATGTACGCATCTGAGTTGGCCCCATGATCTCTGTGCGCCTATATGTGGGCCCCATGATCTCTATGTGCGCCTATGTGTGGGCCCCATGATCTCTATGTGCGCCTATGTGTGGGCCCCATGATGATCTCTATGTGCGCCTATGTGTGGGCCCCATGATGATCTCTATGTGCGCCTATGTGTGGGCCCCATGATGATCTCTATGTGCGCCTATGTGTGGGCCCCATGATCTCTATGTGTGCCTATGTGTGGGCCCCATGATGATCTTTATGTACGCCTATGTTTGGGCCCCATGATCTCTATGTGCGCCTATGTGTGGGCCCCATGATGATCTCTATGTGCGCCTATGTGTGGGCCCCATGATCTCTATGTGTGCCTATGTGTGGGCCCCATGATGATCTCTATGTACGCCTATGTGTAGGCCCCATGAGCTCTATGTGCGCCTATGTGTGGGCCCCATGATGATCTGTGTGCGCCTATGTGTGGGCCCCATGATGATCTCCATGTACGCATCTGAGTGGGCCCCATGATCTCTGTGCGCCTATATGTGGGCCCCATGATCTCTATGTGCACCTATGTGTGGGCCCCATGATCTCTATGTGCGCCTATGTGTGGGCCCCATGAGCTCTATGTGCACCTATGTGTGGGCCCCATGATGATCTCTATGTGCGCCTATGTGTGGGCCCCATGATCTCTATGTGCGCCTATGTGTGGGCCCCATGATGATCTCTATGTGCGCCTATGTGTGGGCCCCATGATCTCTATGTGTGCCTATGTGTGGGCCCCATGATGATCTTTATGTACGCCTATGTTTGGGCCCCATGATCTCTATGTGCGCCTATGTGTGGGCCCCATGATGATCTCTATGTGCGCCTATGTGTGGGCCCCATGATCTCTATGTGTGCCTATGTGTGGGCCCCATGATGATCTCTATGTACGCCTATGTGTAGGCCCCATGAGCTCTATGTGCGCCTATGTGTGGGCCCCATGATGATCTGTGTGCGCCTATGTGTGGGCCCCATGATGATCTCCATGTACGCATCTGAGTGGGCCCCATGATCTCTGTGCGCCTATATGTGGGCCCCATGATCTCTATGTGCACCTATGTGTGGGCCCCATGATCTCTATGTGCGCCTATGTGTGGGCCCCATGAGCTCTATGTGCACCTATGTGTGGGCCCCATGATGATCTCTATGTGCGCCTATGTGTGGGCCCCATGATCTCTATGTGCGCCTATGTGTGGGCCCCATGATGATCTCTATGTGCGCCTATGTGTGGGCCCCATGATCTCTATGTGTGCCTATGTGTGGGCCCCATGATGATCTCTATGTACGCCTATGTGTGGGCCCCATGATCTCTATGTGTGCCTATGTGTGGGCCCCATGATGATCTCTATGTACGCCTATGTGTGGGCCCCATGATCTCTATGTGCGCCTATGTGTGGGCCCCATGATCTTTATGTGCGCCTCTGAGTGGGCCCCGTAATCTGTATGTACACCTCTGAGTGGGCCCCATGATGATCTCTATGTATGCATCTGAGTGGGCCCCATGATCTCTATGTGCGATCCCTGAGTGGGCCCCATGATTTTTATACACGCCCCTGACTGTGCCCCATGTTATCTATGTACGCCTATGATTCGGTCCCATGGTCTTTATGCACGCCCCTGAGAGTGCCCATTGATCTCTATGTACGCCCCTGTTTGGGACCCATATCCGCCCCTTATGCGGCCCCTGTAATCTCTGTGGTCCTGAGCCTCGCCTCCATGTGGCAGTAGTAGAAGCAGCATCTCCATAGACCCTTAGCTGAGGCTGGCAGGACATACTACTGGGCAATGGCCATGATTATCATGGCCATTGGCCAGCATGTTATGCCAGGTTCTGGTGGTACTATCATGCATGGCCATTGCCCAATATGTCCTGCCAGCATCTGTGGTACTATCATGCCCACCCAGCATGTCCTGACAGTCACTGGTGGTAGTACTAGCATGATAGTACCACAGAGGCAGGCAGTACATACTGGGCAATGGGCATAATAGTGCCACAAAGGCTGGAAGGACATACTGGGCAATGGGCATGATAGTACCATCAGTAGACTGACTAGGCGTTATCCAGGGCTCTGTCTCCCCTCTTCGCAGCTGTTAACATTGCGTTTATGCTGTCCATTGCAACGGATCCGTTGTAAATCAGCACAAATGCAATGTACCGTAGACTTGCATTGCAAAAATGCATTCTAACGCTTGCAAAAATAGGCATGCGTTTGAAAGTATGCATTATTTGCAATGCACAGGAAACACGGTCGGCGGCTGGAGGCCAGCTGAGTGCGTCTATCACTTACAGGTGTGTTCTACTGTTATTCTGTGCCTGCTCATCTCTGTCAGCAGACATATTGTCTGATTGCAAAGATGTAGCAGAGCTGAAGACAGAAGACCTGTGTATTACGTCAGAGCAAGGATTTTTTTTATTTATTAAAGATGGAGTCTCTAAATGTGTTTGAGTTTTATTAAACATTTATTTTCTCTGTATTGTTTTTTTTTCCTGTTTACTAGAAATTCATGGTGGCCATGTCTAGTTTGGCGTGATGCCATGAATTTCAGGGTTAGTACCAACTGATAATACAAAGCTGGTACTAACCCCTTTATTACCCAGCGTGCCATCCCCCACCAGGGCCACTGGAGGAGCCGAATAAAGCACCTGGAAATGGCGCTATGATGACTGCGCCAATTCCAGAGGTGGCTGTGGGCTGCCATTTTCAGCATCGGGAGCCCAGAATGCTTGGGGCTTACCATGCTGAGAATCCCAGCCCCCAGCTGCCGATCAAAATATGGCGGAGACTACTAGAAAAAAGCAGCATCAGAAAACTCACCATCCATGCCAAAAACAGAAACCAAATGCACTTACAGGACGCAGTCAGAGCCCAAATGTGAAGCAAGCCCAGCTGCAGGCTGATAAAATCACTTCTACCAACAAGATGTGGGAGGCGACCTGCCATGCATACACTAGGCCTGCATAGAGCACCATTCACACTGATACATATGATGCAGAGTGTCTGAAAGCTACCCAACCGCTCCGCTGCCTGAGCATTGGGCCGCACAGTACGATGCTTCTGCACCACTAGATGAATGGCGCCCTTATGGGCCCAACTGCACCCTGGATGGATAAAAAAGTGCAAAAGTTTTTTATATGATAAATAAAAAACCTTTATAGATGGGATTTTGGTTCATGTGTTGGCCCAAGACATTTAAGCTGGTGACCCACGACAAGGGATCCCATGCTCACCAGTCCTAACAAAATTGTACAAAAACTACTAGAAAAAAGCAGCATCAGAAAACTCACCATCCATGCCAAAAACAGAAACCAAATGCACTTACAGGACCCCACTCATTTTTTTTTTTTAATAATTTATAAAACAATTTGGGCTTTCCTGACTTTTGATCACCATCCAAAGTAAAGCCAGGCAGCTGGGGGTGGCAGGCCGTAGCTGTCCGCTTTATCTGCGGTGAGAATCAAAAATTCTGCAGAGCGCTATGTCATGTTCTTAAAAATTATTTATTTTCACACTTCCATATGTGACAGACCACAACAGCCAATCACAGATGCGGTCAAAGAGTATGGGCATCTGTGATTGGCTGTTCGAGTAATCTACAACCAGCCCATACATTCTAGTACGGTACTATGTATGGGCTGCATTCAGATTACTCAAGCAGCCAATCACAGATGCCCATTCTCTGTGTCAGTGTCTGTGATTAGCTGTTGGGCCTGTCACACATATAGAAGTGTGAAAATAAATGCTAAAAAAAACATGACGTAGCGCTCCGCAGATTTTTTGATTCTCAGCGCAGATAAAGCATACAGCTACGGGCTGCCACCTCCAAGAACGCTTGGTCCTTACCATGCTGAGAATCCCAGTCCCCAGCTGCATTGCTTTACCTTGTATGCCGATCAAAAGACAGAGAAGCCTAATATTTGTTTTAAAATTATTTCACTTTTTTTTTTAAAAACATGCGTATGCTCCCGCCATATGTTGATCACCAGCCAGATAAAGCAATGCAGCTGGGGACTGGGATTCTCAGCATGGTAAGGCCCAAGCGTTCTTGGCCCCCCACGCTGAAAATCGCAGCCCGCAGCCACCCCTGAAAATGGTGCCTTCATCATAGCATCATGTCCAGACGCTTTCTCCAGCTCTTCCAGCAGCCCTGGTGATGGTGGCACGCTTGGTAATAATGGGGTTAGTAGCAGGTTTGTATTATCAGTTAGTACTAAGCCTGAAATTCATGTCGTCACGCCAAATTAGACATGGCCACCATGAATTTCTAGTAAGCAGGAAAAAAAACACAACACAGAGAAAATAAATGTTTAATACAAATGAAACACAAAACACATTTAGGGACTCCATCTTTAATTAAAAAAAATACCTTGCTCTGACGTAATCCACAGGTCTTCTGACCTCAGCTCTGCTACATCTTTGCCATCAGACAAATATGTCTGCTGACAGAGATGAGCAGGCACAGAATGACACTGGAGCACTGTTACTGTGTAGTGCGGCACTATGTGTTTTTTTTTTGTCATTTCATGTAGTGTAGAAATCGTGGCAAAAGTGTGGATTGTGCTCTGGAAGTGATTAGTTGTAGATAACTGTTATTTTCTGCAGAGATAGGTTCTACATAGAAGATGTGATATCGGTCGGCAAGAGATAAAGAACTTCACCTAGAGACATCACTGGTGAGTTTGTTTATTACCTATACACACACACTGACACTATACACAGAGCTCCTGTGTATAATGTCCTTGGTGATCATTATATTACCTGTACACTGACAATATATACAGAGCTCCTGTGTATAATGTCACTGGTAATGTCACTGGTAATCTCTACATTATCTTTACACTGACTCTATATACAGAGCTTTTTATATTTTCATTATCGGTCACTATCTGGTGCCATTATGTGCTCTGGTCATGGCTTGGCGGGATTTGTTCCTTGTATATAGTATTAGGCCAGGTTCACACCACGGTGTGATCAGGTCTGGGGCTGTCCGGTGTGAACCCGACAGCTCTGGACCCGATTTTCACACAATGCAGCCCTATGGTGCCGGACAGGGCTGGATGGCAGCTATTTGCCATCTGGTTTTGTCCCTGTCTGGCAGCATCAGGCTGCAAACGATTTTTGCCCTGGACACAAAAATGGAGCATGCAGCATTTTTGTGTCCGGGGTGAAAAATGCAGAGGTTTGCCAGAGAAAGAAAGTTGAGCATTTGGTGACTTCAGTATTTATAAGACAAATCCAGGATTACCTCTGCTTGCTTTACTCCTGGTTTTGTCTTAGGCCAGCTTCACACCACGTTTTTTCCCCTGTCAAAGCACCGGACACAGCCTGACAGGTCCAGACAAATAGAAGCGGAGGGTTAATATGCCCTCCTATCCTGTTTGTAGCCAAATTCTGCAGAGCGCAGCTTCAGGAGCTGTCCCCTACTGAAATGGTGCTGAACATCTTCACAGGGGACAGCTCCTGGGGCTGAAGTTCAGCAGCCGGCTGCTATCTGACTATCTGTCAGGTCCGCCACGATCCGGCGCCCCATAGACTCTCATGTTAGGGGGTGCCGGATCATGTTAGGGGGTGCCAGATTGTGCTGGTATCGGAAGAATCCGGTAGGTTTTGCTTAAATTTTTCGCCCCGGACACAACAATGATGCAAGCTCTGTTTTTGTGTCCGGGGCAAAAATCGTTTGCAGCCTGATGCTGCCGGACAGGACAAAACCGGATGGCAAATAGCTGCCATCCGGCCCTGTCCAGCACCATAGGGCTGCATTATGTCAAAATTGGGTCCGGGGCTGTCTGATTCACATCGGACAGCCCCGCACCTGATCACAACGTGGTGTGAAGTGGGCCTTACAAATACTGAGGTACAAAACTCACCAAATACTCAAAGTGCCACATTCTTCTGATGGTGCGGATTCCACCAATAAATAAGTGATCACATTCCTAACCTGTGCACAATGGCGGACTGGCCCAGGTTGCAGGGAGGCATTTGCCCTCCAGGCCGGTGATTTAGTACTAGTTTAGAGTCGCCCCCTCAGTGAGAGCGGCCGCGGGACCCGGGACGCAGCAGGCAGGACGCGGGCGTCAGCGTGGAGGCTAACTGTGACCCGGGATTGGCGCGGCGGCAGCAGGCAGCTGGCAGGCTAGTGAAGCAGCGCTAGCACCCACATGCTCTTCAGTTGGCCTCTGTAGTGGTAGCACCCATCCCCCCGCTCTTCAGTTGGCCACCGGCTAGAAAAAGTCAACTACCCCCAGGGCAAGATCTGCCAGCCAGCCCCTGCCTGTGCATCGCTGATAACTTGTTTTCACAAAAAAATCCAAATTAATGCAAACTACAGTTATGATACATCGCAGTAATGGTGAGCGCACAGTGGTGTGCAGGAGCCGCCTGTGTTTTACAGTCCACGCTGTCCACGCTACACTATAATAGGTATAACGCATAACAGGTATTTGCATATAGCTGAAAAATGGGTGGGCCCGGGTGGGTGAGCCCGGGTGGGTGGGCCCCTGGAGTCAATTTTCCTGGTGGGCCCCAGTCACCCCAGTCCGGCGCTGCCTTGAAAGCATGAGTTTGAAAGCCTTAATGCCATGCACGAACATTCTTGTACGTCAGGAGGATTACCATTTTGCGCATTTCGCATTTAAAATATCTTTCAGTTCTTTTTGTTTTGGAGTTAGTTGGGATAATATTTGTTGCTCCACCTGTTTCTTATGTTTGGATTCTAGATTGAATATTTCTGTATAGAGATTATATATCTGTTGTTCTCCACTGATTACCGACTTGTGTGCTTCCCATGAAGTCGGCGCCGTGATCTCTCCAGTATTGTTTTGTTGAAAATACTGCTTTAGTACCTTCGTAATACGGGTTTGTATTGTGGGGTCTTTCAGTGCCAACTCACTGAGTCGCCACGATCTGCAGGCAGGGAAAGTTTTGGTTAAAGTCACTTTAAGAGCAATGATAGAATGGTCTGAATATATTTTGGGTAAAATAGTTGAACTTTGTGCCACCTGAAGTGAGTTTTTAGGTATGAAGATCAAACCTGTGATATGATTTATGGGGGCAAGAATAAAAAGTGTAATCGTGTTCTGTCGGGTGCAGATATGTCTAATAACTGAAGAGACTGGAACTGTGTTTTAATTCTACCAAGGTCCCTAGAGGATATCAAACTTTTTTTGTTTGAAGTATCAATTCCCCTTCCCTGAATGCAGCAGGCATCTTTGAATCGAGGGATTATGAAAAAGAACTCAAGCAGCTATCATCGTTTGAGCTACACGCTTACACACTTGTAAAATAAAGAAAGGCGAAAAGAATTCCACGTGGATTACGATTTTCGCTCCGACCCACACTTTTTTATGATAATGAGGAGTATTAACAGCTATTTGAAAACATTCTAGATAAATGATCTCTAGTTCTGATGGTGCTCATGATCAAATTCCTCCAAGACGAGATAGTTAAGATTAAAGAGCAAGTCCAAGCAATTGAGAATCAACTTACACAGGCTGGCTTCACATCGCAGTTTGGAGCTGTCAGGTTGTGTTTGTTTTTTTGCAGGATGCACCGGACACAACCTGACAGCCCCGGACAAACAGAAGCGGAGGGCAAATATACCCTCTGATCAAACAATTCATAACCACACTTAAACATAAGACAGATTGGCTCTGGCTTGAAATCTTTGCTAGTCGTTTTGACCCCATTCCTAAACTAACTTCTAAAATCTATGCGAATTTAACAACCCCAATCAAGACATTCACTCCGCTTATATTCATTCATGGGAGAAGGAACTGGAAACTAAATTTTCGACTCAAGACATATGACATATCTTGACAAACTCCAATGGTTTTTCTAGATGTACATTACTACAAGAAAATGCCTTTAAAATACTGACACGCTGGTATCATAAACCATACCGCCTATACCACCTGAAGCTAACACCGTCATCTCTCTGTTGAAGGTGTTCCAAATCTAGGGGCACACTTCTACACATCCTGTGGTCTTGTCCGAAGATACAATTGTTTTGGACAGGTATTCTAAATACATTACGCCAAATAGACCTGCCGGAATGGGACTTCTCGGCCAGTGAAGTATTGCTGTCCCTCCCTTCTCACAAATACAAACCTAAGAAACACTCTATTACTCTCCAGTGCAAAACATTTAATCATTACTAAGTGGAGACAAACCTCCCCCCCCTATCTCTCCGAATGGATTAAAAAGGTACAAGATCTTACTGTCTGGAGGAACTCTCACATTCGGAGTTAGGCACACACAACAAATTTGTAGCTACCTGGGATCCATGGTCTGCTAACTCTCACAAACTTTCTAACCTCAAACAAATCATTTGACTGCACCTCTTTTTTGAATTCATCTTTACCCTCTATCCCGAGGACTTTTGCCACTAGGCCTATGACCTATATAGTATAACATAGCACTCGGAATTAGCAAATTCTCTCCTCGTACTTGTTAAGTCACGTCCCTGTTACTCGCTCCTACCGTTTCTCCCTATTTGTATACTTCTTTACTTAACCTAATTGTTTATCCTGCAATGATTCTTCTATTATAATAATGGATAACTGCGATGTATATGTTTTAAAGATATGCTTTGAAAATATGTGTTGATAATATGACCCCGCTTCTTCAAAAGTTATGTTTATTATATCTTTAAATAAAGATTTAAAAAAAAAAAAAATATGCTCTCTGATCCTGTTTTGTGCCGGAATCGTTTGTGCCGCCTGCCCAGTGCTGAAATTTCTTTAACGCGGGTGCAGGGGAGCTGCCCGTAGTGCTGAAATGTCAGCCGTGGAACTCGCCATGGTGCTAAACTTCAGCGGCGGCTCTGACATGCTTCACTGTCCAGGTGCCGAATGAGCGTGACTGAATTTCAGAGCTGCTGTTCTGTCAGCACCAGGCATCCGAGAATCGGATAGTTTTTTTGCTGAATCCGGCGCGATCTGGCGCCCATAGGCTCCCATGTTATGGGTGCCGGATCGCCCTGGATCTGGGAGAATCCGGTTTAGCTAGTTTTTGCCCCTAGACACAAAAAATGCTGCAAGGTCCAATTTTGTGTCCAGGGAAATAACTAAAACAACGAATCCTCCCAGAATAGCACAAAACCGGATGGCAAATAACAGCCATTTGGCCCTATAGGGATGCATGGGGGCAAAATCGGATCAGGGTCTGTCTGGTTCACACCAGACAAACACGGACCTGAAAAATCGTGGTGTGAAGCCGGCCTAACACCCTCTCTCCTGCAGATTTCACCAGTCTAAACGCAAAGTCGGAAAAGATGATTCAGTATTTTTCCAACGACTTAAAGGTGAGAAAAAGAACAAAATTTCTGTGAGACCAAGATGACTACACCAAAAACCAGGTGTATAGATGGCGCTATACCACCTTACCGGAAGGACCACCACACAGAAATAGATACAGCTCTTCAGGCTCATCTGGCTCAGAGTGAGGACGTGGATGAGGCCATGGGGGATGATGCAGACCACGACAGCCTTTTTTATGCACAAGACCGGCCCCGCCCAAGCACCCTGAAGCACCGCCACAATTTGAGACTGACCATGTATACAGCAATGACATCTACACCCAACATGCCAAAATATGGCTCCGTTACATTGACAATGTTTTTTGCATATGGACAGGGGACATCACTTCACTCAATAAGTTTCTTGAAGAAATCAATGATAAAGTACATAATCTGACATTTACCTTACATTTTGATCATGAAAAAATCGACTTCCTTGACACAGTAATATCCAAAAACGATCAAGTAATTTTCACAAGTGACCTTTACACTAAGCCTACCAATTGCAACAGTCTTCTACATTGGACAAGTTGCCACCCCAGACATGTTAAGCAGTCAGTTCCAAATCCACAACACCATAGAATCAAACACATCATCACAGATGATACAGTAAAAAATATTGAGACACAAAGATATGATGGAGAAATTTCGCCAACGGGGTTATCCTGACTAAGATCATAATTAAGGCTTCCGTTTCTGCCGAAACGCATTGCTCTTAACCGTCCCATGGACTGATCTGACTGCTGCACACTAGAGATGAGCCACCACCCCGGTGTTCGAATTCGATTCGATTCGTCGAATCGACGGGTGTTCGACGAATGTTCGTCGAATGCTCGACGAACACCGTCGAACACCCCGGAAGACGAACAAACCGGGCCTGTGGGGCATTTTCACTTCCACAATGTATGTACATACATTGTGGAAGTGAAAAAAAGTGAAAGAAAGTGTTAAAAATATAAAAATAATCAATGTTCACCTGTCCGCGGTCCACCGAAGCCTCCGGCAAGGTCCTGCGGCTTCTAGGACCTGTGGTGACGTCATGTTCTCGCGCGAACTCCGGTCACATGACCGGAGTTCCGCGAGAACATGACGTCACCACAGGTCCTGGAAGCACAGGACCTTGCCGGAAAGCTTAAAATAGATATTTTTATGTTTCGGACCCTTTCTTTAAGTAACTTTTACTTAAAGAAAGTGTCCGAAACATAAAAATATCTGTTTTAAGCTTTCCGGCAAGGTCCTGTGCTTCCAGGACCTGTGGTGACGTCATGTTCTCGTGGAACTCCGGTCATGTGACCGGAGTTCGCGCGGAGAACATGACGTCACCACAGGTCCTAGAAGCCGCAGGACCTTGCCGGAGGCTTCGGTGGACCGCGGACAGGTGAGCATTGATTATTTTTTTATTTTTAACACTTATTAGCTGTTTATTTTGGCTAAAATGCGGCAGATGCGGTTTTCTGACCGCATCTGCCGCATTTTCGAACCAAAATCGAACATGTTCGAAATTCGCCGAATTTGAACCAAATTGTTCGAATTCGGCGAATGATTCGAATAGCGCCAAAATCAACTCGAATTTGAGATTGGCGAACTATTCGAATCGAACATCGCTCATCTCTACTGCACACTGTGCATTATTTTTATATATTTTTTTTAAGGATTTGCAATAAAGTGAAGTTTGATATATTTTTCCTCTACGTGCTGTCGTTTTTTCCCATCGCTAGGTCAATCTCTGCCTTCTGGTTTCCATAATCGGCGGTTGCCAAGCTGCGACTCATGCTATGAAGGGGATTCTCGGAGAAGGACTTCAATGGTGAGCTGATATTTATTCTATCCCGGAACATTGCCCCCTACTTGAAAAAGCATCCCTAACATTACTGAATTCAAGGGTCCTCCCTTGATTTGCAATAAAAGGGCACAAACTCTCAAGAACCTCTTAGGGCAGACATAGGTTTCAACATTCCCACCATAAGACAAAAAACGTTTAGCACAGTTAGGAGAGTAACTTTTCCTTATCTCAGCTTTTCAGTGCACAAATGTGTGTAAGGGACACTCCTTCACACACCCACGATCAGGCAAACGTTACAACATCCACAGTTTGTTCACTTGTGAGCCGACATACGTCATATACCTAATTAAATACCTGTGTGGTCTCGGATATGTTAGCGAAACCACCCAGCATATCCAAGACCACATAAGGAAACATAAATCAACCATACGGTGTCAGAGCACATTACTTCCAATTCCCGCCCATTTTGTTGAAAACTGAGAAAATAGGGAGACAGGGGTAGGGAGTAGGAAGGTGTAACGTCGCCATTGGACTCGATGGCTGGTGTTCCTGTCCCGGCTGCTGGGAGGTGCCGGATTCCTTTGGCTGATGGTGCCGGTGATAGGAGGGCCATGTCCTCATATGGACCTGCTCCTTCGACGTTTGCCTCTGTCGCTGAACGCTGCCGTGTTTCTCCTGTGGGTGATGTTGGTTGCAGAAGAGCAGATCCTGCAGAGGTGTCTTATGCGCGCAGCCTTCGTTGTTCTGTCAGAAGTGGGGTGGTTGCTGCCAGCCATGCATCACCATCTGGCCTGGTTCAAGGGGCTGTCCAGATGAGATCAGCCTATTGGAGGTAACTGCGCCCTTCAAATACCTTGGAGTCTGTCTTGCAGGCTGCCAGATATAGTCATGGTTCCCCAGTGATATAGAGTGTGTTTGGTTTTGACTCTGACCTTTGCCTGGATTTTCGACTTTGCTACAGCCTAACGATTTTGTACTTTAGCTGCCCTCTCGGTTTTGACTTTGATCTTTGCCTGGATTTTCGACCCTGCTACAGCCTGACGTTTTTCTACCTTAACTGCCCTCTTGGTTTTGACTCGGTCTCCTGCCTACGTTTTTTAGGTGCTAATTTTTCCCTTCCTGGCGACCTTCTTGCTCTGCTGCTCATAATAGGCAGCTACCCCCTGGGCTCCCCTGTAATTCCTGATCACTGTATAGGAGTAAAGGGTCTCGGGGTTTCCCGGGGTGCTCCCTTACCAGCAGCTCAGCCTCACGGCGGATGGTGATCACAGTAGGCATATAGAGGTCCAGGATATTTCAGGCTCCTTTTAGAGGTTACCGGCTTGTCTAGGATAGGGTATAGAAGTCCATGACATATCATTCTCTTTGTTAGGGGATATGGACGTCTAGGGTAGAATATAGAAGTTCATGGCATATCAGGCTCTTAGCCGGAGGTAGGGACATATCCAGGGTGAGGTATAGAAGTTCATGACATATCAAGATCTTAGTTGGGGTAAAGAGATGTCTCCTGGTTAGGGTATAGGATTCCATTACATATCAGTCTTCTTAGTCTTTGGCAGGCACTGACATATTGCGCTGCGCTACTATGGCCGCTGCACTTTCCTCTTCCCTAAGTAGTATTGGCAATTTCTCTTCCTCCTCCATGGAGGGGAAGTCTGGCAGTAGATCAAACAGTCTTTTGAAGTGAGTTTCCCTCACTGCGGAGTATTTGGGGAACCTCAGCAAGAAGTGGGCCTCGTCCTGCATTGCCTCCTGGGGGCACTACTGGCACAGTCTGCTCTCTCGGGACTTGTAATTCTGTCGGTGCCGCCGGACTCGAAGAGTAGGCTGTGGGTGCTCAGTCTGTACTGCTCAGGATCTGTCTATCTTTGGAGTTTTCTAGTTTCTTTAGATATGGGGCCAGTTTGTACTCCCTCTGAAGGTTCTGGTATATTGTCAGTTTCTGTAAATTGAAAGGTGTTAAGCCTCTGTGCCTTGCCCTGTGTGATTTGCCAAAGTGGGATTTGGAAAGTGGGCTGCAGAGATATTCCAGAGATGTATTACCTACACTTCCCAATGCTGTGATGTCCTGATCTGACAATCTATCTTCTTCTTCTTCTTCATTCGCAGGTATGGACACATTGACTTACTACTGGCATATCTAACTTTCTAACTTCTGCTTTATTCAAATCACTGTGTGCCTCTCATATAATGTATGGAATGACATATTCTCCCATCTGCTTTGTACCTTAGAAATATGCATATTCCTTCATCCTGTGTCTCTCCGTCCTGCTGATCCGGCCTCAAATGTTTGTTTTAGCAGCAATTTGTTAATTGTACCCCGGTGTGTTGTATCCTTCTTTCTCCTCTGACCCCTCCCTTCTATATACCTGGCATATTGTCTGCTGACCACAAGAGCTATAATTTGCAAGGTGTAAAGCCTCTGAGCCTTGGCCTGTGTGATTTGCCAAAGTGGGATTTGTAAAGTGGGCTGCAGAGACATTCCAGAGATAAGCCAGAGGTAACCAGAAGGTAACAACTCTACCCATATGCTACCTGTCTTAACTTTACTTTGACCTACACATCCAAATGTCCTTCAGTTTAATGCCTTTATATCTATGTGCGTTAGTCATCCACTTTTACCGCCCCATTCCCCCTCCATCACCCTTTATCCACATCAACCCCTCTCTACTTCCCTTTACTATGTCCTGCTCCCATACTCTCTTCACCCTACTCAATAATCAAAGCCCATTATATTCCATTGTATTGCATCATCAAAAACCATGTCACAGAGCCAAAAATTACTCACTCCTTCTCTTTCTACTACTGCTCATGTCAGGAGATATTTCTCCCAATCCTGGACCATCCTCTTCCAACTTCAACCCCCCCAACTCACATAGAAATCCCACTAACCTCATTAGCATTACCTGCACACCTTCATCTCCCTCTTTTAAATGTGCCCTCTGGAATCCACAGTCTGCATGCAACATACTTCCCTTTATCCACAACTAATTTCTCACTAACTGTCTTAACCTTTCGGCCCTCACTGAAACCTGGATCCAGGACTCAGACACTGCTTCCCCTGCTGCTATTTCCTACGGTGGTTTACACTTATCCCATTCCTCACGATCTGGGAACAGACATGGTGGTGCAGTTGGCTTACTCCTGTCCCCACAATGTACTTTCCAGGTCATCCCCTCGCTCCATCTCTCTCATTCCCTTTTTTGAGGTCCACACAATTAAGCTGCTCTGTCCCCTCCCCTCAGAGTAGTGGTGGTTTACCGCCCCCCAGGTCACCCACCCACTTCCTCGACCACTTCTCCGCGTGGCTGCCGCACATCATGTCCTCAAAGACATTAACATTCCCATAAACAGCTCCATCTATCCATCTGCATCCCAGCTCCTATCTCTAACCACTTCTCTTGGCCTCTCGCAGCTCTCAACCTCTGAGACACACAAGGATGGTAACATGCTTGACCTAGTCTTTACCCGGCTCTGCTCTACCTCCTCCTTAGACAACTCATCTCTTCCTCTCTCTGATCACAACATTCTCTCCTTCATACTCACAAACCCTCGCCCATCACAGCACAGTCCGACCTATCACACATCCAGAAATCTACAGGCCATTAACCCTCATACATTCACAGACTCTCTTCTGTCATCACTGTCCCCAATCTCTTCCTTCTCCTGCCCCAATCTGGCAGTAAATCACTATAATGATACTCTCAGAAGCACCCTGGACCAAGTAGCACCCTTCACTCTTCACTTTTGACCCAGTCACAGAAGAAGAAGCCTCCAGGCTCCTCTCTTCCTCACGTCCCACTACATGCACCACTGACCCCATTCCCTCTCACCTACTGCAGTTCCTCTCTCCAGTGGTCACCACTCACTTAACCACAATCTTCAATATCTCCCTCTCTTCTGGCATCTTCCCCTCCTCCTTCAAACATTCTATTATTACTCCATTTCTAAAGAAAATGTCCCTTGACCCATCCTGCACAAATAACTACAGCCCAGTCTCCAATCTCCCCTTCATCTCTAAACTCCTGGAGCGCCTGGTCTACACCCGCCTCACCCATTACCTCTCCACTCACTTTCTTTTAGATCCATTGCAGTCTGGCTTCCGCCCCTTACACTCTACAGAAACTGCCCTTTTCAAAGTGACCAATGACCTTCTGACAGCAAAACGTAATGGTGACCACTCTCTGCTTATCCTTCTTGACCTTTCTGCAGCTTTTGACACAGTTGACCACCATCTCCTACTTTCTATGCTGCACTCCATCGGCATCAATGACACGGCTCTCTCCAGGTTCTCTTCCTATCTCTTTGATCGCTCTTTCAGTGTATCATTTGCTGGCTCCACTTCCTCCCCTCTTCTTCTCACTATTGGGGTCCCACAGGGTTCAATCCTTGGCCCTCTTCTCTTCTCTCTCTACACTGCCCCAATAGGACACACCATCAGCAGATTTGGCTTCCAGTACCATCTTTATGCTGGTGTTCAAACTGGAATGGTCTCAATGGTCTGCGCTGCTGCTTCAATAAATGTGCTCCACAGGGATCGTTTCCTCCATCTCTTGGTTTATGGTGGAATAAAGAAAGAGATGGAGGAAACGATCCCTGTGGAGTACATTTATTGAAGCAGCAGCGCAGACCGATGAAACCATTCCTGTTTGAACTTCAGTTTTTCCCGCGGTTTTGGCGAGACGGTGGAGGTTCTGCAGCAGCTGCTAAAGCGCTCAAACTGGTTTTGGGTTATACCTTCTGAAAAGGTGAGTGTACCCTTTTGTGACCTACAATTGAACCAAGTGTCCTTTTTATAAGGCACCATCTGCGCCTCTTGTGTCTTCTTTTATCCATAATCTTTATGCTGATGACACACAACTATACACTTCCTCCCCTGACCTTACCCCCGCATTATTACAGAACACCAATGACTGTCTAACCGCAGTTTCCACTATCATGTCCGCTCCCTATCTGAAACTTAACCTTTCCAAAGCTGAACTTCTTCTGATCCCGCTCCTTACCAACCTCCTTAAACCTGACATTTCCCTCTCGGTGTGCGGCACCACGATAACACGCAGGCAGCAGGCTCGCTGTCTGGGTGTTATGTTTGACACTGATCTCTCCTTCACCCCATGTATACAATCTCTCACCCGCTCCTGTCACTTGCACCTGAAAAATATCTCCAGAATTCGCCCTTTCCTCACCATGGAAACAACTAAAACGCTCACCGTGGCCCTAATCCATTCCTGCCTTGACTACTGTAATTCTTTATTAGATGGCCTCCCCCGCAGTAAGCTTTCCCTCTCCAGTCTATCCTCAATGCAGCAGCCAGGATCACCTATCTAGCTAACTGTTATTCAGGTGTTTCCGCTCTGTGCCAGTCACTGCACTGGCTGCCCATACACTATAAGATCCTATTCAAATTGCCTGTTGTCACCCACAAAGCTATTCATGGTGTGGCACCTCCCTACCGCTCTACTCTCATCTCTGTCTACCACCCCACCCGTCCCCTTCGCTCTGGAAGCAACCTTAGACTAACATCAGCATTAATCCGAACCTCCCATTCCCGACTCCAAGACTTCTCTCTAGCTGCACCAATCCTCTGGAATGCTCTACCCCAAGAAATTAGGACCATTCACAACTTGAACAGCTTCAGACGCTCTCTAAAAACACATCTTTTCAGGGCAGACTATCATTCTCCCTAATAGTAGTCATTTAGACATAAGATATTCATTGTTATAAGCCCCTGTACTTTGTGTCACCCCCATCCCGTCGTAGATTGTAAGCTCCTTCGAGCAGGGTACCCTTTATTTATTTTTTTTTTTGCCTTATTTATTGTATATCCTACATTGATTCTATGTTTATTGTTTGTAACTACTGTTCTGTATTAACATACCATTCTGTATTGTATATTTTTTCTCATATGAACCATTGTATTGTAAAGCGCTGCGGAATATGTAGGCGCTATAAAAATAAAGTTTTATTATTATTATTATTATTATATTTCTGTTATTTGTTTATGTCATTTCTCAAAATGCTGAGATATTCCTCTTTGCCTTTGTGCACCATCTTGCAGATTTCCCCTTTTGTCAGGCCATTAGGGTTGGTGGCTTTGTCAGGCTGTCCTTGGGTACTTTGTGTTGGGAGGCTTTGAGTACTTTGTATTGGGAGGCTTCTTGGTAATGGTAGGAGCTGGGACTACTGCTTTGTAGATGAGCCTTGAATGATAGCACCTTGTTCTGGATTGCGAGATGTAGAGAGAATTTGCCCAGCTCTGCTCAGCAGGCATTGTTTGATGTGCTGCAATGGACTCGGAGAAGATGCTTACAGAACTCTAAGTGGAATATTTCAGTCGGCCCAGTATCCCACTTTGACCAGTTTGGGTATGAGACTGGGTCCCAGACTTCACTGCCGTTTAGAAGGATTGGGGCAATGATGGAGTCAAAGAGGCTTCCTGGTGTAGAAAGGCTTTGTGATGGTAGGAGCTGGGACTACTGCTTTGTAGAAGAGCCTTGAATGATAGCGCCTACTTCTGGATTGCGAGCTATAGAGAGAACCTGCCCAGCTCTGCTGGGCAGGCATTGTATGATGTGATCCGATGGACTTGGTGAAGATGCTTACAGAACTCTAGGTGGAATATTTCAGTCTGCCCAGTATCCCACTTTGCCCAGTTTGTGTATAAGACTGGTCCCCAGACTTCATTGCCATATAGAAGGATTAAGACAATGATAGAGTCAAAGATTTTTAGCCTGACGGTTACTGGTGCCTTGACATGGTACAGATGTCTTCTGATGGCATAGTAGGCTTTGGATGCTTTTTCTTTTAGTAGCTCTATGGCTTGCTTGAAGCTCCCTAATTGGCTGAGTTTTTGGCCCAGGTAGGTGTACTTGTTGGTTTCTGAAAATCAATAGTTGTCTATCATAAGCGGAGGATGTCTAGCAGGTTTCTGCTTTCTTTTCTGGAATACCATGATGTTGGTTATATTCTGGTTGATTGGCATTGCCCGTGTGCTGCTGAAGGTCTCTAGGATTTTCAGATGACCTTGGAGGCCTTTCTCAGTTGGTGATAACAGCACAAGGTCATCAGCATACAGCAGAAATTTCACCTGGGTGTCATAGAGGGTGAGTCCTGGTGCTAAGGAGGACTCTAGGGCCACCGCCAGCTCATAGATGTAGATGTTAAAGAGTGTTGGACTGAGGCTGCAACTAAATACACTAATGCTTCTGTTCTACATTATGCTACACACATACACAGAGAAAGACAAACACAGATAATATTACCAGTCTCAGTGGGGTGAGGCCCATCATTTTAAGGCCCCTTCATGCTAAAGATTAGCAGCCCGCAGCTGCCCCTGAAAATGGTGCATTCATCATAGCTCCATTTCCAGGAGCTTTACCCAGCTCTTCCATCAGCCCTGGTGGCAGTGACATGCTGGGTAATAAGGGGTTAATGTCAGCTTTGTATTGCCAGCTGGTATTAAAGGGCACCTGTTAGGTCGTTTTTACCCCCTAACCTATCACTACCTGTCCCTGCAGCTTCCAGACTATGGTATGTAGATTGACAGCGGTCTGCCTAGCTCCATCTTCCCCCCTCACTGCTGTTATTACATCCTGCTGTTCATGAGAATTCATTCTCCTGCACACTCCCAATTTGAAATTCCCTACACCTCCTTCAATGCATGATGTGCTGGCCAGACGTCATTTCCAGCCCTGCGCATTGCTGATGACTAACTGGTGTATGGGCCGGATTTGATATGCGCACTTCGCATTCTCTGGAGCCGGCCTGTACAGTCAATGCACCCCCCCCCCACTGCGCAGGACCAGAAATGATGTCTGGCTGGCTCATCATACCCATAAGGAGGAAGCGGGAATTTCAAATTGAGAGCACAGGCGAAAATGATTTCTCATGCACAGTGGGGTCTGATAGGAGCAGCGAGGGTGGGGGGTAGATGGAGACTGCCCAGTCAGTCTACATTCTGTAGCTTGGATGCCTCATTTGCATGCAAAAATGTAAGTCAAAAAGTCATTTTTTTCAGCCAATATAGGACAGATTTAGATCAGAAAAGGATAATTCCCTAATAATGTATTAGGAATTTGCAGGGACAGGTAGTAATAGGTTAGGGGGTTAGATTGACCTGACAGGTTCCCTTTAAGCCTTGAGACCCTTAATTAGTGATGAGCAAGTGTAATTGTTACTATTTGCACGAATAGCACCGTATTCACAATACTCGTTACTCGGTGAGTAATGCTGGTGCTCATAAGTGATGATCATTATCGATCTAATACGTATTGAAAGCTTCCTTCAGTAAACAAAGTGAGCTGACACCTCAGTGAGAGCAGATTGGATGTTAGGGTCTCTCTGGGGGGCTCAGAAGGATGTTTAATGCAGTAGAAATGTTAAAAAGCCCACCCTCCAGCCCTGTCTCAGAAAGACTCATTTTATAACTGGATGTGTGTCGGCAGAGCCAATCACTGATTGAATAACATTAGACACGCTATTTGGACGAATATGCAAGTATTAAAAAGTTCTTGTTACGAGTATGACGATCGCGACTATTACGCCACTTGCTCATCACTACTTTTAATGTCTGGCCAAATTAGACCTGGCCATTAAGAATTTCAAATAAATAGTAAAAAAGACAGAACACATAGACAAATCATTTATTACAAATAAAAACATAGAGACACTTTGTGACCCCATCTTGTTAACCTCTTAACCCACATACCCCTCCACAATCCTCACCTTCTCTCTTGTTGGACACACAGCTCTGCTACATCAGAGACAGTGGAAATGAAGAACATGCCCTCTCCTCGTGATCTCTGATTACTAAATGACTGAGTCAAGAGGACAGCGGGGAGGTCATCTGAGGACAGCATTGTCCCCTTATGACCTCCCAATTTATGGCTACAAGTATGAAATTCTTACCCTGGTGTCTGCATAAAGCAGAATGGTAAACAGGGCTGGATCTCATGACTGAAGTTTGCACAGTTGTAATGCCGTCAAATGCTCTGCCAACAGTAGAGCAAAGCTCACAGAAACATGCACAGGCTGGAAAGGGATTTATGAAGGTGCCAGATAGAAGACTCAGACGAGAGAATAGGTGGAGCCTAGAAGAATAAAGAGATGGAGGAAGACATCAGAGGCGGTGAGGTCCAGACAGAGGGAAGACCCATTGTATCTGTATGTATTACTTTACATACAGGGCGGGAAGATTTTAAAGGTGTTTATTTGGTATACTGGGTCGATAGGGGGATAAGAGCCACCTTCATAAAATGCAGCATAGGATCTGCTGAAGGAAACACTTTTAATTTAAAAAGCAGAAAAGGGTGACAGCAGTGGTGTAACATCAGCCCCAGGGCCCCGATGCAAAAGCTCCAACGGGGCCCCAATTATTGCAAATCTTTAATAATATTAGTTTTTTTCTATGGGCCAAAGGGATCTTTGGGGCCCTCTAGGCTGCAGGGCCTGGGTGCGATCGCAACCCCTGCACCTATTGTAGTTACGCCCTGGGTGACAGGTTCACTCTAACATCTCTTGTGTCTACAAGAATATATTCCATCACACTCTTGAATAAAAAATAAACAAACAACTACAAAACTGAAATAAATTAACAAATGGATTGCAAGACTCTAAATTAATTCGGAAAAAACCTGCACACATAATTGTTTAAACTAAGCAATAGCTCGTTGTTCGGTCATCTTTAACCTCTGTGCAGCATCTCTGTTTTAGTCATTATTACATCGAGTAGAGATGAACACTTCTTTAGACAGAAAATTGCTCTAACAACACTGGAAATTTTGAGATATTATTACTACCGAAGTAGAGAATGAATTCACTTTGATCCTGTATAGCCACCATGCAACACATTAACTCAATAGGTCATAAAATATATGTAACGTCCCTAGTAATAACTGCTGTTGTTTACAATGAGTGCAACTTGCAGCACAACATAAATTTCAAGAAGCAGACCAAAGTTTTCTACAATGTGAAAGTATAAAGAAGAGTGTTTTCTTCAATTAAAAATGCAGTTTGTTATCATCCAACGAGACTGTGAAAGTGGGATTCTTTAACAATTGGTGGTATAATCCCAATAGATAAGTCTAAGGCGGCCGTCACACGCATCAATTTAATGCATGATATCGCTTAACCCCTTAAGGACCGAGTCACTTTGCAGCTTAATGACCAGACCATTTTTTGTAATTCTGACCACTCTCCCTTTATGAGGTAATATCTCTGGAACGCTTCAACGGATCCTAGCGATTATGAGATTGTTTTTTCGTGACATATTGGGCTTCATGTTAGTATTAAATTTAGGTCGATAATTTTTGCGTTTATTTGTGAAAAAATAAAAAATTTGGCAAAAATTTTGAAAACTTAGCAATTTTCAAATTTTTAATTTTTATTCTGCTAAACCAGAGAGTTATGTGCCACAAAATAGTTAATAAATAACATGTCCCACATGTCTACTTCACATCAGCACAATTTTGGAAGAAAAAAAAAAATTTGGTAGGACGTTATAAGGGTTCAAAGTTCATCAGCAATTATTCATTTTTCCAGCAAAATTTACAAAACCTATTTTTTAGTGACCACATCACATTTGAAGTCCCTTTGAGGGCTGTGCATGACAGAAAACACCCAAAAGTGACACCATTCCAAAAACTGCACCCCTCAAGCTACTCAAAACTATATTCAAGAAGATTATTAACCCTTCAGGTGCTTCACAGGAACTAAAATAATGTTGAAGGAAAAAATGGACATTTTAATTTTTGTAACAAAAATGTTCTTTTAGCCTCAATTTTTTCATTTTCACAAGGGCAACAGGATAAAATGCATCCTAAAATTTGTTGGGCAATTTCTCCTGAGTACACCGATGCCTCATATGTGGTCATAAACCACTGTTTGGGCGCACGGCAGGGCTCAGAAGGGAGGGAGCGCAATTTGAATTTTAGAGCCAATTTTCCGTTCAAAAAGTGAAATGGCGCTCCTTCACTTCTGAGCCCTGCCGTGCGCCCAAACAGTGGTTTATGACCACATATAAGGTATCGGTGTACTCAGGAGAAATTGCCCAACAAATTTTGGGATGTATTTTATCCCTTTGCCATGTGAAACTGAAATAATGTAGGCAAAAAGAATTTTTTTGTGAAAAAAAAGTGTTTTTTTAATTTTTATGAATGAATTTGTGAAGCATCTGGGGGTTCAAAGTGCTCACTATGCATCTAGATACCTTCCTTAGGGGGTCTAGTTTCCAAAATGGGGTCATTTGTGGGGGAGCTCCAATGTGGAGACACACGGGGACCCTCCATACGCGACATGGTGTCCGCTAACAATTTGAATGGAAAATGAGCTCAAATTGTTAGCGGACACCATGTCGCGTTTGGAGGGTCCCTGTGTATCTCCACATTGGAGCTCCCCCACAAGTGACCCCATTTTGGAAACTAGACCCCCGAAGGAACGTATCTAGATGCATAGTGAGCACTTTGAACCCCCATATGCTTCAGAAATTCATCCGTAAAAATGAAAAAGCACTTTTTTTTCCACTAAAAAATTTTTTTTTTCATTATTACGGATCAATTTGTGAAGCATCTGGGGGTTCAAAGTGCTCACTATGTACCTAGATATGTTCCTTTGGGGGTCTAGTTTCCAAAATAGGGTCACTTGTGGGGGAGCTCCAATGTGGAGACACACAGGGACCCTCCAAACGCGACATGGTGTCCGCTAACAATTTGAGCTCATTTTCCATTCAAATTGTTAGCGGACACCATGTCGCGTTTGGAGGGTCCCCGTGTGTCTCCACATTGGAGCTCCCCCACAAGTGACCCCATTTTGGAAACTACACCCCCAAAGGAACATATCTAGATGCATAGTGAGCACTTTCTACCCACAGGTGCTTCACAAATTGATCTGTAAAAATGAAAAAAGAAAATTTGTGTGGGAAAAAAAAGTGCTTTTTCATTTTTATTGATGAATTTGTGAAGCATCTGGGGGTTCAAAGTGCTCACTATGCATCTAGATATGTTCCTTAGGGGGTCTAGTTTCTGAAATGGGGTCACTTGTGGGGGAGCTCCAATGTGGAGACACACCGGGGCCCTCCAAACGCGACATGGTGTCCGCTAACAATTTGAATGGAAAATGAGCTCAAATTGTTAGCTGACACCATGTCGCGTTTGGAGGGTCCCTGTGTGTCTCCGCATTGGAGCTCCCCCACAAGTGACCCCATTTTGGAAACTAGACCCCCAAAGGAACATATCTAGATGCATAGTGAGCACTTTGAACCCCAGATGCTTCACAAATTGATCCATAATAATGAAAAAATAAATTTTTTGTGGGAAAAAAAAGTGCTTTTTTATTTTTACGGATGAATTTCTGAAGCATATGGGGGTTCAAAGTGCTCACTATGCATCTAGATACGTTCCTTAGGGGGTCTAGTTTCCAAAATGGGGTCACTTGTGGGGGAGCTCCAGTGTGGAGACACACGGGGACCCTCCAAACGCGACATGGTGTCCGCTAACAATTTGAATGGAAAATGAGCTCAATTTGTTAGCGGACACCATGTCGCGTTTGGAGGGTCCCCATATGTCTCCACATTGGAGCTCCCCCACAAGTGACCCCATTTTGGAAACTAGACCCCCAAAGAAACGTATCTAGATGCATAGTGAGCACTTTGAACCCCCAGGTGCTTCAGAAATTCATCCGTAAAAATGAAAAAGCACTTTTTTTCCACAAATAATTTCTTTTTTCATTATTACGGATGAATTTCTGAAGCATATGGGGGTTCAAAGTGCTCACTATGCATCTAGATATAATCCTTTGGGGGTCTAGTTTCCAAAATGGGGTCACTTGTGGGGGAGCTCCAATGTGGAGACACACAGGGGCTCTCCATATGCAACATGGTGTCCACTAACAATTGGAATTGTTAGCGGACACCTTGTAGGATATGAAGAGCCCTATGTGCCTAAACATTGGAGCTTCCCCACAAGTGACCCCATTTTGGAAACTAGACCACCCAAGGAACGTATCTAGATGCATAGTGAGCACTTTGAACCCCCAGGTGCTTCATAAATTGATCTGTAAAAATGAAAAAAGAAACTTTTTGTGGAAAAAAAACGTGCTTTTTCATTTTTATGGATGAATTTGTGAAGCATCTGGGAGTTCAAAGTGCTCACTATGCATCTAGATACGTTCCTTCGGGGGTCTAGTTTCCAAAATGGGGTCACTTGTGGGGGAGCTCCAATGTTCAGGCACACAGGGAGGGGCTCTCCATACCCGACATGGTTTCCGCTAACAATTGGAGCTAATTTTCTATTGAAATTGTTAGCGGACACTATGTCGCATATGGAGAACCCGTGTGCCACCAGCACAAGGGCAACTGGTAGAGTTGGGGTACAGCACCAGAAAATGCCGCCTCTAATGAATGCGCTATTTTCTTGGGTGGCTGTGGGTTGAAATTTGCAGCGTGGGGGACCCACAACATTTGAGTCTCTCCACGCTGAGGATTCCAGTCAGCCAGCTACCAAGTTGTACATGGCTGGCTACAAATACAGCGAAGCCCATTTTTTTTTATTTCTAGAACTAATTCTAGAAAAAAAAATGACGTAGGGCTCCGCCATATTTTTGGTCCAGCCAGGTACAACTTGGCAGCTACAGACTGCCAGCAACCCCCAGCTGCCTCGTTGTACCTGGCTGCAACCAAAAATACAGCAAAGCCCATTTTTTTTTATTTCTAGAACTAATTCTAGAAAAAAAAATGACGTAGGGCTCCGCCATATTTTTGGTCCAGCCAGGTACAACTTGGCAGCTACAGACTGCCAGCAACCCCCAGCTGCCTCGTTGTACCTGGCTGCAACCAAAAATACAGCGAAGCCCATTTTTTTTAATTTCTAGAACTAATTCTAGAAAAAAAAAATGACGTAGGGCTCCGCCATATTTTTGGCCCAGCCAGGTACAACTAGGCAGCTGGGGGCTGGAATCCTCAGCATGGAAAGGCCCAAGCGTTCTGGGCCCCCCATGCTGCGAATTGCAGCCCGCAGCCGCTCCAGAAAATGGCGCATTCATTGAAGCGCCATTTTCTAGCGCTGTACCCATGCTCTTCCAGTTGCCCTGGTGCCGGTGGCAAACTGGGTAATAAAGGGGTTAAAGCCAGCTTTTTATTGGCAGCTGGCACTAAGCCCGAGATTCATAATATAGGGCCAATATTAGACCCGCCATTAGGAATCTCTGGTAAATAGTCAGAAAATACACACATAGAAAAATCTTTTTATTTAAAAAAAAACACAAACAAAATTCGGACTCCATCTTTATTATGAAGATCCGACGTAGTCCACAACGAAGGTCCCACGACGCTCGATTGCCTCCGACGTAGTCCACAACGAAGGTCCCACGACGCTCGATCGCCTCTGCTCAATCCAGAGACTGCAGCAAGGGATCAAGTGTCCTCTTCCTACAGTCTCAGGGGTCAGAGTTATGGTGCACTGTATGACAATGATCAGTTATACAGTGCACCATGACTATGATCCCAGAGACTATAACAAGAGGACACTTGATCCCTTGTTGCACCCATCCATCCACCTATGCACCCATCATCCACGCAAGCACATCCACGCATGCACACAACCACGCACGCACATCCACGCACGCACACATCCATGCACGCATGCTGACATCCACGTACATCCACACACACATCCACGTACATCCACATCCACGTACGCACACATCCACGCACATTCACACACGCACATCCACGTACGCACATCCACGCACGCACATCCACGTACGCACATCCACGTACGCACATCCACGTACGCACATCCACGTACGCACATCCACGCATGCACACAACCACGCACACACATCCACACATGCATATCCACGTACGCACATCCACGTACGCACATCCACGTACGCACATCCACGTGCTGACATCCACGCATGCACACAACCACGCACACACATCCACACACGCACATCCACGCACGCACACATCCATCCATCCATCCACCCATCCATCCATCCACCCACCCATTCATCCATCCACCCATCCATCCACCCATCCATCCATCCATCCATACATCCATCCATTCATTCATTCTTTCATTCTTTCATTCATTCTTTCATTCATTCATACTTACCCAGCGATGAGGAGGAGGAGCCCCTGAGAAGAGGAGGAGCCACACTGCAGAGGAGGCCCGACGGTGCGGGCGGGTGCACCGAGCGTGCAGCCCGCCGGGATAGGTGAGCGGGGCTGGGGACCAGGGATCGGGGGCTGGGGACCGAGTCCGGGGGCTGGGGACCAGCAGGGAGGAGCAGGGGGCCCTGCAGCTTTGCCGGCGGGCGCAGAAGCCCGCCGGCAAACAAACTGTGCAAGGTGGAGGGCGGGGATGGACGGGAGACAGGGGGGGCTGCACAGGGGACGGGGACAGGACACAGAGGGCTCAGGACACAGGGGGGGGCTACAGGACACAGGGGGAGCTGGACACAGGGGGCGTGGACAGGACACAGGGGGAGCTGGAGCATCAGCTCATGGCCGGCGGCTGCGGTGCAACCCGCCCGCAGATAAGAGTGATTGCGGTGGGGGAGGGGGGTGAAGGGGTTAACAGGGGTGCCCACACCTCTGCCCCTAACCCTTGGCTGTCACTGACAGCTTTTAGATTTGAGCTGTCACTGTTCGTTTAGAAGCAGTGACAGTTCAAAGCCATGACGAGTATACTCGTCATGATGCGGGAACTGACATCTTTTCATGACGAGTATACTCGTCATTGGTCGTAAAGAGGTTAAGTGATCTGCTTTTTGATCGCTTAAGCGATATCGTTTGTGCATCGCTGCGTGCAATCAAGCGATTTTACAATGTAAAATCGTTTGATCGTGACATCGCAGATTGGTGAGCCGGAGCTCATATCAAGTGATAAACGCTTGATCAATCTGCCCCATCGTGGTGTGTGACACCATGATGAACGATCTCCCAGCAGCAGAGCCTATGCTGGGAGATGGTATCTATGGTAAACATCGGGTTACTAAGCGCCACGCGACGCCTAGTAACCCGATGTGTACCATAGTTACCAGCAATCTCGCTGGCCCACATCGCTGGTGAGTCTGTCTGTGTGACATCTCACCAGCGATGTGAGCGATATTGTTAGCGATCGCGCATGCACGTGATCGCTAACAATATCGCTAGCGATATTGAAGCGTATGACGGCCGCCTTAGGGCGACTTTACACACGCCAACTTCTGTGACCAACTTGTTCGCAGATCTCTGGTTGCAGTGAAATCATGGACACATTGTTCCATTTTGTGGCTGTGTACAAATGTAACAATGTGTCCATGATTTCACTACAACCAGAGATCTGTTCAGAAGTTGGTCACAGAACTTGGTGTGTGTAAAGCGGCCCTTAATTGTGATGAATTTGTAGATATGGGAGTTCAATTTAAACACAAATGGACTACTGACTTCTTGGGCACACAGAAGGCTGTCTATGCAAAGTACAGTAGGTTGAAGAAGGATAAGTACTGAAAGCAGATGAGGATGAGGGTGCTGTTTACAATGACCAGGCACTAGTTATGCATATGGCCTTGCTGTCAGAAAGACAATCATAAGGAGAAGGACAGTTTGAGCCTTGTTTATTTTGCGGACTAGTTTACTTTTTCCACATGAGTCGGGGAAGTGTTTTTATATACTGATATGCTTTTCATATGCACACACTGCAATAGGTTGGTTCTCTGTCAATTTGGAAAATCATTTCTACACAAAAAATGCCCTCACATAGAACTTACTACAATTAGTGATGGGCGAATCCTAAATTACTCGGAATCGCTTGACTCTAGCGAGTCCGAGCACAGGACTCGCTACTCGTTGCAAGTCTAGCGAGTCCAATGTTAATGAATGGGGAAGCAAGTAATAGCGAGTAGTGTGAGATTTACAAATCGCAGATGTGTCTCGGAAGCTTCAGCCTGAAGCAATCCTAGTTTTGTCATTTATTTGCATTGGACTCGTTTACTTTGTAAGTAATCGCTGGTAAACTCGCACAGATAAGAGTCCTGTCTGCTCAGTGTGCTGGCTGCCAGCTCCAGGGTCCTAGAGCCCGCCTGCTGCCTGATGTAGCAGAGCTGAGATTGTTCTCAGTCTGCTCATTCCCTGTGTACAGACATGAATGTATGTGCACAGAGATGATGTAGCAGAGCTGAGATTGTTCTCAGTCTGCTCATTCCCTGTGCATAGACATCTATATCTATGCACAGGGGATGTAGCAGAGAGGACATCGCGTTTTGGACTGCGTCGGACGGAAGAGGATTTTTTTAATTAAAGATGGAGTCCCTAATGGCTTTTTTTTTTATTTCTAATAAAAAATTTTCTTTGTGTTGTTTTTTTTTTTAAAACAATTTAATAGAAATTCATGGCGGTCATGTCTAATATTGGCGTGACCGCCATAAATTTCGGGCTTAGGGCCAGCTGATAATACAAAGCTGGCCCTAACCTCTTTATTACCCAGCGTGCCACCGCTACCAGGGCCGCTGGAAGAGAGGGGTTCAGCGCCAGAGGATGGCGCTTCAATGAACGCGCCATCTTCTGGGGCGGCTGCGGGCTGCAACTTGCAGCGGGGGGTGCCCAGAAAGCTTGGGCATCCTTGCGCTGCGGATTCCAGCCCCCAGCTGCTTACCTGTACCTGGCTAGACATAGAAATTGCGCGGAGCCCCACGCATTTTTTTTAAATTATTTCATGAAATTCTGAGATTCTGACTCTGACTCTGACTCTGAGACTCTGACTCTGAAATTCATGAAATAATAAAAAAAAAATGCGTGAGGCTCCGCGCAATTTCTATGTCTAGCCAGGTACAGCTAAGCAGCTGGGGGCTGGAATCCGCAGCGCAGGGATGCCCGAGCTTTCTGGGCACCCCCCGCTGCAAATTGCAGCCCGCAGCCGCCCCAGAAGATGGCGCGTTCATTGAAGCGCCATCCTCTGGCGCTGAACCCCGCTCTTCCAGCGGCCCTGGTGGCGGTAGCACGCTGGGTAATAAAGAGGTTAATACCAGCTTTGTTATACAAGCTGGTATTAAGCCCGAGATTCTTAATGTCAGGCCACGTTTGACCCAGCCACTAAGAATCTCCAATAAAGGGTTAAAAAAAACACAACACAGAGAAAATTTTTTATTTGAAATAAAAAAAAAAAGCCATTAGGGACTCCATCTTTAATTAAAAAAATCCTCTTCCGTCCGACGCAGTCCAAAACGCGATGTCCTCTCTGCTACATCCCCTGTGCATAGATATAGATGTCTATGCACAGGAATGAGCAGACTGAGAACAATCTCAGCACTGCTACATCATCTCTGTGAGCAGGCGGGCTCTAGGACCCTGGAGCTGCACAGAGAAGACAGCCGGACTCGGCTCGCAAAGAAACAGCAGTTACTTTGCGAGTTTCCCTGCTATCACTGGCACAGTAGCCGAGTCTAATGCAAACAATGGCAATCCTAGTTTTGTCAGCGTTTCTGACAAAACTAGGATTGATATTGATTTGCATTGGACTCGTGCGAGTAATCACTGGGAAACTCGCAGAGTAACGAGTCCTGCGAGTCCCTTACTACTCGCCGAGTAACGAGTCCTAGCGAGTAGATTCGCCCATCCCTAACTACAATCATGACCACCCACAGAGATTTCAGGCACTATTGAGCTCACTAAACCAGTATCATTCGTAACATCACCTGTTCTCATGCTGACTGATGAGGAAGCAGATGTTCCATGAGAACATCTGATGGCAGGACATTGGCTTTGCGGATATCATCTCCTAGGTCCCTTAATTTGGCTCCCAATTATCAGCCGAATTAATTCAGCTCACATTTGTGTTACTGTGTAAACTGTCCTGAGATCCCTGTCCCACTGCTTGATTTACATCTGTGGATTTTCCTTGACAAACAGTGCTACTGCCATAACCAGGTTCCCTACCACATAGCTTGCAGAGCCAACAATACAGATTGGTGTTTGAATTGTCTCATCCATCTCGATCTGCCCTTTGTCATCTGAGTATAAATGCTGACAGTCCACATCTTGAATTGTCAATCAACTGAAAGAAGCTGTTCCTGTGAAATATATTGCATAGCCATCAGTGTGCTGTAGATTGGGATTAAGGGGCTAAATGGATAGTGGTATCATTAATGGAATTATAAATCCACAATGTAAGAGACAAAAGTAAGGCTGGTTTCACACTGCAGTTTTTCACTGATCAGTGTCCATCAGATTTGTGTGCCAAACCAGGAGTGTCTCCAAAACTCAGAACAGGTGTCAGTCTGTCAATTATAGTTTTTCTCTGCAAGTTCCTCTCCTGGTTTTGGCACACAAACACTGATGGACACTGATCAGTGAAAAACTGCAGTGTGAAGCCAGCCTAATGGTGGGTTTACACGCTGCAATATCGTTTCGATATCGCAACTCAATGGTGCGGGAGCGCGCAATTAGTGCACGTTCCTCCCGCATCGCATTGAATGTTGAGACGCTGCGATATCGGAATACAACGTCCCTGCGATGTCTCCGCCTCCCAACCCAGGATCGCACACTTAACATGGGAGTGAATGGGTGACGTATGAAATCGCATCGTAATTGGGCGTTTACACAGCACGATCCGGCTTCAATCGCTATGCAATATCGGGGCATTGAATAGCACGCTCATTCAATCCCCGATATCGCATTGACATCGTTCCTGCATCGTATTGGACGTTCACACCATACAACGCAGGAACGATTTCACCTCCGACGATTGAACCACGTGACTTTTGATTGAAATTGTACTACGATATCGCGACGTGTAAACCCGCCATTAGACTTTCTTAGGGCCCTTTCACATCAGCGGTATTTTCAAATCGCGGCAGATGCGGTGAAAAAAACGCATCTGCCGCGATTATCGCATAACCGCAACACTTTCGTCACACTTGCGGCAAGCCCCATGCAATGTCTATGGGGCTTGCGGTAAGGGTGCGGCAGGTGCGGCAAGTGCAGTTTCGGCACTTGCGGCAGGTGCGGCCGCGAAAAAAAAACCCTGTACCCTTACCGCAAGCCCCATAGACATTGCATGGGGCTTGCTGCAAGTGTGCCGCAAGTGTTGCGGTTATGCGGTAATCGCGGCAGATGCAGTTTTTTCACCGCATCTGCCGCGATTTGAAAATACCGCTGATGTGAAAGGGCCCTTAGGCTGTGTTCACACTTGCAGCACAGTGCGTCCCCATTATAAACATAGGGGCTTGCGGTGGCTGCGCTCACATGGAGGTTCCCCTCCGCAGAACGCTGCGGAGGGGGTCCGCACGTGTGAACCCAGCCTTAAAACATGCACATCATGTAAAATAGACAGTTTTATTTAAATTTCTGAAGTGATTGGAATTTTGCTTTGTCTTTTTTTCAAAGAAAAAAATGTACAAATAGAAAAAATGAAAATAAAAGTATTTTATGGCTTATTCATCTCACAAGCAAGGAAGCACACTGCTCTTGGCTTCAGTATTTTTGTTCAGTAGAAAAAATAGGAAATGGAAGAAATGAAACTGATTTGTTTGTAAAATGCAAAAACAATTGGTCTTAGTCAGATGGGATACTGCAGGAATTTATGAATCAATCATACAGACTTTGCTGTTAATGCATTTCCCGATTGCTTGAATTCTACATATTAGGCCGTGGTTCACTTGCGAGAGCCTCATGTGTGTCTCCCATCGCATCACCCGGCATGACCACTGGCTCTTCTGGATAGGAACGTGTCAGATGCATGAATTATATGCAGCTGACATGCTCCTTTCAGGAGAGTGGGCAGCCGTGCCTGGATATACAATGCAAGACACTCACGAGTCTCTTGCATTGCTCTCACAAGTGGAACCCTGGCCTTATTCACAGACATAGAAAGTTGTAGTGCTAGTCTATGTTCTTCTGCACTGTAATAGTTTACCATACTCTATTTATAACTTTCTTCACCTGTCTGCAATGATTAGCTATGCGCTATGAAATAATATACAGCACGGTCTCTTGTGGGCGCTCAAATCACGGCGCGGACTCCGGTCCAGTTGAAAATCCTTTATTGGCAAAACCTCCTTCCCACAACATGTTTCAACGGTCACACACCGTCTTCCTCAGGTGGAACCTTCGGTCACCTATAAAACCACTAAACACTGGAGCTTTGTAGGTCGCAGGGTAGGAGACTCCCAGCCCACCATAAGGAGAGGATAACGGCGTGAGCCACCATAAAGGGGAGGACCCCTAAAACCTTTCTCATTTCTCACCAGTGTTGTGCATGGACCGCACAACACTATAAGGTTAGTAGGCACAGGTCCACAATTAAGTAAATCTATCTAACAGGCGATATTGCACTATTTTTTCTTTTTGTCTTTCATAATTATGCGCTATGACATATCTGTAGGAGTAAAACACTAAAAATAATAACTGCTTAGACTGCCCAGTATGGGGAAGACCATGCAGCCAGCATTTGAGCTTGCTCTTTTACTGATGCTTTCTATAATAATGTGTGAAAAAGTGCAAGGCTTTCTTTTTTGCAAACAACGCAATTCAAATCACAAATTGTTTACATTCATTGGGTCTACAAATGTTTATAAAATTTGGCTTTAGTTGACTCAAAGCATATCTATTCGATCATCTCTACCTGTGCCTTTTGATTTTCTATAGTATCTTTACTCTGCTAAGTGTGAAAACATGCAGGATGTCCACCAATATGGTGCCATGTGAAGCATAAAGCACATAAAAAAATTAAAAAAATATAATCTGTGTCATATAACCATGGTTCTTTCATAACTTTCATGAAGAAGCACCCTTGGTAATGTAGTACTTGAAAAAAAAATAATAGACTCACCTTTAACATAATGTATTTATCACATTTTCATTTTAGAAGGCATGACCCCTACTACACAGTATGTATTCTTGTATTCTGTAAAGACGTGGTCTATAAGAAGTACGTCATTGATACTGTGTATCATCTAGTTGAAGAAGGTGTAAAAATGATGAAAATGAGAATATACAATGAAAGCGCAAACAAAATAATCTAGTTTGTTGTTATTAGAAAAATGAGCAAACATTTCTCTGAGCATCATAGGAAGAATCTTGAAAAATATTATTAAATCTCAGTAACTAGGAACAGTTTCTTTTTTTAAAATATAACTACACTTTACTCACCCTCCCTGGGTCCAAAGCTGAGTCTCAACAGCTGCTCTCAGTATCTGATATTGGCTGCAGTGGTGTTGTTAAGTAGACAGCACAGCAGTCAAACTTAAACTAAACTCAAATAGGCTTTATTGGCAGGACCAAAGCAAGAAAAATAAATGTGAGATGGGACGGGATCGGGGAATGGGGTGTTGGGTAGGGATGGGCAAATCTACTCGCTAGGACTCGTTACTCGGCGAGTAGTAAGGGACTCGCAGGACTCGGTACTCTGCGAGTTTCCCAGCGTTTACTCGCACGAGTCCAATGCAAATCAATGGCAAACGCTGACAAAACTAGGATTGCCATTGTTTGCATTAGACTCGGCTACTGTGCCAGTGATAGCAGGGAAACTTGCAAAGTAACTGCTGTTACATTGCGAGCCGAGTCCAGCTGTCTTCTCTGTGCAGCTCCAGGGTCCTAGAGCCCACCTGCTCACAGAGATGATGTAGCAGAGCTGAGATTGTTCTCAGTCTGCTCATTCCCTGTGCATAGACATCTATATCTATGCACAGGGGATGTAGCAGAGACGGAAGAGGATTTTTTAAATTAAAGATGGAGTCCCTAATGTCTTTTTTTTTTATTTCAAATAAAAAATTTTCTCTGTGTTGTGTTTTTTTAACCCTTTATTGGAGATTCTTAGTGGCCGGGTCAAACATGGCCTGACATTAAGAATCTCGGGCTTAATACCAGCTTGTATAACAAAGCTGGTATTAACCCCTTTATTACCCAGCGTGCCACCGCCACCAGGGCCGCTGGAAGAGCGGGGTTCAGCACCAGAGGATGGCGCTTCAATGAACGCGCCATCTTCTGGGGCTGCTGCGGGCTGCAATTTGCAGCGGGGAGTGCCCAGAAAGCTTGGGCATCCCTGCGCTGCGGATTCCAGCCCCCAGCTGCTTAGCTGTACCTGGCTAGACATAGAAATTGCGCGGAGCCCCACGCATTTTTTTTTTTATTATTTCATGAATTTCAGAGTCAGAGTCTCAGAGTCAGAGTCTCAGAGTCAGAGTCTCAGAGTCAGAGTTTCAGAGTCTCAGAGTCAGAGTCTCAGAGTCAGAGTCTCAGAATCAGACTTAGAGTCTCAGAGTCTCAGAGTCAGAGTCTCAGAGTCTCAGAGTCACAGAGTCTCAGAGTCAGAGTCTCAGAGTCAGAGTCTCAGAGTTAGAGTCTCAGAGTCAGAGTCTCAGAGTCTCAGAGTCAGAGTCTCAGAGTCAGAGTCAGAGTCTCAGAGTCAGAGTCAGAGTCTCAGAGTCAGAGTCTCAGAGTCAGAGTCTCAGAGTCTCAGAGTCAGAGTCAGAGTCTCAGAGTCAGAGTCAGAGTCTCAGAGTCAGAGTCTCAGAGTCAGAGTCAGAGTCTCAGAGTCAGAGTCAGAGTCTCAGAGTCAGAGTCTCAGAGTCAGAGTCTCAGAGTCAGAGTCAGAGTCTCAGAGTCAGAGTCTCAGAGTGAGAGTCAGAGTCTCAGAGTCAGAGTCTCAGAGTCAGAGTCTCAGAGTCAGAGTCAGAGTCTCAAAATCAGAGTCAGAGTCTCAGAGTCAGAGTCTCAGAGTCTCAAAGTCAGAGTCTCAGAGTCAGAGTCTCAGAGTCAGAGTCTCAGAGTCAGAGTCTCAGAGTCTCAGAGTCAGAGTCTCAGAGTCAGAGTCTCAGAATCAGACTTAGAGTCTCAGAGTCTCAGAGTCAGAGTCTCAGAGTCTCAGAGTCACAGAGTCTCAGAGTCAGAGTCTCAGAGTCAGAGTCAGAGTCAGAGTCTCAGAGTTAGAGTCTCAGAGTCAGAGTCTCAGAGTCTCAGAGTCAGAGTCTCAGAGTCAGAGTCAGAGTCTCAGAGTCTCAGAGTCAGAGTCTCAGAGTCAGAGTCTCAGAGACAGAGTCTCAGAGTCAGAGTCTCAGAGTCTCAGAGTCTCAGAGTCAGAGTCAGAGTCTCAGAGTCAGAGTCAGAGTCTCAGAGTTAGAGTCTCAGAGTCAGAGTCAGAGTCTCAGAGTCAGAATCAGAGTCTCAGAGTCAGAGTCTCAGAGTCAGAGTCTCAGAGTCAGAGTCAGAGTCAGAGTCTCAGAGTCAGAGTCAGAGTCTCAGAGTCAGAGTCTCAGAGTCAGAGTCTCAGAGTCAGAGTCAGAGTCTCAAAATCAGAGTCAGAGTCTCAGAGTCAGAGTCTCAGAGTCTCAGAGTCAGAGTCTCAGAGTCAGAGTCTCAGAGTCAGAGTCTCAGAGTCTCAGAGTCAGAGTCTCAGAGTCAGAGTCTCAGAATCAGACTTAGAGTCTCAGAGTCTCAGAGTCTCAGAGTCAGAGTCTCAGAGTCTCAGAGTCACAGAGTCTCAGAGTCAGAGTCTCAGAGTCAGAGTCAGAGTCTCAGAGTTAGTGTCTCAGAGTCAGAGTCTCAGAGTCTCAGAGTCAGAGTCTCAGAGTCAGAGTCAGAGTCTCAGAGTCAGAGTCTCAGAGTCAGAGTCTCAGAGTCAGAGTCAGAGTCTCAGGGTCAGAGTCAGAGTCTCAGAGTCAGAGTCAGAGTCTCAGAGTCAGAGTCTCAGAGTCAGAGTCAGAGTCTCAGAGTCAGAGTCTCAGAGTCAGAGTCTCAGAGTCAGAGTCTCAGAGTCAGAGTCAGAGTCTCAGAGTCAGAGTCAGAGTCTCAGAGTCAGAGTCTCAGAGTCAGAGTCTCAGAGTCAGAGTCTCAGAGTCAGAGTCAGAGTCTCAAAATCAGAGTCAGAGTCTCAGAGTCAGAGTCTCAGAGTCAGAGTCTCAGAGTCAGAGTCTCAGAGTCTCAGAGTCAGAGTCTCAGAGTCAGAGTCTCAGAGTCTCAGAGTCAGAGTCTCAGAGTCTCAGAGTCAGAGTCTCAGAGTCAGAGTCTCAGAGTCAGAGTCTCAGAGTCAGAGTCAGAGTCTCAGAGTCAGAGTCAGAGTCTCAGAGTCAGAGTCTCAGAGTCAGAGTCAGAGTCTCAGAGTCTCAGAGTCAGAGTCTCAGAGTCAGAGTCTCAGAGTCAGAGTCAGAGTGTCAGAGTCAGAGTGTCAGAGTCAGAGTGTCAGAGTGTCAGAGTCAGAGTCTCAGAGTCAGAGTCTCAGAGTCAGAGTCAGAATCTCAGAATTTCATGAAATAATTTAAAAAAAATGCTTGGGGCTCCTCGCAATTTCTATGTCTAGCCAGGTACAGCTAAGCAGCTGGGGGCTGGAATCCGCAGCGCAGGGATGCCCAAGCTTTCTGGGCACCCCCCACTGCAAATTGCAGCCCGCAGCCGCCCCAGAAGATGGCGCGTTCATTGAAGCGCCATCCTCTGGCGTTGAAACCCCGCTCTTCCAGCGGCCCTGGTGGCGGTGGCACACTGGGTAATAAAGAGGTTAGGGCCAGCTGTGTATTATCAGCTGGCCCTAAGCCCGAAATTTATGGCGGTCACGCCAAAATTAGACATGACCGCCATGAATTTCTATTAAATTGTTTTAAAAAAAACACAACACAGAGAAATTTTCTTATTAGAAATAAAAAAAAAAGCCATTAGGGACTCCATCTTTAATTAAAAAAATCCTCTTCCGTCCGACGCAGTCCAAAACGCGATGTCCTCTCTGCTACATCCCCTGTGCATAGATATAGATGTCTATGCACAGAGAATGAGCAGACTAAGAACAATCTGAGCTCTGCTACATCAGGCAGCAGGCGGGCTCTAGGACCCTGGAGCTGCGGCAGCCAGCACACAGAGCAGACAGGATCTTATCTGTGCGAGTTTCCCAGCGATTACTTGCAAAGTAAACGAGTCCAATGCAAATAAATGGCAAAACTAGGATTGCTTCAGGCTGAAGCTTCCGAGACACATCTGCGATTTGTAAATCTCACACTACTCGCTATTACTCGCTTCCCCATTCATTAACATTGGACTCACTAGACTCGCAACGAGTAGCGAGTCCTGTGCTCGGACTCGCTAGAGTCAAGCGATTCCGAGTAATTTAGGATTCGCCCATCACTAGTGTTGGAGGCACAATCTGGGGAATAAAAGTCCATATGGGGGTTTTAAGTTCCTCTCAGCTTATGACATATGGTGACGTATTGGGCAGCGATCTCCACTGTTGATTCCTCTTCCCCAGTAGGATGCAGAGTTTTCTCTCCTCGTCCATGGATGGGAAGTCCGGATTGTGAATGGAAAGTCTCTGGAAGTGGAAGGCCCTCACTACTGAGTATTTGTCAGTCACTATGATTGAGTCATTCTGTCTACACAGCTAAAGCCGCTGAGCCCAGTGTCTGATATAGGCTGCAGTGGTGTTGTCATGTAGACAGTGCCACAGTCGGGGGCGTGGCTTGGACATGGCGGGGAACAGAAGCTGAACCGTAGAGCTCCTGCCCCATATCACCGCCGGGCTGGAACAGCCGGTGCCAGACCCCGCAATCCTACACATATGCAGCCTAAGAGGAAGAGCAATAGGCTTCAACTCACCTGGGAGCCGTTGGTGCCCCCCGCAGCGAGGATTTCGCACTATCTCCGTAGCGCAGCCCTGGACCGTGAAATGGCCGCGGGGAAGATGGCGGCGGGAGCTCCTCAAGACGCGGCAGTTCAAAGATCGTGCCAGGCTGCAGAAACTTGTGGAGACATGATGGAAGCTCCCTCACAGGCTGGGGAGGCACAGAATCCCGGTCGGGACCACCGTCAGAGCCTGGTAAAGTGTGCTCCTTTACCCCCTCCCCCGATGCCTGCTGTGCACGTGAGAGATCCTGATACTGACATTTCAACTGCCTTAGACAAGGATATACAGCTCAGCCAGGTCCATGGAGTTACGGTCGTTCATGAGGCCCAGGTACACAGCACCCAGATGTTGCCCCAGGGTGGTGGAGATAGACTCCTGATAATTAATAAGGGGGATCCTACAGATATGACACAAAAGCATCCCCAGGCTGACACAGAAACTGAAACAGATAATGGGGGCTATAGTCAGCAAGGAACATCTAATTTGATGGTGGGAGTGAGACAGTCTTACCCACAGACACTGCAGAGAGGGGACATGGAAGGGATGATCATGCAAACTCCCATGGTAACGGTATACCCAGTGGAGAGTTTAGAGGTGTCCGCCCGACCTTCAGCAAGTGTGCCACTGCAGAATGCTGCCTACGTCAGAGACCCCTTGCCCCCCGGTCGTGTAATACTACGTCAGGGGGACAGGAGATTTGGGATGACCTCAGGTCACGAATACAGACCATCCCTACCAGGGAAGAAATGGAGGGCTTCATCGCACGAATGGAGGCGTCCTTTAGGGCCGAGGCTTCTGAACTTAAGGGAGAAGTAAATAAACTCAGTCTGAGGGTGGCTTCTACTGAATCATCCTCCCAGAACATAGACGTGAGACTGAGGATCCTAGAGGACACGGTGTATACACAAGCCTCCCAGTTTGAAAGAATGTTAGACTCCATGGAAGATTTGGATAATCGGGAGAGGAGGAATAATATTAGGATCAGGGGCCTCCCCGAAAGTGTCGGACCTAAAGAGCTAGACTATACCCTTAAGAACATATTCAATTCAATAAGAGAAGTTCGATAGGGCACATAGATCCCTGTGCCCTCCACCCTTGGAAGGAGATAGACCCCGAGACGTGGTGTGCAGGATCCATAAATATAAAATCAAAGAGGCGATTTTTACTAAAGCTTGAACCAAGGGACAGGTTAAGTACCAGGACTATTCTCTTCAACTATTGGCAGACTTATCGAGGCGCACCTTGCAAAAAAGGAGGGTGTTTTGCCCCCTCCTGGTGGTCCTAAGACAACAGGACATACCCTATACATGGGGCTTTCCGTTTTGCCTCCAGGTGCGGAGAGGTGGGGTGCTTCATTATGTCACTCATCCTAGAGGAGTACCGGAGTTCACAGAAGCATTGGGAATCCCCCTGGTCTCTATTTCCTTAGAGGAATGGCCGGGATACACTGAGTGTCCAGAATGGATGCCAACAGTCCCAGAGCCGATAAGAGGAAACAGAAGGAGGGGGAGGGGGTCTTCACAGAGTGGGAGGAACAGAGGTTGGAGAAGGGGATCAATTGGTAATGGCTGAAGGTCCCTCCTTATACCTTGACTGTTATGTTCTTAGTTCTACTGCTCACTGGTAGTTCCTATTTCAGGAGGAGTGGCGAAGGTGGTCACCGTGATGGTTCATCATATCACCTAAAGGCAAATGTATAACAAGGTTTTTTTCACTAGTTATTTTCTAAACCAATACTGTTATGGTATGTAGGTTTGTAGTGTATGCACCGACTCAGATACTTTAATTGCACCCGATTATAGATATTAGTAACTCTAAAAGATTCTGTTACATACTGTATATATGGGAATAATATACTTATATGTTGCAATTTTTTTATGATTATAAATGTGGCCCGGAGTGACGGGGACAACCCCTAAGTGGACAGGCTACACCTCACCGGGATATAGTCACCTGTTTAAGGAAGACTGGTTGAGTAGACCACCCTAAACCGCTATCCCAGATTATTCTGGGAAATTTCTTCATTCTTTACCCTTTTTCTCTCTCCCCTCCTGTTCTTTCCCCCTTTCATTTTCTCCTAGTCTCTTTCCCTCGTCTCCTTCCCTCTGACCCCTGTGTCGACCATGTCAACTTTAAAAATCTGCTCACTTAATGTAAGGGGATTCAATACCCCCCAGAAGAGGTCTCAGATCTTATACTCTGCTCATAAGCAGAAGTGTCAGATCCTGATGCTGCAGGAGACTCACTTTAAATCAGGACATGTACCGAGTCTCCGTAACAGATACTTCCCGGTTTGGCACCACAGCACCAACCCAGTAGCGAGAACAAAGGGTGTATCCATTGCGGTGCACAGGTCACTGACCCACGAGATCCTAGATACTTGCGTAGACCCTCAGGGACGTTATATATTTCTTAAGATGAGGATTGCTGGAACTTTGCTAACTGTCGCTAATTGGTACTTACCTAATAGGTTTCAAACAAAGACATGTAGATTGTATTTACTACGGTTGGCGGACTTTGCAGAAGGATCAACCATTATTGGTGGGGACCTCAATTTCACCCTGGACCCGGCAGCTGACTCATCCTCTGGTAAGAGATCTATTCCAAGCAAAAAACTTGTTTCCCTGAAAAGGTTCCTTCACACTCTGAGACTTATAGACATTTGGAGGATTTTGAATCCTCTGGGGAGGGACTTCACATATTTCCCCCCATTACACAACTCATACAGTAGAATAGACCTATTTCTCATTAGCCATAACCTACTATCTTGGAACCCTGAGGCAACTATATGAGATATCTTACTCTCAGACCATGCCCCCACCTTCTTGACCCTCACACTACCTGACACAAGTAGCTTGGACCTGGAGACTAAACGAGCATCTATTGAAAGACGAGTTGTGTATGACTAAAGTGAGAGAGACTATAGAATCCTTTGACCGAGACCATGCCTTTGACCCCACACATCCCCCCACAAAATGGGAAACTTTGAAATGTGTTCTGAAAGGAGTGTTTATAAAGCATGGCACTCGTCTGAAGAAAAATAATGCAAAAATAGTAAAGGACCTCCTTTCCCACATTAATATATTGGAAACCACACATAAACAGCACCTATCTAGAATGACCTTACCTGACCTGACTTTAAAAAGAAAAAGAACTTAAAGATTTACTGGATCAAAAGTGTCGTAGATACTCGGAGAAATCTAGGAGGCATTTTTACTCCAACTCAGACAAATGTGGGCGTCCCTTGGCCAGACTTCTCCATCCTCGTTTGAACCCGACGTTTATCCCAAACATCTCAACCAAAATGGGTGGACGAACATTTCTGCCAACTAAAATACTAAAGGAATTTCAACAATATTACCTTGATCTTTACAATATTCAGGGCCACTTTTCAGATGCTCCGCCCTCAGAACTGTCCGACAAGATTAAGGGATATATAGACAGAACAGCGATTCCAATGCTGGCTAAGGAGACTATTGCTCTGTTGGAAGAGGATATTTCCGAGGAGGAATTGTCACGGGCTATCCAATCTACCCCATCAGGGAAATGTCCAGGTCCGGACGGATTTTTACCCAACTTTTACAAAACACTTAAGACCCAGCTAGTACCTGCGATGTTAACGGCTTTTAATGCTGTTTTGAGGGGTTTGGATTTCGTGCCTTAATCCTTAGAAGGACCCATCTTCAGTTTCGAATTATAGGCCGATTTTGTTACTGAATGTGGATGTCAAACTTTTTTCTAAAATACTAGCTGACTGTATAGCCCCGTTTCTCCCTTCCGTGATCAACTTGGATCAGGTGGGCTTTGTCAGAGGCCGGGAGGTTAGGGATAATACTATTAGAACACTCCTCCTTATAGCTAAGGCCAAAAAGCAACTCAGCTACGTTAGGCCTGATTTCTGTGGATGCTGAAAAGGGGGGTTTATGAGGGAGGCGCTGATTCAACTTGGCCTGGGTCCCCGGTTTTTGCACGGAATCATGTCCCTATACTCCTCACCGTCTGCTAGGGTGAAGATTGGAGGTGCCTTATCTTCCCCGTTTAAAGTAGCAAACGGAACCAGGCAGGGATGCCCGCTGTCACCCCTGCTATACATTAGTGTAATGGAACATTTAGCTACGGCACTCAGAGCTAATGTTGACATTCGCGGGATCGAGCTGGGTCAGAGTCACCACAAGACGGCACTATTTGCCGATGATCTTCTACTTTATGTCTCACAGCCCCTGATCTCTATCCCTTCTATTTTGAAAGAATTCGAACAGTTCGGACAGTTGAGTAACTTTAACGTTAACTGCTCTAAGACAGAGGCGCTTAACATTTCCCTACCTGGAGACTTGGTATCTCATTTGTCCAGACAGTTCCCATTCAAATGGAAAGCAGAGGCCATTAAGTATCTGGGAGTTCTCATCCCAAGAGATCTTAGGCAACTGTTTAAGTAAAATTACCAACCCCTATTGACTAGTATAGAAGAGGCTTTTTCACCGTATCAACAACTAAAGTTATCCTGGTTCGGGAGAATGAACGTAATCAAGATGGATGTCTTACCCCGACTCCTATATATCTTTCAAACAGTTCCTTTCCTTCCAGACAGATCATTTTTTGCGAAACTACAATCTCTTATTATCAAATTTACCTGGAGCGGGAAGAAATCTAGGTTACGGATTAATATCCTATGCCTACCTAACTTCAGAGGAGGAGTCGGGTTGCTTAACATAAAGACATACTTTTTGGCTAGTGCCCTAGACTGGCACTACTGTATGCCATCCAAAAGATGGGTAGAGGTGGAGCAGGATGGCCTGGGGATCCCACTGAAGCATTTGCTCTGGATTTCCCCTGGGATCGTAAAAGAATTATCTCCCCTATCCAATATGACCAGGATTACTTTAAATATGTGGTACTCTGTAACAAAAACACTTTATTCAGATGGCAGACTAAGTCCTCTCGCCTCCCTCTTTTCTAGTCCAGCTTTGACACCTGGGTTCATAAGACAAAGATTTCTGTGTTGGCAGAGTGTGAACGATACTCGAATGGGACAGACCCTATCTGATGGTAATTTACCCTCAATGGGGGATCTGCAATCTATAGATCCTACTAGGCCACTTAGATGGTTCGAGTTTCTCCACTATAAATCATTCTTATTTCCGGTTGACCGCACGTGCAGGGTGAGACTGACTCTAAATATATTGGAGAGACTGTTCCAACAGGATTTCCCTCCGAAGTGCAAAATATCAGCTTTGTATCAGGCCTTACGGTTCTGAGAGATCAGGGCACCCTATACTTCCAGCGTGCCTGGGAGAGGGGAGTTAGACAGGAACATCACAGACATTGAGTGGCAGAAATGCTTTTTATTTACCCACAAATTAGCCAATGCTTGTATTGCGCAAGAAAGGAGCTACAAGCTGCTCACCAGATGGTACCTATGTCCAGTTGCCCTTCACCGCGTGTTTCCTAAAACTGCAGATAGTTTTTGGCGTTGTGGGGAATCACCAGGGACGATGCTCCACATTTGGTGGAGTTGCAGGGAAATCCAGCAGTTCTGGTCTAAGGTGTTCAGTACTTACACATGGATAATAGGAAAACAGGTTGAATGCTGCCCTGAAATAGCTCTGTTATCCATCTTTCCAGGGCCTATTGGGCTTTATAAGAGGGATATCCTCCGTTTCTGTGTCTTGGACGCTCGCGCTCTAATTCTGAGATTCTGGAGAACTTCTCAAGTTCCATCCTTGCTTGACTGGTTCAAGGAAATGATGGATATATTCCGAATGGAGGAGCTAGCGGCTGACGCTTTGGGTTCTCGTGATAAATTTTCAGTCGTCTGGTTTGAATGGATCCTCTTCCAAGATTCGGCTGAATTCAGGAGAACTTTCTCCGAGGTTGATATAGTGGTATGATCTCTGGCCGACATGGGGTCGAGGGAACCCTTTTTCCTTATCCCTCTTTTGTCCTATCCCCTTCTCTACCTGACCCCAATTATCCTAGAACAGTCCCCGCCTACCTTTCTATTCTTTCTATTTATCTTTTTCTTTCTTTCTTTCCTTTCTTCTCATCTATTTATATAATATTCATATACCCTTGGTTTTGGGAATTTATTTCTTAGCCCACCCTCTCTCAAGGTTCCAGCAATGTTTGAAATGAGTAATGTATATATTGTCTAGAGAAATCCCACAGATGATGGGCTTATTTCAGATGGCCCGGACTTTGTGCGAGTCCTTTGAGGCATAGCTCTCACTGGTTTCATCAAAGATAGCGACAAGATATTAAGTGTTATCCCAATAAATACTCTTTTGTTCATAGACAGTGCCACAGTCACTATGAGAGAAGTATTCCATCAACACAGCCAAAGCTTCTGATCTCAGTATCTGATATTGGTTACAGTGGTGTCGCCAAGTAGACAGTGCAGCAGTTACAATGACAGAGGCATTCCGTCTAAACAGCCAAAGCTGCTGCTCTCAGTATATGATATTGGGTGCAGCGGTGTCATTAAGTAGACAATGCAACAGTCACTATGAGTGAGATATTCTGTCTACACAGCCAAAGCTGCTGCTCTCAGTATCTGCTGATGGCTGCAGTGGTGTCATTAAGTAGACAGTGCAGAAGTCACTATGAATGAGATGTTCCGTATTTCTGTCTTCACAGCTAAAGCTGCTGAGCTCATTATCTGATATTGGCTACAGTGATGTCATCAAGTAGTCAGTGCATCAATTACTATGAGTGAAACATTCCATCTACACAACTAAAGCTGCTGATCTCAGTGATTGTCTGCAGTCAATGTGATATCAGCACTGATACCAATAGAAGAGTCTAGGATTTCTGGGAGAGAATCAAACCTTGGGATATATTTTTTCTTTAGACTAGAATTTTCTGGAAGCGAACAGCACTTTTAATGAGCTGTCTAATCCAGGGACACTAAAAAGACATGGACATACACTCTACTATTTTGTGCTGAATATTGTCAAATTTGTTGTTAGTAATGTTTTATTAACAATAAAATTCTTAAGGAAAGTCGCCCACAGACAATCATGAATGATAAACATCCTCATTGTCTGCTTAATAATTTAGATCAGAATACGAAGAATAGAATTTTTTGTTTGCCACAAAATCCCACCTATGGAGAAATTGCTGTACATTTAAAGGCATATAATGACTATTTATATATAATATTTAGCTTGACTTGTATTTATATTGAGCATATAACACATATTTATGACCTCTGAATTGTTCACACTGTTGTTCGTATTATTGCTTTTCTATGAACATTAGCTATTGTTGAAGATAATTATTTATTTGTATATAGCAAACCCTTTGCATTGTGAATTTAATAGAGGATTTATTTTCATCCGTTAGAGATAGACATGTTAGAATACAGTTAAATATATCCTTTGGTCATACCATTTCTTTATATTTCTTCCTAACGAATATATTGCAATGTATTTCTCACACAAATTGGAAAGCAAATCTGGTGCTTAACTGTTCTGTTAAAGAAGTTGAAGAAGATAACTCACATTTATTTCATATTAGCATAGATGAAATCTACGGCTTCAAAAGGTGAAATCAAGAACATGCATAATTATTGGTAGTTACAGAGCTGATCAAAAAATAGATGGACCCCTGCAGCTAAGAAAATTTAATAATGACATCTGAGGACTTTAATTGTATGAAACATATCAATGAGATATTCTAAAGTAAACCCTCCAACGTCAGAGAAAGAAATGTTGTTGTAAAACCACACTTTTTGTTCAACAAATGTATGCTTTATGGGCAAGCATAGTGGCAGTGGCGTAACATCACCGCCGCGGGCCCAGGTGCAGGATTTACACCGGGGCCCCGTAGTTGAGGAGCAGGGGGTGAGCGGGATGGGGTGCTAGCAGGAATTTTGAGATCCCGTCATGCCGCCATGCACAATTGAAGAGCGGGGGGGGTGGGTTTGGAGGGGGTGCTATCGGGAACTTTGAGATACCGTTGTACAGCCATGCAGAGTTGAAGAGCGGGGGGGGGTGCTAGTGGTGTGGAACTTGCCTTGAGGTGCCTCCCGCGGTCAGATTCTGCGCCGATAACGGGAGAGGAGGGGCGGGCGCAGCTGCAGGAAGTGAGGCTTCGCTCACTTCCCGTCCTCCCTCCTCTCCTCAGGCAGATCGGTCGCGGTGGGCGGCTGCGACTGTGGTAGTTACGCCACTGCATAGTGGCATCACATACAAAATACAACCAGCATTACTGAGTATTTTCCATTTCACAAACTGTCATGATATTAAAGAACTGAAGTTTTTACCAAACTTTTTTAAACTAATGAGTAATGAAATAAAAAGTCACTGCATAAACTGTATGAAAGCTAGCTATGTCAACATGATAAAAGATTTCTTCAAAGACTGGCTGAGCATATTACAGTTTTGAATCCTTTCCTTGTACAAGAATAGTCAAGGCTTTCATGAAAGGCTCGTCACATAAGGTTCATGATACCTTCACCTTGAATAACTTTCATTATGACCTATGAAGTTTGAGGCCTTCAAGCCTCAAGCTTCAATAAAAGATAACTTCATCCCTAGTGCAAACCTGGAAATCAATCCTCCAACTTTAAACAAGTCAGCCATAAATATTTTTTTTTTGCATCGTTGTTGTAGATATATTTCTTGCATATATTTCTTATTGTTTCATTTTGTATAATCTATCTATTAATTCAAGATAATTTCCACTGGGTTTTTCACTTAAGATATCAACCAAACAAAAAAGAAGTGCTACTCTATAAATACAAATTAACTATAATCCCTATAAATACACTCCTCAACCCTCAACCTCTAACACAAAAAACAAGCTATAAGAATATGCAAATCTAATAAATAGCAGGTGTTGCTAAAATGTCAAAGTGGTCACATTTTTTAAGCACTTACCGTATATACTCGCGTATAAGCCGAGTTTTTCAGCCCAAAAATTGGGCTGAAAAGTACCCCCCTCGGCTTATACGCGACTCAGTGCTGTATACCGATGTATACATCGGTACATACCGATGTATACATCGGTATACAGCAGCCCCCGTAATGCAGGGCCCCCCCAGCCTGACTCCGGTCACCTGTAAAGGAAACTATACTTATCACAGTGCCGCTGTCCGTGCCCGCTCGCACCCGCTCGCAGCTGTCGTACGCGATCCTCCATCTTCATGCGTCTTCTTCCTGTTTCTGTGCTCGTCGCAGGCAATGACGTCATTCCCTGCGACGAGCACAGGAAACAGGAAGAAGAGGCATGAAGATGGAGGATTGCGTACGGCAGCTGCGAGCAGGTGCGAGCGGGCACGGACAGCGGCACTGTGTATGATAAGTATAGTTTCCTTTACAGGTGACCGGAGTCAGGCTGGGGGGGCCCTGGATTACGGGGGCTGCTGTATACTACCGCTGGGGCTGCAATATACTACCACTGGGGCTGTATACACCTATGGGGCTGCAATATACTACCACTGGGGCTGTATACACCACTGGGGCTGCAATATACTACCACTGGGGCTGTGTACACCACTGGGGCTGCAATATACTACCACTGGGGCTGTATACACCACTGGGGCTGTATATACCACTGGGCTGCTGCTGTATACTACCACTGGGGCTGCTGGGGCTCCTATATACTACCACTGGGGCTGCTGTATACTACCACTGGGGCTGCTGGGGATGCTACATACTACCACTGGGGCTGCTGTATACTACCACTGGGGAGGCCTGTATACCACTGGGGGGGGCCTGTATACCACACTGCTGGGGGCTGTATACCTGTGCTGAGGTCCACCCTCGGCTTATACACGAGTCAATAGGTTTTTCCAGATTTTTGGGGCAAAAGTAGGGGGGTCGGCTTATACACGGGTCGGCTTATACACGAGTATATACGGTAGCTCTAATTCCATGGTATGTGGGATGGACATAAACAGATTAAAAGCACATTTCTTTGTATCCACAATAAACCTAAAAAATTGAACCAAGTCTTGTGGGGTGATTGTGTTGTGTTTTCTATCCTTTAGTATATCAGTTGTCACCTCTTCATACAAAGTTGAAGGAACAGAATCCTTAAAATGAGGAACAGTGATTTTACATCTTCAGCAGATCGCAACGCGCATAATCCAAGATGATAGCACTAGAGATAGTAGAGAAGGATACATTTATCTCTATGGAGTTTAATTCTAGTTTAATTTTGAAATATCTGCATTCTGGCCAATACATTTTTTTATTCTAATTGGAGTATGAAGAGGAAGAGGTCTCTTCCTCTTCATACTTCAGTGTTTTTTACATGTGACTGGTTGATCACGCTCTAGTGACATCCATTCAACTCTTTTAATTTTTTTCTTATTCATTCCATGAGAAATCATAACAATGGCGGACAGCTGCTGCTACATTTTGCTGAACAGTAGAGGAGTGAGAAAAAGTTAAAGGGAAAAAAAACATTCCCTTAATTCTTCCCATCTCTGGTTGTATCCTCTGCTACCGTCCTCTGTGCCGTCATAGCATTGAATCTCCAGCCCAGTGTTCATTCTAGACCAAGGCTACTGTCTGTCCGTAAGCCTCAGTGTTTACTGTGCATGTGTTTGGCCTATTAACAGCCAGAAGTCCCAGCATGGTAAACACTGGGTTGGAGATACAGCATGGAGGACCCGAAAGTCTAAAGGGAGCTAGCTGCAGAGGAGCAATGATGTTTTTCTTTTTTTCAACCTTTTTCTCGCCAGTAACATGACTTGTCATTTCTTACCCACTGCCCATTCCTCCAGTCCTCTATGCAACATCTCTTTCTCGATGAATGTGCATTGACATTGACATCAAGGGGCTGTTTGCTAAACGTCTTCGACTGGTTTCCACTGTAGGCTAGGTCCCAGAGTTTTTACTGCACATCCACAATTAACTTTGAAGTCTGCCCAAAGTCAGAAGTCCCAGCCTGGAGTGAACACTGGGCATTGCGATGGAGGCACAAAGGACTGAACATCAAATAGAGTTTAGCAGAGATGGCCTGGGAGGTGGGTTGTGAAATGAGCATGATTTTTTTTCTTTTTACACCATATGTTTATTATTCTTAAGGGTCTTGAGAATAAAAGGAAGCCCTACATTCACAGAGAATAACATCAATGAAAAAAAATTGTGAAATCATAGTTGAAATTGAGAAAATGTTGAATTTAGAAGATTTGTTTTGAATTTTTTATCATTTGCATTTTGTTAAAATGAACTTGACAGTTTACACATTCTGCCTGATCCACAGGCAGCAGGTATTGGACACTGGAAGTTTGATTTTCGTCATGTATGTTTGACTTGGGAAATGCTGCAACGTTTCAGAGGAAGCATACTTTAAAAGCTGGGCAAGGAACAAGCCTCCAACGAGTGACTAGCCAAAAAGGCAAATACCCATGAACTTCTCTCCGCCTGCTGCACTTGAGTGACAAGTCTCTCCTTGCCTATGTGCAAAAAGAGAGCTGTGTTGGTCATTGGCAGAAGGCTGATAGAAATTACTGGGGACCAGTCTTTTTAGCTTGTCAAGCTTGTGGTTTGCTCCTCTGTTGGCTATTAAATTGTGTTTTGCACCAAAACACAGCAGCCTTTCAGGGCTGAACATGAACTGCTAAAGTCATACAGCCAGTGTTTGATACAAACGGTCTGATATTCAGACCGTATTTATACCCTGTCAGGTTCCCTTTAGCAGGATCTATCCTGTGATTTCCATAATTCAATGGGGTGCAGTGTAAACTATAAACAAATATGGTATGCAAGGTACTGTACAATGTAAGGAAGGAAAAAGATATATAAATACTATAGACGAGTGGATTTTTGAAGTTTAAGTTGATGAATTTTAAATTCACATTGAATAATTTTGCATTTATCACATAACTAAAATGCCTATAATTGCCTGGAGAATGAGTAGAACACTAAGTTCTCTTTGGAGTCACTTAACCACATTTTGTGCATTGTAATGCAGACTTTTATTTTGTACAACTGACTTTAGCCTATGTGTTAAGGGCAAAATGAAAGGTTATCAGAGGTAAGCCAACAGCATATTTACCTCCTTCATCCCTGAGCAATTTTACGTTTTTCTTTTTGCCTTCACTTCTTCCAAGAACCATTATGTTTTTATTTTTTTTTCATTAACCCCTTCAGGACCCAGCCTATTTTGACCCTAAAGACCTTGGCATTTTTTGCAATTCTGACCAGTGTCCCTTTATGAGGTAATATCTCTGGAACGCTTGAACCGATCCTATCGATTCTGAGATTGTTTTTTCGTGACACAGTGGGCTTCATGCTAGTATTAAATTTAAGTCGATAATTTTTGTGTTTATTTGTGAAAAAATCAAAAATATGGCAAAAATTTTGAAAATTTCACAATTTTCACATTTTTTTTTTTTTTTTCTGATAAACCAGAGAGATATGTGACAGAAAAAAGTTATTAAATAATATTTCCCACATGTCTACTTCACATGAGCACAATTTTGGAAAAAAAAAAATTTTTTGGTAGGACGTTATAAGGGTTCAAAGTTCATGAGCAATTTTTCATTTTTCAACCAAAATTTACAAAACCATTTTTTTTAGTGACCACATCACATTTGAAGTCCTTTTGAGGGGTGTACATGACAGAAAACACCCAAAAGTGACACCATTCCAAAAACTGTACCCCTCAAGCTACTCAAAACTATATCCAAATAGATGATTAACCCTTCCGGTGCTTCACAGGACCTAAGGCAAAGTGGAAACAAAAAATGGATATTTTAATTTTTTTCTCAAAAATGTTCTTTTAGCCTCAATTCTTTCATTTTCACATGGGCAACGGGATAAAATGGATCTTAAAATGTGTTGTGCAAATTCTCCCGAGTACACAGATACCTCATATATGGTCATAAACCACTGTTTGGGTGCACGGCAGGGCTCAGAAGGGAAGGAGCGCAATTTGAATTTTGGAGCTAATTTTACATCCAAAAAGTGAAATGGCGCTCCTTCCCTTCTGAGCCCTGCTGTGTGCCCAAACAGTGGTTTATGACCACATATAAGGTATCGGTGTACTCAGGAGAAATTGCCCAACAAATTTTAGGATGAATTTTATGCTGTTGCCATGTGAAAACGAAAAAATTTAGGCTAAAAAAAAATTTTTGTGAAAAAAAAAGTACTATTTCATTTTCACAGATCAATTTGTAAAGCACCTGGTGGTTCAATATGCTCACTACCCATCTAGATATGTTCCCTGGGGGGTCTAGTTTCCAAAATGGGGTCTCTTGTGGGGGAGCTCCAATGTTTAGGCACACAGGGGCTCTCCAAAAGCGACATGGTGTCCGCTAACAATTTGAATAAAAATCAGCTCAAATTGTTAGCGGACACCATGTTGCGTTTGGTGAGCCCCTGTGTGCCTAAACATTGGAGCTCCCCCACAAGTGACCCCATTTTGGAAACTAGACCCCCCAGGGAACGTATCTAGATGCATAGTGAGTACTTTGAACCCCTAGGTGCTTCACAAATTCATCCATAAAAATGAAAAAGCACTTTTTTTTCCACAAAAATTTCTTTTTTCATTATTACGGACCAATTTGTGAAGCACCTGGGGTTCAAAGTGCTCACTATGCAGCTACATATGTTCCCTGGGGGGTCTAGTTTCCAAAATGGGGTCACTTGTGGGGGAGCTCCAATGTGGAGACGCACAGGGGCTCTCCAAACACGACATGGTGTCCGCTAACAATTTGAATGCAAAATGAGCTCAAATTGTTAGCGGACACCATGTTGCGTTTGGTGAGCCCCTGTGTGCCTAAACATTGGAACTCCCCCACAAGTGACCCCATTTTGGAAACTAGACCCCCAGGGAACATATCTAGATGCATAGTGAGCACTTTAAAGCCCCAGGTGCTTCACAAATTCATCCATAAAAATGAAAAAGCACTTTCTTTTCCACAAAAAGTTTCTTTCTTCATTATTACGGACCAATTTGTGAAGCACCTGGGGTTCAAAGTGCTCACTATGCAGCTAGATATGTTCCTTGGGGGGTCTAGTTTCCAAAATGGGGTCACTTGTGGAGGAGCTCCAATGTGGAGACGCACAGGGGCTCTCCAAACACGACATGGTGTCCGCTAACAATTTGAATGCAAAATGAGCTCAAATTGTTAGCGGACACCATTTCACGTTTGGTGAGCCCCTGTGTGCCTAAACATTGGGGCTCCCCCACAAGTGACCCCATTTTGGAAACTAGACCCCCCAGGGAACGTATCTAGATGCATAGTGAGCACTTTGAACCCCCAGGTGCTTCACAAATTTATCTGTAAATATGAAAAAGTACTTGTTTTCCGCAAAAAAAAAATTTTTCCATTAATTTGTGAAGCACCTGGGGGGTCAATATGCTCACTATCCATCTAGATAAGTTCCCTGGGGGGTCTAATTTCCAAAATGGGGTCACTTGTGGGGGAGCTCTAATGTTTAGGCACACAGGGGCTCTCCATATGCGACATGGTGTCCGCTAACAATTGGAATTGTTAGCGGACACCATGTTGCGTATGGAGAGCGTCTGTGTGACTAAACATTAGAGCTCCCCCACAAGTGACCCCATTTTGTAAACTAGACCCCCCAAGGAATGTATCTAGATGCATAGTGAGCACTTTGAACCTCCAGGTGCTTCACAAATTGATCTGTAAAAATGAAAAAATAATTATTTTGTGGAAAAAAAAGTACTTTTTTATTTTTATGGATCAATTTGTGAAGCACTTGGGGGTTCAAAGTGCTCACTATGCATCTAGATACGTTCCTTGGGGGGTCTAGTTTCCAAAATGGGGTCACTTGTGGGGGAGCTCCAATGTGTAGACACACAGGGGCTCTCCATACGCAACCTGGTGTTTGCCAACAATTGGAATTGTTAGCGGACACCAGGTCGCGTATGGAGAGCCCCTGTGTGCCTAAATATTGGAGCTCCCCCACAAGTGACCCCATTTTGGAAACTAGACCCCCCAGGGAACATATCTAGATGCACAGTGAGCACTTTGAACCACCATGTGCTTCACAAATTGAGACGTATTAATGAATAAAGAAACTTTTTGTGAAAAAACATACTAGTCTAGTAGTTGCAATTCGCAGCATAGGGGACCCATGGGGCTCTGCCATATTTTTGGTCCAGCCAGGTACAACTTGGCAGCTATGGACTGCCACCAGCCCCCAGCTGCTTCGTCATACCTGGTTGGAACCAAAAATACAACGAAGCCTATTTTTTTTTTATTTCTAGAATTATTTCTAGAAAAAAAATGACATAGGGCTCCGCCATATTTTTGGTCCAGCCAGGTACAACTTGGCAGCTACGGACTGCCACCAGCCCCCAGCTGCCTCGTCATACCTGGCTGGAACCAAAAATACAGCAAAGCCTATTTTTTTTTTATTTCTAGAAATATTTCTAGAAAAAAAATGACATAGGGCTCCGCCATATTTTTGGTCCAGCCAGGTACAACTTGGCAGCTACGGACTGCCACCCACCCCCAGCTGCCTCGTCATACCTGGCTGGAACCAAAAATACAGCGAAGCCCATATTTTTTTTAATTTCTAGAACTAATTCTAGAAAAAAAATTACGTGGGGCTCCGCCATATTTTTGGTCCAGCCAGGTACAACTAGGCAGCTGGGGGCTGGAATCCTCAGCATAGAGAGGCCCAAGCGTTCTGGGCCCCCCATGCTGCGAATTGCAGCCCGCAGCCGCCCCAGAAAATGGCGCATTCATTGAAGCGCCATTTTCTGGCGCTGTACCCACGCTCTTCCAGTTGCCCTGGTGCCGGTGGCTAACTGGGTAATAAAGGGGTTAATGCCAGCTTTTTATTGGCAGCTGGCACTAAGCCCGAGATTCATAATATAGGGCCAATGTTAGACCCGCCATTAGGAATCTCTAGTACGGTAAATAGTCAATAAATACACACAGAGAAAAATCTTTTTATTTGAAAAAAAAACACAGACACAATTCGGACTCCATCTTTATTATAAAAAGATCCGACGTAGTCCACAACGAAGGTCCCACGACGCTCGATCGCTCCGACGTAGTCCATAACGAAGGTCCCACGACGTTTGATTGTCTCCGACGTAGTCCACAACGAAAGTCCCACGACGCTCGATCACCTTTGCTTTCAGATCGCTACTCTGGAGCCCGATCTGCCAGCATGGTGATCGAGCTGCAGAAAGTGATCTGACACCCCGGGCGCAGTGACCCATTATGTGCATCACTGCGCCTGGGCTGCCAGATCACTTTCCGCAGCTCGATCCCCATGCATGGGGATCGAGCTGCGGAAAGCGATCTGGCAGCACAGGCGCATTGACCCACTATGTGCATCACTGCGTCCGGGCTGTCAGATTGCTTTCTGCAGCTCGATGCCCATGCAGGGAGATCGGGCTGCAGAGCAGCGATCTAAGAGCCTGGGCGCAGTGACCCACTATGTGCATCACTGCGTCCGGGCTGTCAGATTGCTTTCTGCAGCTCGATGCCCATGCAGGGAGATCGGGCTGCAGAGCAGCGATCTAAGAGCCTGGGCGCAGTGACCCACTATGTGCATCACTGCGCCCGGGCTGTTAGATAGCTTCCTGCAGCTCGATCCCCATGCATGGGGATCGAGCTGCGGAAAGCGATCTGGCAGCCCAGGCGCAGTGATGCACATAGTGGGTCACTGCGCCCGGGGTGTCACATCACTTTCTGCAGCTAGATCCTCAGAATCCAGCTGTAGAAAGTGATCTGACAGATCCAGTACAGTGATCCACAGTGATCACATAATGGTCACTGTGGATCACTGTGCTGGATCTGTCAGATCACTTCCTACAGCTGGATCCTCAGGATCCAGCGGTAGAAAGTGATCTGACAGATCCAGTACAGTGATCCACAGTGATCACATAATGGTCACTGTGGATCACTGTGCTGGATCTGTCAGATCACTTCCTACAGCTGGATCCTCAGGATCCAGCTGTAGAAAGTGATCTGACAGATCCAGTACAGTGATCCACAGTGATCACATAATGGTCACTGTGGATCACTGTGCTGGATCTGTCAGATCACTTCCTACAGCTGGATCCCCAGGATCCAGCTGTAGAAAGTGATCTGACAGATCCAGTACAGTGATCCACAGTGATCACATAATGGTCACTGTGGATCACTGTGCTGGATCTGTCAGATCACTTCCTACAGCTGGATCCTCAGGATCTAGCTGTAGAAGTCATCTGACAGCTCCAGCACAGAGCTGTCAGATGTGAGCGGCCGGAGAGGAGAGGAGGAGGAGCGGGACGCAGCCGTGCAGCAGGATGGAGCGCGATCGCCGGAGGGGTGAGTGGGAGAGGCGATCGCCGCTCCGGTGATCGAGGGGGGGCAGGCAGGGGGAAGAGGGGGGTGACAGGAGATGGGGGGCACTTACAGGAAGCGGGGGCAGTGAGGAGGAGGCGGGCGGCAGGAAGAGGAAGCCCGCGGCAGGGACAGGAAGCGGGCGCAGGGACAGGAAGTGGGGGGGGGTAAGAAAGATGAAGAGGGGGCATAATAGAGAGGTGGGGGACAGGGGGGCACTTAGAGTATGACAGGGGAGAAGATCGGAGGGTAGGAGAGCAGGGGCAGGCAGGGAAGCATGACAGGCGCGGTGATTTTCACTTTCACTTTTGAGTGCCAATCACCGCGCCTGTAGCCGGGGGGGTGGGGGTGGGGGCAAATCGACCCCCTATGGGGTGTTGTACAACACCCCATGTACCTGCAGGCTGAGTGACAGGTCAGTGAGACCCTCACTCGGCCTGCAGGAGCCCGATCAATCCATGGCCCACCCCCTGGGCCAAGGGTCGGGAACGAACTTGTTTCCATGGCCCAAACGGTGGGCCAAGGGTCGGGAAGGTGTTAATATAGCTGTAAAATGACCTGTCTTTGTAGGATGAGTTGCACTTTTAGATGACATCATTCATTAGCCTACATAGTGTACTGGAAAATGGAAAAAATATTGCAAGTCCGGTGAAATAGCAAAAAAAGTGTAACTCCACTTGGATTCTGTGTTTACCATATATGGAAAATCTCTAGCAATATCATTCCCCAGGTCAGTATAAGTATGTAGATGACAAACAAGTATAGTACTTTTTATTTAATTTAAGTGGTGAAAAAAATGTAGAAACTTGTAAAAAAACAAACAAAAAAAAACACACACAAAAAAAAGAGAGTTAATTTCATTGTTGTAATTTTCCCAAGAACGTCTTCATTTTTTCAGGATCTAGAGCTGCATGAGGATTTACTTTTTGTGCCCTGAGCTGGTGATCTTCTTGATACCTTCCACCTACTCTTAGACTCACCGTGGGACCAACAGATTTGCCGCTAGCAGTGGGTTGATTCACTTGTTCCACTGCAGGTGTGGCATCTGTGGCTGGAGTCGACTGGTCTTAGGGCTGTTAAAGAGTCTCTGCTGCTTTAGTTACTACTACCTGGGGGAAGGTCAGGACAGATACCACAATTGCTTGGTTCACCTGCATACAAGACCAGAGAAATTCTCTAAGGATGGTTTGGACTGTCTTTTCCACTTCTTTCGTGTATTGAGGGCTGTCTTGATCTTCCTCTTTATGTCTCAACTGGTCAGGGCATACCTTCAGATGATCCCTCGACACTGCTGCTGAGGTCTTTCCTCCATCTTTACTATTGAGACACACCTTGGTATTATTGAAGTCTGACAGTAGAACGGTGTAGGGCTTAGACTCCCACTGATCGTCAAGTTTGTGCATCTTCCGCTTTCTTTTGAGGACTTGTTCTCCAGGTGCTAAAGGAGCTGCAGAGGCATGCTTGTTATAAGTTCTTTCCTGTCGCTGTCTTGCTTGGGACAAACTCCTCTCCACACATTCTTGGACTCGGCGATACTGCTGTTGTTGCTCTGTATCCCAGTCGGCATCTGGTGGTATCGCCTCAGGCGTTAAGACTCCCATATCCAGGTCCATGGGTAACTTGCCGGGTCTTGCCCTCATCAGGTAGGCTGGTGTGCAGTTGGTGGAGTTCACCAGGATATGGTTATACAAGTGTACAAAGTCCGGCAACTTCTCCGGCCACAGGCTTTGCTCTTCGAGAGGCAGGGTTTTCAGCAGGTATGTTACTACCTGATTCATTTTCTCGCACAACCCATTGGTCTGGGAATGGTACGGTGTCGTCCAGATTTTCTTGCAGGCATACAGGTTACAGAACTCCTGTAACACTTCTGGTTGTCGGTGAGCACTCATTCAGGGTAACTATGCGGTAAACAAAAGTGTTGTTGGAATGCTCTGGCTGCTGTCTTAGCCATTTGATCCTTCACTGGTACAACTACCAGGAACCGGGAGTAGTGAACAACTATGGTGAGGGAGTAGACATAGCCCAACTGACTTGGAGTTAGTTTAACGTGGTCCAAGGCTTCCAGTTCAAGTGGTTGGTTGGTGACTATGGGCTGTTTCAGGTTGCATGGACCACATTCACAACACCATCTCTTGATCACTTTCCTCATGCTAACCCAGTAAAATCGTTCAAGTAGCAGGGCCTCCAGCTTTAACACCTGGAGTGTCTTCTCCTTCATGGTATGTTTCTAAAACCATCAAGGTATCCATCTTCGGGACCACTATTTGCCAAACAAGTTCATGGGTTCTGGAATTGGCGCTTCTTTGACACAGGTTCTACTCATTAGAGATGAGCGATGCTTGATTCAAAATGTTCGCCAATCTCAAGTTCAAGCTGTTTTGGGCGGTGTTCAAGTCATTCGACGAATGCGAACACTTTGCTTAAAATTCGGCAGTTCGAGTTTATGTTCGATAACGCTTCGATCACCAAAAGCTTAACCCTAACCCTAACCCTAATACTGTTAATGAATGTTAATATCCAGTTTCAGTGTATAGTGTGGGGGAATGGGGTGTTGCGGGGTTTAGATCAGTGCTGCAGAAATAATGCTGATCTCGATTTTTTTTTCTCCTTACTGCATATACAGCGGGGTGGTGCAGGCTGTCAGCCAATGACACACACACACAGCAAAGTGCATTTTTTGCACACAAGCAAGGGCATGTCTCATTGGCTGTGTATGTCACATGTCCTTGCCCTATAAGACCTGGCCATTTTCCCCATCGCCACCATTTCTTCAGTGCTGCAATTGTGTGTCAGTTGGGCACCGCTACTGCTGCTGTGGGCGCTATAAAGTGTTAGTTAGATAGATAGTGAGCGAATCTCAAGTTAGATAGGTAGGTTTAGGGAGTAGGGACTAGTTAGAATCTCAGCCTTTTTGAGGGCTATTTCAGACAAGTAGGGAGTAGGGATTAGTTGTAAATATCAGCCCTTTTGAGGGCTACTTCATAGAAGTAGGGACTAATTATAATATCAGCCCTTTTGAGGGCTAGGTTAGAGCAGTTCCTATTAGTTTTTGCCACGCAGGTGTGTGCCAGTGTTGTGCAATTGTTTTTCACAGCATCTGGCCAAATCTAGCTCAGGCAATCCTTTAGGGCAGGTAATGTAGCACTGCTGTGAAGCAAGCTACACCACCTGTCTTTAGTAGCCAAGTTTTTACTGCAGCTTGTCCAGGCAATTTTTTTGGGCTAGTAGCAGTGTATGGTAGTCAGCGGTGTAACCCAGCTGTAAAGTAAGCTACACTGCCTGTCTATCCAGTAGCCAATTTTTTACTGCAGCTAGTCCAGGCAATTTTTTTGGGCTAGTAGCAGTGTCTGGTAGACAGTGGTATAGCCCACTTGTGAACCAAGCTACACCACCTGTCTAGTTCAGACTAATTTTTAACTGCACCTAGCCCAAGTAATAGTTTGGGCCTAGTAGCAGTGTCATTTAAACAGTGGTGTGAAGCCCACTTGTGAAACACGCTACACCGCCTGTCTAGTTCAGACTAATTTTTAACTGCACCTAGCCCAGATAATAGTTTGGGCCTATTAGCACTGTTTGGCCAGTCAGGTCTACTCGATTTCCATCCGAATTTTTTTCTGAAGACACGTTCAGAGAGAATGCTGGCTACGGTGCACGAAAAGATCTCCTAGGCATGAGTGGCGAGGTCAGGCCATTTTTCCAGATTGGAAGCCCAAAATGTGCAAGGGTCCAGTTCAACAGTCATGACATCAATGTTCACTTGGAGATACTTCTGCACCATCCTCTCTAGGCGTTGACTATTTGTCAGACTTCTTGTCTCCTCTGGCCTTGCAAAGGATGGTCTAAAAAATTGGTGAAACGATTGCACAAAATTGCTGTTACCACCAGATAAGGTGTTACTGTTACAGTTTAAGTGATGACTCGACAGTCCCACGGTGCCGCCTTGGTGCTGCCGACTGTCTGGACCTTGGAGATGTTGTTATCCCTTCTGCATACGACTCCTCCTGTACTTCCTCCCCCTCCTCTTGTCCCACCACCTGACTCCGAATACTGAAAAAGTGTGCTGCAGCATGTAAATGACCGGCAAAGTCATGCTGATTATGGCATCGTCAGCACTAAACATCTTCGTCGCCATTTCAAAACTGTGCAGAAGGGTGCAAAGGTCCTTGATTTGAGACTACTTCAGCAGCGTGATTTGCCCCACCTCTTGATCTCGAAGGCCCAGGTTATATGTCATAACGTATTGCACCAGGGCTCGTTGGTGCTGCCACATTTGCTGCAACATGTGCAGAGTTGAATTCCATCTTGTCAACACATCGCATTTCAGTCGGTGAACTGGCAGGCCGAATGACTTCTGTAGAGCTGCAGGATGCGAATGGCAGAAGTGAGCACACAGCGACCGCGCCTTCTGCAGAAGCCCATCTAGGCCGGGATAGTGGGCTAAAAATAGCTGGACAACCAGGTTCAAGACGTGAGCCATATAAGGCACGTGTGTCACATTGCCCCGGCGAAGGGCTGCACCAAGCATTGCAGCATTGTTGCACACGGCTTTCCCTGGCTGCAGGTTCTGTGGAGACAGCCATTGAGGAAACTCGGTCTCTACAGCTGAACACAACTCCTCAGCTGTGTGACTCACATTTCCCAGACATTTCAACTTAAACACCGCCTGATGCCATTGAGCCCTGTTGCCAGCATTGTAAGGAGGTGTGCAGGATTTCTTCTGCGCAGTTAGAACATGGGTGGCATTACCAGACAGGCTTTGGGTGCAGGTGAAGGACCGAGACGAGGTTGAGAAGGCAGAAACAGTGGAGGAACTTCTACATACAGAGGACTGACGCACAACTCGTGGGGACGGCAAGACTTGAACAGCAGCTGCTTCTCCTGCTGTCACCATATTTTACCCAGTGCCCAGTCAGCGACATGTCCAAGTGTCTGTGGTGAAATGCACCCTGTCACACACAGAGTTTCTCAAGGAAGCAGTGATGTTGTGTGCGACATGCTGGTGTAGCGCAGGCACAGCTTTATTTGAGAAGTAGTGGCGAGTGGGCATCTGGTACTGGGGCACTGCAATTGTCATAAGGTCTCGAAAATCCTGTGTGTCCACCAAGCAGAAAGGCAGAATTTCTGTAACCAGTAGCTTGCAGATGGTGAAATTCAACCTCTTAGCTTCGTCACGGCTAGGAGGAAATGGTCTTTTACTTGTCCACATCTGAGGGACCGAGAGCTGGCTGCTGTGCTGAGACAGGGTTGAGTAGGGTGTCCCCGGCAAGCTGCTGGTCTTTGAGGATGGTGCAGGCGGAGATATTATGTTGCCTTCATCCAAAGGTGGTGCTCTCGATGTCTGACAGCGCTCAACACCAGCAGTTGTTTCCACTTCCAAAAAAACTGCCAAACTGCCAATCACACTGGCTGTTGCGGGTAAAGAGGTGGAAGGTCTGCATCCAAAAGCATGTGTGACAGCTGTCCCCACAGTCACAGAGGATGTAGAGGCCGCGGATGCACTTGATGGGGAAGACGGTGGTTGGCCCGGCCCGCTAGGTCGCATTGTAGCACAGTGAGCTTCCCACTGCGACTTTTACTTTCCTCCATGTGACGGTTCATGCATGAAGTACTCAAACTATTCATTTTTTGGCCTCTACTTAGATTTTGATGACAAATCTTACAGATAACATGGGGGACTAAAAGCTTGTTAATTTTTGAACGTGCTGCATGAAAGTCACCTCACCAACCATTTTAAGCTTTCAACTCTGGGGCAATTGATGCCACTTAAGTGGTGTCAGTGCCCAAATTTTTGGAAAAAATGGAGACCCCTTGCTATGTTTTACATGATTTTAGAAGGGCATGACATGCCTATATCTGTGTCTCCTCCTTTTACTCATCCAGCTCTTTTCTTTTCGCATTTTTATATGTAATTGTCACTGTTCCATGTGTTTGTTGTGTCTTCTGAGTAGTTTATCACCTTTTGGACACCTTAGAAGGTGTTTTCTATGTGTTTTCTATGTGTTTGTATGTGTTTGTGTTTGCCTGCCATTGTTTTCAATGGTATTCGACGGTGTTTGATGGTGTTCGACGAACATTCGACGAACATTCAACGAACACATTCCCAATTCGACGAATCAAATCGAATTCGAACACTAGGGTGGTGGCTCATCTCTGCTCCTGATAGATGAACAATTTACCATTCTCCTTCCACAACTGCTGGGTTTCCTGTGGAGCATCTGGATCAGAGTGCGAGTCAGCTTGTATCAGCAATTCCTTTACTAGGCGGAAGAATGGGTCACTATCTTGCATGTCTACCCATCCATGGTGGGGCAGTGGGTTAAACGTAGCCTCGTGCATGGCTTAGTGCTTTTTCCTCATGCAGTAGGAGCACTGGGTCACCCCATGACAATGGAATGCCGGTAGCTCTATTTCTTCCAGCTCTTCCAGGTCTTCTTCCACTTCTGGCAAATTGGGCATCCTGGACAGCGCATCTGCGTTGGTGTTCTTATGCCCTGTTCGGTACTTGATGGTAAACTCATAATTGGATAGCCGGGCCATCCATCGCTGCTCTAGTGCACCCAGCTTCGCTCTTTCGAGGTGGGTAAGTGGATTATTGTCTGTAAAGATGGTAAACTTGGTGAAGCCAGGTAGTGCTTGAAGAGCTCCGTTACCGCCCAGACTATGGCGAGAAACTCCAGATTAAAGGAACTATAGTTGTCAGGGTTCCTTTCCGTGGGACTAAGCTTCCTACTGGCAAAGGCAATCACTCTTTCTCTGCCTTTTTGTATCCGAGATAACACGGCTCCTATTCCCACAATACTGGCGTCTCTATATAGTATAAAGGGTTGGCCATGGTCAGGGTAGGCCAGGACTTCGTCTCTCATGAGAGCCATCTTCATCCGGGTGAAGGATTCTTCTTCTCTTTTACTCCACTCAAATGGAGGACTAGGGTACTTGGCCTTCTTGGACTGGCCTACTAAGAGGTCATGTAGTGGAGCTGCTCTCTCTGTGAAGCCTTTTATGAATCTCCGGTAGTAGCCTACCAGCCTGAGGAACTGCCTCACTTCCTTGATAATGAAGGGTCTTGGTCAGTGCCTGAACATGGTGACTTTGTCTGGGTGGGATGCCACACTTTCAGCGCTTACCACATGACCTAGGTACTTCACCTTTGGCTTCAACAGGTAGCACTTACTTTCAGGACAAAGCTGGACAAGACCTCTTCATCTATGTGTTGTTGCACCTTTTTATCTCTTTGCAGTTGAGGCTGAGCCCTCTGCGGGGCGTCTCACCTAAGATGCATGTATTTGGTGCGGAGCAACCCGCCTTGTCTAACAGCTGGGCGTGACCAAGAGGCTGAGCTCTGACACCGTGCCTCACATAGACCTGTGTGACTGACGCTCTGCTGGTAACCTTGTGTCTATAAATACCTCCAGTCTCCTCCATGTCAGCATGGCTGGTCATAGTGCCACAACTGCCCCCATGCTTTTGATGCAGGGGATTGAGCACTGTGTTGCTTCCCAGTGGAGCTGGCAGCCTCCTGCTAGGTGCAATGGATATTTGACATGGCTAAATTTTGGTGAGTTTTTTTTTGAAGTTTTATATCCTATTTCGGTGATTTTTCTAAATGTTTATTGGTTTACCCACTAAACAAACATATGGTCAGGAGACATATGGTTAGGACTCGTAAGCATGGGGGCCCTTGACAGTGGGTTACAAGCTTTCATTACTTTGGCCAAAGTATCAACTAACACCTCACATCTTCATCTATAGTGAGCTTCTTGCACCTTTTTATCTCTTTGCAGTTGAAGCTGAGCCCTCTGGGGGGCATCTCACTTGTGATGCATGTAATTGGTGCGGAGCGACCCACCTTGTCTGAGCTCTGACACTGTGCCTCACATAGACCTGTGTGACTGACGCCCTGCTAAAAACCTTATGTCTTTAAATACCACCAGTCTCCTCCCTGTCAGCATGGCTGGTCGCAGGTGCCACAACTGCCCCCATGCTTAGGTTTCAGGGGATTAAGCACTGATATTTAGACACCTGTGTTGCCTTCCAGTGGAGCTGGCAGCCTCCTGCTAGGTGCAATGGATAGTTCTTTGGGAAGGTCACAGGGCTGTGACCCATCTCCGTGGCCCTGGCTGTGCCATAAATGGGAGATATTTATACAGATATTGGTCGTGACAGTACCTGTGGTACTCAGCTAGGATGGCTGACATGGTGGTGCAGGTCTACTTGAGCAGTTGGTGACACAGCATAGATGGTGTAGCTCCCAACGGGTGAAGCTTGGGGCTCCAAGGCAGATAACACAGTTTAAACAGGGAATAGGGAATGGTGGGGTGCAGGAATGAGGGCGCAACAAATGACTGGAGGACCCAAGATCTGAAGTTTCCTTTACCTTTACTTGATGGTCGATGGTGCAGACTGGGGTACTGACAACAGATGGTAGTGGAGATCTGGACAGCCGGGAAGTAATTGGGGATCCAACTATCTAAGTGGGTTCAGAGGCCTTCCTTTGTGCAGTACTGTTTGGTTCTTGCTGCCTAAAGCTATGCTGTGGCCCTCTTCCTGGGTTTGTAGCCTTTGACCGTATTTCAGGCAGCTCGAGCCTTTTACAGGTGTTGCTCCTTTGTGGCAGCACCAGGCTCTAGGATGCTGCTGCTGTGCATTCGGGTGTTTAGTGGGGCCAGGGGACTTGCAATCCTCTGCCCTCTGGATTTAGCTGCCAGGACTTCAGTACCTGAATAGCCGGTTTCTAGTGCTTTCCTCCGGGGTGAGTCTGTTATGATCCAATGACCTAGGAGTAACATAAACAGACTTCACAGAAGTGGTTGGCAACTGTATTGACCGCAGTCCCTGACTAAATACCGCAACTAGAAGTAGCCGTGGGATGTAACTAACCATGTCCTAGACACCTCGGCACAGCTGGAGAACTAGCTACCCTAAAGATGGAAACAGGAAAGTCTATCTTGCCTCAGAGCAGAACCCAAAAAAAATAGCTAGCCCCCCACAGATATTGACTAGGAAACAGGAAAGGAAAAAGACACAAAGGCAGATAATAGAATTTAGCAAAAGAGGCCACACTAGCCACACTTATTTGGTGAATATTGGTGAATATTGGTGAACCCCACACTTTTAGACCACAGGCTGAACAGATCTGAATTCAAGATTTTCAAATTGACACTATAATAGTTAAATATTTTAAAATATGATCCCATCGCGATCCCAACTTGAAATTTGGTACAGATGTGGCTAAGAGCACAGCAGACACATGGGCAGTTTTTGAAATTCTTAAATGATGCTGATTTTTCGGAAATGCGTTTTAAAATTTTGCTTTTGTGTTCGCATGGGTAAAAAAATGATACTCTTGTGACATATCTGGTGAAAGCCTGTACAGTTTTGAGTAGAATGGTGTTTATTTTGCTTCTCTATCTGATTTCTAGCCCGAGATAAAAAATGGAAAGCCGTACCAGGCCTAAATTCGTGCTTTTTAAAAACTTTAAAAATCTGTAAAAAATTAACTGATAAAGAAAAAAATTCAAAACTGTTTATTTGTAATTAACTAAGGTAGTACTTCACATAGAAAAAAGAATAAAAAAAATCTAAAGATATCAGGTAAAAAAATATATTCATATTTAGATCACTTTGATATGGAATGACACATTGACGCTATTAATAGTAAAATATTTTAAAATATGATCCCATCGCGATCCCAACTTGAAATGTGGTGCAGATGTGGCTAAGAGCACGGCCGACATATGGGCAGTTTTTGAAATATTTAAATATCGCCGATTTTTTGGAAATGCGTTTTAAAATTTTGCGTTTGCTTTTGCATGGGTAAAACATTAACAAAGATACTATTGTGACATATCTGGTGAAAGCCTGTACAGTTCTGAGTAGAATGGTGTTTATTTTGTTTCTCTATCTTATTTATAGCCTGAGTTATGAGAAGAAATGTAAAGGCAGGCAACACCAAAATTCGCACTTTTTTCGAACTTTGAAAATCATTTTAAAAAAAAAAAATTTTTTTTAAATTTTCTCTTCACATTTTGCATTGTCTGACATGCTATTATCAAATAATAAAATCTCAAAAGAATTAAAAATATAGAGGCAATAATCATTGATTCACCTGACATGGAATGGCCCGAGAAGAAACCTTCCTAGAAGCATGGGGGGACTACAACCAAACCAAACCTCCAACACGAAGATGAGAACCAACACACCGATGACGGTAATCAAAACGTTGAGCCTTCTCCTGAGACTGATGTAAATTGTCCACCACGCAATCCCAAATCTGCCATAGCCGCTCAACCACAGAATCCACACCCGGACAGGCAGAAGGCGCACCCTGCCCCAAAGAAAAATGAGGATGAAAACCAAAATTACAAAAGAAGGGCAAAACCAAAATAGCCGAACTCGCCCGATCATTAAGCGCAAACTCGGCCAAAGGCAAGAAGGCAACCCAATCATCCTGATCTGCAGACATAAAGCATCTGAAATAAGTCTCCAACGTCTGATTAGTTCTCTCAGTCTGACCATTAGGCTAGGGATGAAACGCAGAAGAAAAAGACAAATCAATACCCAGCTTAACACAGAAGGACCTCCAAAACCGAGAAACAAACTGGGCACCCCTGTCAGACACAATATTCTCCGGAATACCATGCAAACGAACAACATGCTGAAAAAACAACTGAAACAATGCCGAAGAAGAAGGCAATTTAGACAAAGGAACCAAATGAACCATCTTAGAAAACCGGTCACAAATAACACAGATAACAGTCATCCTCTGGGAAACAGGAAGGTCGGAAACAAAATCTATAGAAATATGCATCCATGGCCGCTCATGTGCAGGTAAGGGCAAAAGCAAACAAATAGCACTGGAACAACGAGGCTTGGCCCACGCACAAGTCCCACAGGACTGCGCAAAAGAACACACATCCGAAGAAAACGGAAGGCCACCGTCACGCTTCTGGGGGAAGGCGCCTTAGAGTGGACCCCCTGTGCCGTGGTACCGAACTCCCCTGGGTGAGGTGGTCCTAGTTTTAACCAACCCCTATACAGGGATTGTCAGGGGCGAGCCCAGGGGGTCTAAATACCACAAAGGTGTGGCTCGTAAGGTTAGCCTATGCTACGGCATAGCTAAGGAGTCCGGGATAACAGGGTACAAAGCTAGGAGAACAGGAATGGTGCTACCGAAGAAGAGCACTGCAGGGGTTCCAGGAAACAGAATACAAGTAAGGCCTGACCAACAGTTAGCAAGGCAGACTCAAACTGACTTAATAATCAGGCACCTCCCATCAGTGGAGGTGGCCTGATATACCAGAGGAAGAGCAGCTATTGGTCGAGGGGAGTGTCAGGTTGAACTGTGCCGGCCCCTAGAGTCACAGGGGAGGAGTGCACCTATTGCGCCGCTGATTGGTCACATGAATACGACCATTGTACTGTGCTCATGTGTGAGCCCAGTGGTCAGCTGACAGTTAGGGAACCCGGCACGGCCCGGAGACACAGTACGCCTGGACACTGGATTCTCAATCGGCAGAGGAGCAGAGGATGCCGACCTGGGAGAGGGGAGCTGGGGAGCGGTGCCAGGGGACCTAACAGTACCCCCTCCCTCACACTCCCTCCTCCGAAGGCGCGTTAAGAACCTCGCCATAATGCGTTGCGCATCAATGTTCTCCTGTGCCTCCCAGGTCCTCTCCTCAGGACCAAAGCTAACCCAGTCAATCAGAAAGAGGGTCTTGCCTCTACTCTTCTTCATGGCAAGGATGTCCCTGACCTCATAGACATTCTCGGAGCTGAGAGGCCGTGGCACGGAGCCGGAGGATGGATGGAAGCGATTAAGCACCACCTGTTTCAACAACGAGACATGAAAGGAATTGGGGATGCGAAGTGAGGCAGGCAGTCTCAACTTGTAGGCAACGTCATTGATGCGTCCAGGGACTTCGAAAGGACCGATATAACGCGGCCCTAACTTGTAGGACGGCACCTTCAACCTGACGTATCTGGAAGACAGCCACACTTTATCGCCCGGGAGATAAGACGGGGCATCTAAGCGTCTTGTCACGTCCTACTGACGGACCCCACACGTGGACCCACTGGACCGCGTAGTGCGGATGCTGATACCGGGATGATAGAGAGACAGACCAGTATAGTAGAGTTAACAGGTTTATTGGACAAAACAAGAACCCACGCCCCAGGGGAGGGCCACACGGCCACATCACCGGAACACCACCGAAGGAGGCCCCGGAGCGCTTAACCCCTATACAGGGATACCGCCGGAACCAATCTCAGAAGGACCAATGAAGCGTACACGGGTGTTAAACCGACCCAAGGCAACATGGAAACAACACAGCAACCCGGTATAAGATAGGACACGGAGAACCGGAAACACGGAGAATCCGGAGCAGGACCTGAGTCAGTAATTCCAGCTTCAGATTGTAGGGAAGGAAATGGTGTGTCACGGTCCGCGCTACCAAAATCACTCACTCCAAATAAATGTACATGAAGCTGGAACTTCCAACGAACTCCTTTATTGTATCCTACGCATTTCGGTGCCCTCCTGGCACCTTCCTCAGGGAAACCTCCACCACATCAACTGCTCATATTTATAGCACATCTCATAATAGTGATTAGTGGGAGTAACCATCAATAATGACGTCAAAATCGTCATCAGAGAGGGAAGGGTTACAGATTTTGGCGCAAAAACTTTAAGAACCAGTATTCAATAAATAATTAATAACATCATATACATACATATAATAAAAAACAAGTTAAATGAAATGTGCAAAAAAATCAGCGAAATTGGCTGCAGAAACGCCAGTAAAAACTGTCTAAAACAGCTAGACAAAAAAGTTCTCACCAATATAGGGCATTCTACTCTACGGGGATAGACCCAGCGGGTCCTGCTAGGTTGATAAGTGTGAACCCTTATCAGTGACAAGCACCACTTGCTCTGTTATATAATAGCCAGATCAGTAGGTCATTCAATTCTACTCTTAGATTCCTTAAGATAAAAAGTGCTTTTAACCTTCTCTAGGATACAGACAAAAATTATAAAAAAGAGAAAAAAATGAAGAAGAGACAAAAGTCTCAGGATTTCAAGAATTTCCAAATAACCCCAATTATAGAACATTGAGTAAAAAAATATATTTTATTAATTGGATAAAAATTGTGACTTTTGAGCACAGAATCCTATATAAAAGGCAGGAAGGTAGAACCCTATAAATAGTATAAATAAAATATTCTTATATAGTAAAATAAATAATTAATCAATTGGTTAGGTCATTATGATTAAAACAAATAGTTCCTCTTTTTGCATGTTTTTCTAAGGAGTGTTTATCCAAATTTTCTGTGGAGTAACAGCATAAGTGCATGCACTGTCATCTAAATTTCCCAGGTTCTATCCCCCCAGTAGAAGAAAGTTTACACCTACCAAAAAAGACTTTAAGAAATCCGTCTAGTGTAGCAAGGTTACAATCTCTTTATACAGCTCATCACTTATATATACTTATGAAGTTTGCAAGTTCTAGTTGTATGTGGTCATAATCTATTATATCCACAAGATGGCAGCAGTCCGGATGTTGTTGCTAAGACAACAAACTAGGTACCAAGTCTTCACAGGCATATATTACCGCCAGTAGGGGCGCTCTAACCAACGTCTCTGTCTTATTAACTAAAAATGTGCTGGTTTGAAGTCTCTGTTCAAGAGAGCATGAAGAAAAACGTGGTGTAGAAACGTGAGTATAGATCAAGCTGTTTTTGTTTGTGTGTTCTCTATGATTATAAAAATATCAAGAAGAGTGAAATCATTTTCAGTTTAAAAATTTCTTTGTAACCATGGTAGAAGTTTTGTGCTATAAATATACAAAAGTAAAGAAGAAAATACTGTGATGGCTAATCAGTTAGTCATATATTATTGCAGTCTTTTCTATAGCCATGGTGAAAGTTCTGTGCTGTAAGTGTGCAACGGTGAATACAAAAATACTGTGATGACTGTTAGTTATTCCTGTATAATTTCTGAGATCAAGTTTAGTCCCCTAGGTTTTAGTGTGTCCAGTTTATACATCCAGAACTTTTCTCTTTTTTTTAAAACTTCAAATCTGTTTTGAATGTGTGGCTGTATGTGATCTATGGGGGTAATATTGATGACTGTGGGGTCTCTATTGTGATAGAGGTCACAATGGTACGACACACCATGGGCTCTAAAGCCATTTTTAATGTTCGATCGGTGTTTATTGAGCCTTTCATGTAGGGGTCTGATGGTCCTCCCAACATACTGCAGATGACATGGACATTCTAGCAGATCTATTACGTACCTAGTAGTACAATCCATTTTGTATCTGATCGCAAAAGTCTCCCCAATAGCAAAAGATGTGAAGTGTGTCCTTTTTTGAATATGTCTGCAGCAAAGGCACCTATTTTTCCCACAGTTAGTGGAGCCATTATGTGTCTTTTGCTAATGGGGAGACTTTTGCGATCAGATACAAAATGGATTGTACTACTAGGTACGTAATAGATCTGCTAGAATGTCCATGTCATCTGCAGTATGTTGGGAGGACCATCAGACCCCTACATGAAAGGCTCAATAAACACCGATCGAACATTAAAAATGGCTTTAGAGCCCATGGTGTATCGTACCATTATGACCTCTATCACAATAGAGACCCCACAGTCATCAATATTACCCCCATAGATCACGTACAGCCATACATTCAAAACAGATTTGAAGTTTTTAAAAAAAGAGAAAAGTTCTGGATGTATAAACTGGACACACTAAAACCTAGGGGACTAAACTTGATCTCTGAAATTATACAGGAATAACTAACAGTCATCACAGTATTTTTGTATTCACCGTTGCACACTTACAGCACAGAACTTTCACCATGGCTATAGAAAAGACTGCAATAATATATGACTAACTGATTAGCCATCACAGTATTTTCTTCTTTACTTTTGTATATTTATAGCACAAAACTTCTACCATGGTTACAAAGAAATTTTTAAACTGAAAATGATTTCACTCTTCTTGATATTTTTATAATCATAGAGAACACACAAACAAAAACAGCTTGATCTATACTCACGTTTCTACACCACGTTTTTCTTCATGCTCTCCTGAACAGAGACTTTAAACCAGCACATTTTTAGTTAATAAGACAGAGACGTTGGTTAGAGCGCCCCTACTGGCGGTAATATATGCCTGTGAAGACTTGGTACCTAGTGATGGGCGAATCCTAAATTACTCGGAATCGCTTGACTCTAGCGAGTCCGAGCACAGGACTCGCTACTCGTTGCGAGTCTAGCGAGTCCAATGTTAATGAATGGGGAAGCGAGTAATAGCGAGTAGTGTGAGATTTACAACTCGCAGATGTGTCTCGGAAGCTTCAGCCTGAAGCAATCCTAGTTTTGTCATTTATTTGCATTGCTCGTTTACTTTGTAAGTAATCGCTGACTCGCACAGATAAGAGTCCTGTCTCCTCTGTGCTGGCTGCCAGCTCCAGGGTCCTAGAGCCTGCCTGCTGCCTGATGTAGCAGTGCTGAGATTGTTCTCAGTCTGCTCAATCCCTGTGTACAGACATGAATGTCTGTGCACAGAGATGATGTAGCAGAGCTGAGATTGTTCTCAGTCTGCTCATTCCCTGTGCATAGAGATCTATATCTATACACAGGGGATGTAGCAGAGAGGACATCGCGTTTTGGACTGCGTCGGACGGAAGAGGATTTTTTTAATTAAAGATGGAGTCCCTAATGGCTTTTTTTTTTATTTCTAATAAAAATTTTTCTTTGTGTTGTGTTTTTTTTAAAACAATTTAATAGAAATTCATGGCGGTCATGTCTAATATTGGCGTGACCACCATAAATTTCGGGCTTAGGGCCAGCTGATAATACAAAGCTGGTATTAACCCCTTTATTACTCAGCGTGCTACCGCCACCAGGGCCGCTGGAAGAGCGGGGTTCAGCGCCAGAGGATGGCGCTTCAATGAACGCGCCATCTTCTGGGGCGGCTGCGGGCTGCAATTTGCAGCGGGGGGTGCCCAGAAAGCTTGGGCATCCCTGCGCTGCGGATTCCAGCCCCCAGCTGCTTAGCTGTACCTGGCTAGACATAGAAATTGCGCGGAGCCCCACGCATTTTTTTAAAATTATTTCATGAAATTCTGAGATTCTGACTCTGACTCTGAGACTCTGACTCTGAAATTCATTAAATAATTTTTAAAAAATGCGTGGGGCTCCGCGCAATTTCTATGTCTAGCCAGGTACAGCTAAGCAGCTGAGGGCTGGAATCCGCAGCGCAGGGATGCCCAAGCTTTCTGGGCACCCCCCGCTGCAAATTGCAGCCCGCAGCCGCCCCAGAAGATGGCGCGTTCATTGAAGCGCCATCCTCTGGCGCTGAACCCCGCTCTTCCAGCGGCCCTGGTGGCGGTAGCACGCTGGGTAATAAAGGGGTTAATACCAGCTTTGTTATAGAAGCTGGTATTAAGCCCGAGATTCTTAATGTCAGGCCACGTTTGACCCAGCCACTAAGAATCTCCAATAAAGGGTTAAAAAAACACAGAGAAAATTTTTTATTTGAAATAAAAAAAAAAGCCATTAGGGACTCCATCTTTAATTAAAAAAATCCTCTTCCGTCCGACGTAGTCCAAAACGCGATGTCCTCTCTGCTACATGCACAGGGAATGAGCAGACTGAGAACAATCTCAGCACTGCTACATCATCTCTGTGAGCAGGCGGGCTCTAGGACCCTGGAGCTGCACAGAGAAGACAACTGGACTCGGCTCGCAAAGAAACAGCAGTTACTTTGCGAGTTTCCCTGCTATCACTGGCACAGTAGCCAGTGATGACTCGCACGAGTCTAATGCAAACAATGGCAATCCTAGTTTTGTCAGCGTTTCTGACAAAACTAGGATTGATATTGATTTGCATTGGACTCGTGCGAGTCATCACTGGGAAACTCGCCGAGTACCGAGTCCTGCGAGTCCCTTACTACTCGCCGAGTAACGAGTCCTAGCGAGTAGATTCGCCCATCCCTATTGGTACCTAGTTTGTTGTCTTAGCAACAACATCCGGACTGCTGCCATCTTGTGGATATAATAGATTATGACCACATACAACTAGAACTTGCAAACTTCATAAGTATATATAAGTGATGAGCTGTATAAAGAGATTGTAACCTTGCTACACTAGACGGATTTCTTAAAGTCTTCTTTGGTAGGTGTAAACTTTTTTCTACCGGGGGGATAGAACCCGGGAAATTTAGATGACAGTGCATGCACTTATGCTGTTACTCCACAGAAAATTTGGATAAACACTCTTTAGAAAAACATGCAAAAAGAGGAACTATTTGTTTTTAATCATAATGACCTAACCAATTGATTAATTATTTATTTTACTATATAAGAATATTTTATTTATACTATTTATAGGGTTCTACCTTCCTGCCTTTTATATAGGATTCTATGCTCAAAACTCACGATTTTTATCCAATTAATAAAATATTTTTTTACTCAATGTTCTATAATTGGGGTTATATGGAAATTCTTGAAATCCTGAGACTTTTGTCTCTTCTTCATTTTTTTCTCTTTTTTATAATTTTTGTCTGTATCCTAGAGAAGGTTAAAAGCACTTTTTATCTTAAGGAATCTAAGAGTAGAATTGAATGACCTACTGATCTGGCCTATTATATAACAGAGCAAGTGGCACTTGTCACTGATAAGGGTTCGCACTTATCAACGTAGTAGGACCCGCTGGTTCTATCCCCCAGAGAGTAGAGTAGAATGCCCTATATTGGTGAGAACTTTTTTGTCTAGCTGTTTTAGACAGTTTTTACTGGCGTTTCTGCAGCCAATTTCGCAGATTTTTTTTGCACATTTCATTTAACTTGTTTTTTATTATATGTATGTATATGATGTTATTAATTATTTATTGAATACTGGTTTTTAAAGTTTTTGCACCAAAATCTGTAACCCTTCCCTCTCTGATGACGATTTTGACGTCATTATTGATGGTTACTCCCACTAATCACTATTATGAGATGTGCTATAAATATGAGCAGTTGATGTGGTGGAGGTATCCCTGAGGAAGGTGCCAGGAGGGCACCGAAATGCGTAGGATACAATAAAGGAGTTCGTTGGAAGTTCCAGCTTCATGTACATTTATTTGGAGTGAGTGATTTTGGCAGCGCGGACCGTGACACACCATTTCCTTCCCTACAATCTGACGTATCTCCACACTGGAGTGGATGGTGGAAGTCCTGCAGCAGCTACCTAGAAACAACTATTGAATACGCCTTCAAGCCAGTTGTGGGTGACACAACTGCCCCAGGTGAGTGAATTCCCTTTTTCACCACTTTTGCACCCAGTGCCATAGTGATAGGGCACTATTGCGTCTCCTGTTCCCCCCCCCCTTCTTTTATTTGATACAGTAACTCCAGCTTGGAAGAGATCCAGGTAGTAGGCCCAGAACACGGGAGTCAGCAAGGAGCCGGCAGGGAGGAGATCTGTAGGAAGGAACACACCGAAATCAGATATCATGCAAAACAAGGAACAACCTGACCAGACCAGGAATAGCAACTCCACTAGGTAGAAATTGCCCTGGCAAAGAGTAACAGGAAACAGGAAGCTTATATCACAGCAGGGCAGTCTTGATTGGCAGGACCCAGAGGCATGGTGATTGGCTGAGGGGAGGAGCATGATCCCTGCAGCCTCTCCAGCATTCACCGATTTAGAGATGGAGTTTCATTCACTCAAGCAGTAGCCCCGGAAGTGAGGAGACGAGCAGCACTATTCCAGCAGAGGGCGCTGGAACCCTGTGGCAAACCCCGAAAGGTTACAGTACCCCCCTCTCTACACCCCCCCCAGACGGAAAACGGCCAGGAACCTGCGCAGAAGGCTCGGGGCCTGGACGTCCGCCTCCATGGTCCCTAGGGCACCGGCAAGGGCGGAAGGGGCCCGAGGGCAGTTGCTTGGGCGTCTTGCGTGGAGCACAGGAGGAACAGGTGGAGATATAGTCGGAGATGTCCTGACGCATCCGTGGCCACCAGTAGTACTAACCAATCAAGCGTATGGTCTTCGCCACCCCCGCATGGCCTGCGAGCCTGGATGAATGGCCCCAGCGAAGGATGTACCTCGGATCAGCCTCGGGTACCAGCGTCTTACCTGGTAGGGACCGACGGAGGGGTGCCGCCATGCAGGTGTCGGACGGATCGATGATGGAGCGTGGCTCCTCCTCTTGACATTCGGACGTTGCTTGAGTTTCGGCAGGGTTCAATGGGTAGATACGGCCCTTCGGGAGTGGAGCCCCCGGTACCAGATCAACGGGATAGACATAGGGTCCGTGCGGAGGTAACGTCTCGGCCTCCTTCTGGTCGAGGACGTCGGCATACGACCGATATGCCGAGGGCTGCCTGGGCAGCGCTGCCAGGGAAGGCGGCAGCCGGAGGGGAGAAACGGGAAGAAGGCATCGGCTATGGCACACCTGCCCCCACCACAGGACCTCACCTGTTCGCCATTCCAGTACTGGTTCATGAATGCGGAGCCATGGAAGACCGAGCAGAAACGGGGAGACAGGACCGGCAGGACATAGAAGGTGAGGCGCTCAGTGTGACGAGGACCGACTTGTATTTCCACCTCTCCGGTGACTCCCGTCACGGCGTCTTGTAAGGGTCTCCCATCGACCAAGATGATGACGCGGGGATGCGGCAGGGGGTATAAGGGAATACCGTAGAGCTGCTCCGCTTCTTGTTGCACGAAGTTACTTGCAGACCCGGAATCCAGGTAAGCCACCTCCGAATGGCGTTTATCTCCGACCTTAACCAGGATGGCAATAGTGAGAGGGTGAGAGGAATCGTTCTCCGTTAGGTTGGCCTCTCTTACCTGTCCTAGACGAAGGTTCTCCGGCCGCTTGGGGCATTGGCGACGAAAGTGGTCAGATCCTCCGCAGTACAGGCATAGACCCCGGGTGATCCTCTCCTCCCTCGTCTGAATCCGGGAGCGGACGTGATCCACCTGCATGGCCTCCTGACCTGCCAGAGGAGCTGCAGGTACCGGAAGAAGGGGTCGCTGGAAAGTGGGAGCCAAGCGAGGGGGTCTTCTCTCCTGCGTCCTCTCCTGCGTTCTCTCCTGGGACCGCTCCCGAAGACGACGGTCAATTCGGACAGCGAGGGTAATGTACTCCTCCAGGGAGCTGGGCAGGTCCCGAACCGCCAGTTCATCTTTGATCCAGCTCGACAACCCCAGCGGAAGACACCAGCTAAGGGCTCATCCGCCCAGCGGAGTTCAGAAGCCAGGGTACGGAACCAGATGGCATACTGCCCAACAGACAGGTTACCTTGCTGTAGGTTGAAGAGTGCCTCGGTGGCGGAGGCCACCCGTTCCGGCTCATCAAAGGTCTTACGAAAGGTGTCCAGGAACGCCCGGAGGTTGGACACGATGGGATCCTCCCTCTCCAATAACGGGTTGAACCACGCCAGTGCTTCTCCTTCGAGATGCGAAGCCAGAAACGCCACTCTTGCCTCATCTGTCGGGTATTGGTGTGGTAGCAACTGGAAGTGGAGTTGGCACTGGTTAATAAACCCCCGACATGCTTTAGGATCCCCTGCATACCTGGTGGGCTGGCACAGGCGTGGTGAAGACACGGCTCCGGCCGGAGCTCCCGCTGGTAGCACGGGGACGGAACCTGGGCTTCCAGTCGCTCTCTGTAGGCTGGTAAGCCGATCGTCCACGGAGGCCATATGGGATAGCATCCGAGTCTGTATCCCTCTCTGGTGGTCCAACTCCTGGTGGAGACCCAAGATCTGAGAAGAGAGAGCGGGATCAGTGGTGGAGAGCGCCCCTAAGCGGGCCTCCAGAGACTGGATAAATCCCACAACCTGGTCGTGACTCTGGCGGAGTCCGGCCAGCTCTCTTTGGGCGTCAAACCTGATATCAGCGGGGTCCGTTGCCAGGGCAAGATCTGTCACGTCCTACTGACGGACCCCACACGTGGACCCACTGGACCGCGTAGTGCGGATGCTGATACCGGGATGATAGAGAGACAGACCAGTATAGTAGAGTTAACAGGTTAATTGGACAAAACAAGAACCCACGCCCCAGGGGAGGGCCACACGGCCACAGCACCGGAACACCACCGAAGGAGGCCCCGGAGCGCTTAACCCCTATACAGGGATACCGCCGGTACCAATGAAGCGGACACGGGTGTTAAACCGACCCAAGGCAACGTGGAACCAACACAGCAACCGGGTATAAGATAGGACACGGAGAACCGGAAACACGGAGAATCCGGAGCAGGACCTGAGTCAGTAATTCCAGCTTGGAATAGATCCAGGTAGTAGGCCCAGAACACGGGAGTCAGCAAGGAGCTGGCAGGGAGGAGATCTGTAGGAAGGAACACACCGAAATCAGATATCATGCAAAACAAGGAACAACCTGACCAGACCAGGAATAGCAACTACACTAGGTAGAAATTGCCCTGACAAAGAGTAACAGGAAACAGGAAGCTTATATCACAGCAGGGCAGTCCTGATTGGCAGGACCCAGAGGCATGGTGATTGGCTGAGGGGAGGAGCATGATCCCTGCAGCCTCTCCAGCATTCACCGATTTGGAGATGGAGTTTCATGCGCTCAAGCAGTAGCCCCGGAAGTGAGGAGACGAGCAGCGCTATTCCAGCAGAGGGCGCTGAAACCCTGCGGCAGACCCCCGAAGGGTTACACGTCTCTTATCGGCATGTCTCTTCATCATTTTGTAAGGGCGTCTCTGGTCTCACTCCTGATCTTGGTAAAGTCCACGGACAATGCATCGGCCGCAGGGTTGCCGGACGTTGTGGAGAACGGAAAAGGTAAACCAGGATGTTGCCCGAATACCATGACAAAAGGAGATTTAGCTGACGACTCACTAGAGTGATTGTTGTAAGCGAATTCCGCCCAAGGAAGGAGACTGGTCCAGTTATCGTGATGCGCATTGGCGAAGTGCCGGAGGTAGGTGGTGAGGACTTGGTGTTCTGGCACCCTCGCTCTGTACTCCTGAAGAACGAGTTGGCAGACCGGTAAACTCTTTCCCATCAATGCATTGACATGGACGCTGGGGGTCCTTTTCAACTTTTAATAATGGGTTAAGTGTAAAACTATAAAAAACAGATAGAAATTCTCAGTACAACATAAGTATACATGAAGTGCAAAACATTACATTGTTACATATAGGAAACAAAAGCTAAATGCGACAAAAACAACAGTACACTGCAGTAAAAGTATTAAATGCGAGTGCAGTATAAAAAATGTATGTAACAAATACAGGGTACTTAGTCCATCCGTTTTTTTGCGCAAAAAAATTATTTCAAGCCACGTCACTAACTTCAAAGTGTACCCATCTCTGACGCAGTCCTAACTGTTGTATTCAAAAACCTGACTAGTGTGAATGCTTACCAGTGAGCAGGAGCCAGCAGGACCAGTGTCTGACATGGACTGAAGGCGACGACGGCTATATGTGTGCAGGGCCCAAGAGAGGGGCGGGGAACTCGCCTTCAGTCCATGTCAGACACTGGTCCTGCTGTCTCCTGCTCACTGGTAAGCATTCACACTAGTCAGGTTTTGGAATACAACAGTTAGGACTGCGTCAGAGATGGGTACACTTTGAAGTTAGTGACGTGGCTTGAAATAACTTTTTTTGCGCAAAAAAACGGATGGACTAAGTACCCTGTATTTGTTACCTAAATTTTTTATACTGCACTCGCATTTAATACTTTTACTGCAGTGTACTGTTGTTTTTGTCGCATTTCGCTTTTGTTTCCAATATGTTGGCGGTGTGAACATGTTCTTACAGACTTGTTCGCTGTGTGCAGGACTCAACTGTTTTTAATTGTTACATATAGGTGGGCAGCAGCATATTAAACTCACCGACTGTGCTATGTTGAGGGAAACGTGCAGATAAGCTGAAATCTAGGGAGAGAAGGGTCAGCACACCAGGATGTCAGCTTGTATGAGGCTGTAATGGCTTCTGGAGGAGAAGGGGCAGAGCCTAGAGCACGGCCTCATGGGATTACATAGGCATGGAGGGACCAAAATTAGACTATGCAGTAAACATAATGTAATGTGGGAACATTGTCAACAGATGGCGCTATGGGATAAATCATTGCTGAACAAGCAAACAATATACAGTATTGTCTCAAGCAAACTAAATGCACGTATTTCAAAGAAAGGCACGACACTTGGTTAATGCGCTCCACCTGCCGGTTGGACTGCGAATGATAAGCCGAAGAGAAGTCCAACGGGATGTTCATATGCTTGCACAGCGCCCTCCAGAACTGAGAAGTGAACTGAACTCCCCTATCGGACACGTTGTGACGAGGAAATCCGTGGAGCTGGAAGATCTGTTCGATGAACATCTTGGCTACCTCAGGAGCGGATAATAGACCGGGTAAAGGAGCAAAGTGAGCCGTTTTAGAGAAACGATCCACGACTACCCATATGACAGTACAGCTGGAGGAGCAGGGTAGATCCGTAATGAAGTCTATAGCTATGTGTTGCCAAGGAGCTGATGGGACCGGGAGAGGCAGTAGACTTCCAGCCGCTAACTCACTGGTCACCTTATTTCTAGCACACGACGGACAGGAAGGAACAAAGTCGTGGACGTCTTGACAGATAGTAGGCCACCAATAGTGATGAGAGATCAAAGAAAGAGTCTTTTTAACTCCCACGTGACCGGCGACTCTCGGCGAGTGTCCCCATGTCAGGACCGCCTTCTTCTTATTCTGTGTTACGAAGGTCTTTCCCGGCGGAAGTCCAGCTGCACGTAAGGGAGCCACAGTAATTATCTTGGTAGGATCGATGATATGGAAGGTCTCCTCTTCCACATCCGACTGCTGGAAGGACCTTGACAGAGCATCAGCCTTGACGTTTACTGCCAGGCCGGAAGTGCAGTTCAAAGGTGAAACAGGCAAAGAACAGGGACCACCAGAACTGCCGGGGGTTGAGCCTCTGGGCGGACTGGAGATAAGCCAGGTTCTTGTGATCCGTGTTGATAATAAACGGATGAACAGCACTCTTGAGGAGGTGTTGCCACTCCTCCAGTGCCAGTTTGATGGCCAGCAATTCACGATCCTCAATAGAGTAGTTGCGCTTCAATTAGTTAAAGGCTTTGGAGAAAAACCTGCAGGTTACTAACCGACCTGAAAATGATTTCTGGTAAAGAACAGCCCCCGCTCCTATGGAGAAGGCGTCTACCTCTAAGATGTACTGTCTGTTCACCTCTGGTCGGTGCAAGGCAGGAGCCTCGGCGAAGGAGCGCTTTAACGTGGAAACGGCATTTTCGGCCTCTGGGGTCCAGTCGCATACTTTTGCTCCCTTACAGATGAGAGCCGTGATGGGCTTGATCAAGGACGAGAAATGAGGAATGAATTGCCTGTAATAATTTGCAAAACCAAGGAACCGCTGAATAGCCTTAGTCCCCACAGGAAGGGGCCACTTCAGCACGGCAGAGAGCTTCTCAGGATCCATCCGTAATCCGGAGTCAGAGATGATGTATCTGAGAAAAGGCAAAGAGGTCTGCTCAAAGACACATTTCTCCATTTTGGCATACAACCGATTCCTCCTCAGTCACAGGAGGACTCGCCGCACGTCCTGTCTATGAGAGGACAAATCCGGGGAGAAGATGAGAATATCGTCCAAATATACCACCACACACACATGTACAACAGATCACAAAAGATGTCATTGACGAACTCCTGAAACACTGCGGGAGCGTTACACAATCCGTACGGCATAACTAAATACTCATAAAGGGTGTTGAAAGTCGTCTTCCAATCATCTCCAGCACGTATGCGAACCAGGTTGTATGCTCCTCAGAGGTCTAATTTCGTGAAGATGTGAGCCCCTTTGAGCCTGTCAAAGAGCTCTGGAATCAGCAGCAGGGGGTATTTGTTCTTGCCGGTGATGGCATTCAAGCCTCTGTAATTTATGCAGGGTCGAAGGGTGCCCTCCTTCATTATCACAAAGAAAAAACCAGCGCCAGTAGGGGACGTGGATTTTCGAATGAAGCCCCTAGCCAAGCTGTCCGTGATGTACTCAGACATGGCTTGTGACTCGGCTGGAGACAACGGGTAGATTCGACCCTTGGGTGGTGTGGCACCAGTAACCAGATCAATAGGGCAATCATATGGCTGATGAGGCGGGAGGATCTCTGCCTATGTCTTGTTGAAGACATCCGCGTACTGCCAATAGGCAGTCGGTAAACCAGGAAGAACAGAAGCCGGTTGCGGGGAACCAGGTGGCAGAACAGACTTCAGGCATCTCTCATGGCAGAGAGGACCCCACAACAGCACGTCCCCGGAGCGCCAGTCCAGGACAGGTTTATGAACCCCAAGCTAGGGAAGCCTGAGGAGCAGGGCATGGGAGAGACCAGGCATGACGTAGAAGACGACCTTTTCACAGTGTAGAGCCCCGATCTGCATCTCTACTTTGGTGACGATCTCCTGCAGCGGTCTGCCATCCACCGATGCAATCACGCGAGGTGTCACCAGAGGTATTACAGAGATTCCAAGTCGAGTCACCGCCTCTTGTCGAATGAAATTTCCTGCTGCCCCAGTATCCACGTAGGCTAACTCAGAAAAATGTCTCTGCGGACGTATCAGGGTGACGGGTTGAGAGGCATCACTCTCGCCTAGGACGGTTTCTCTTACGCGACCTAGGCGAAGGACCTCTCCAGGTCTTTCAGGACAATACTGGTACAGGACGGATCTCTTCTCCCTGGCGGCTTCACGGGAGCGCTCTTGGAAATGCAAGTCGATGCGGGTGGCTAGAGAGATCAAGTCCTCCAGCTGGTCTGGGATATCCCGACCCTTGAGCTTGCCCTTTATCCTGCCGGACAGGCCACACCAGAAAGCTCCGGTCAGCGCTTCGTTATTCCATCTCATCAGGAGAGGATGTGGAAACGGATGGCGTATTGCCCAATGGTGAGCGTCCCTTGACGGAGGTTGAAGGGTGACTCCATAGCAGACGCGACCTGGCTGGGTTCATCGAAGACCCTCCGGAATCTCTCCAGAAAGGTCGACAAGTGGAAGACCACTGGGTTATCACGCTCCCATAGAGGATTAACCCACGCCAGAGCCTCGCCCTCCAGGTGGGACACCACGAAAGCCACTTTGGCCCGATTGGTGGGGTACTGCTGTGGCAGTAGTTCAAAGTGAAAGTGACACTGGTTGAGGAAGCCACGGCACATCCCGGGGTCTCAGCTGTATCTAGGTGGTCTCCCGAGGCAAGGCGGAGAGTTCGGGACGCCACCTGGGGTGTGGTCATAGGATACAGCCTGGGTCGAGGCCATTGATGCAGACTGCATGGAGTCCAGATGATCGTCCACGGAGAATCTGTACGACAGCCTGCAAGACTGCATATCTTGTTGTGCTGACAGCTCCTGCTGTAGGCTCGCAGGCTGACCGGTGGGTGCCAGGTCGGAGGCTTGCAGGGAGGCTAACCGGGTATCCATTGACTGAAGGCAAGCCGCTATGCGGCTCTGACTCTCCCGAAGATAAACCAGCTCCTTTTGCGCTGAGAACGAGGTACCAGCAGGGTCAAAGCCTGATTATTCTGTCATACTTCTGGGGGAAGGCGCCCTAGAGTGGACCCACTGGGCCGTGGTACCGAACTCCCCTGGGTGAGCTGGTCCTAGTTTTAATCAACCCCTATACAGGGATTGTCAGGGACCATTGTAATGTGCTCATGTGTGAGCCTGCTGGTCAACTGACAGGAAGGGAACCCGGCGACGGCTCCGAGACACAGTATGCCTGGACGCTGGATTCCCGATCGGCAAAGGAGCAGAGGATGCCGACCCGGGAGAGGGGAGCTGGGGAGCAGTGCCAGGGGACCTAACAGCCATCAAAAAGATCTACTGACCAAATCCCGGATACCAAAGATGCAAGAATGACCGGCCAACACTGAACAGTGAACCTCAGAAACGTGAGTAGTCCACCAGGCAGGAACAAACAATTTCCCCACAGGACATCTCTAAGGTCTATCCACTTAAAATTCCTGAAGAGCAAGTCGTAAATCGGGGGAAATAGGAGAAAGAACAACACCCTCCTTCAGAATGCTGACCGGCTCTGAGACCTCAAGAGAATCAGTCAAAAAACTGCGAGAGAGCATCAGCCTTAACATTCTTAGAACCTGGGAGGTACGAGACCACAAATCAAAATGAGGAAAAAACAAGGACCACCGAGCCTGCCTAGGAGTCAGTCTCTTGGCAGACTCGAGATAAAACAGATTCTTGTGATCAGTCAAGACCACAACACGATGCTTATCCCCCCCAGCCAATGTCGCTACTACTCAAATGCCCACTTCATGGCCAGCAACTCCCGATTGCCGACATCATAATTGCGCTCAGCGGGCGAAAATTTACAGGAAATGAAGGCACAAGGGTGCATCATAGAACCAACAGGATCTGAGACAAAACAGCCCCTGCACCAATCTCAGAGGCATCAATCTCCACTAGAGATGAGCCACCACCCAAGAGTTCGAATTCGATTCGATTCGACAAATTTGCTGTGTGTTCGTCGAATGTTCGTCAAATGTTCATCGAACACCGTTGAACACATCAAACACCATTGAAAATAAATGTAAAATGTGTTATAATGTTATTACCGGGCAGGGGGGAGTACAGGGAGGGGGGAGCGCAGCACCGGGAGCGGGGAGCAAAAGACACAGGCGGGGAAGCCGGCGGTGAGAAGTGGACTTCACCGCCAGCTTTCCTGCTCTTTGCTGCGCTCCCCGCTCCCTGATACCCCTTCCCTGCTCCCTTTATCTGCTCCCCCAGGGCTTAGGGCCAGCTGATAATACAAAGCTGGCCCTAACCCCTTTATTACCCAGTGAGCCACGGCACCAGGGCCCTGGATGAGCTGGGTTCAGTGCCAGAAGATGGCGCTTCTCTGAACGCGCCATTTTCTGGGGTGGCTGCGGGCTGCAATTCGCAGCGGGGGGTGCCCAGATAGCTTGGGCCTCCCTGCGCTGCGGATTCCAGCCCCCAGCTGCCTAGCTGTACCTGGCTGGACATGGAAATAGCGCGGAGCCCCACGTATTTTTTTTTATTATTATGTCATGAAATTCATGAATTTTTTTTTGTTTTCACCATATATCACTTTATTAAAAATTAATGATCAATAAAATTCATATCATTATTAAAACCATAATACCATAATATATGTACTTTGTGCAATTATTTTTCTAAAATTAGCAAAGTTGCTAATTGTTGAAACATCTTAATAGCAACTTTATTAGTTTTAGAAAAATAATTGCACAAAGTACATAAATTAAGGTATTATGGTTTTAATAATGATATGAATTTTATTGATCATTAATTTTTAAAAAAGTGATATATGGTGAAAACAAAAATTAGTGCATTATTGAATTAGTAAGCCATTGTATAGAGGTTGTATTGCGCTGGGCCCTTATAAATATAGGATTATGGACCTGAAATCACGGAAAACCCAGCACAACCATCCATCTTTAGGAGCAGTTAGTTTTCCGGTTGTGCAGAGATGTCTAGGTCTGGTTAGTTACATCTCACAGCTACTTCTAGTAGCGGTGTGTAGTCAGGGATTGCGGTCAGGACAGTTACCAATGACTTCTATGGAATCTGAATGTACTCCTGAGTCATCGGTTCATAACAGTACAACTGGCCAAAAGTATTAAAATCGAGATACATGCATCTCAGAAGGGAAGAGAAGTGTTGAGGCTGTTGTTTCTTTTTTCTTTCTTCCCTCTTTTTCTTTGGGTGACTGTGGGGTCTGGTGTCAGTATGAGTGTGCAGGAACTAGCTTCTTGTTTAGACCAGCTTCCTGCAAGGGTACAGGGAATTTCTGAGTATATAGTTCAGACTCCAGTTTTGGAACCAAGAATTCCTACTCCAGATTTGTTTTATGGTGATTGGTCCAAATTTTTAAATTTCAAAAATAATCGTAAATTGTTTTTTGCTCTGAGACCTCGGTCCTATGGTGATTCAGTTCAGCAGGTTAAAATAGTTATCTCCCTGCTGCGGGGCAATCCGCAGGATTGGGTATTTTCTCTCACCTCTCGGGATCCGGCTTTACTTAATGTAGACTCCTTTCTTCAGGCCTTGGGTTTACTTTATGATGAACTCTGACTCTGTGGATCAAGCTGAGAAAACCCTGTTGGCCATGTCTTAGGGTCAGGAGGTGGCAGAATTGTATTGTCAGAAATTCAGGAAATGGTCTGTGCTGACTAGATGGAATGATGATGCTTTGGCGACGCTTTTCAAAAAGGGTCTTTCTGACGCAGTTAAGAATGCTATGGTGGGGTTTCCTACGCCTGCGGTTTTAAGCAATTCTATGTCTCTGGCCATTCAGATTGATCGGCGCCTGCGGGAGTGCCGAGCGGTTTGCCCGGGATTGCCATCCTCAGAGCAGATTCCTGAGCCGATGCAGTGTGATAGGATTCTATCTCTCACTGACCGACAAGGACTTAGACGTCGTAATAAGTTGTGTTTTTACTGTGGTGATGCTTCTCATGTCATCTCTGTTTTTCCTAAGCGGGCAGAGAGGATTGCTGGTTCCTTTACCGTCACTACTATACAACCTAAGTTCTTATTACCTGTGTCTCTGATTTGTTCCTTGTCATAATTTTCTGTTATGGCATTTGTGGATTCAGGTGCCGTCTTAAATTTGATGAATTTTGAGTTTGCTAGTCGTTGTGGCTTCCCTATGCAGCCATTGCGGTACCCTATTCCATTAAGGGGCATCGATGCTACACCTATTGCGCAGAACAAACCTCAGTTTTGGACGCAGTTGACAATGCGCATGGCACCAGCTCATCAGGAGGATTGTCAATTTCTGGTTTTGCATAACCTGCATGATGCGGTGGTGCTGGGTTTTCTGTGGTTGCAGGCCCATAATCCTGTTTTGGATTGGAAGTCTATGTCTGTAACTAGCTGGGGTTGTAAGGGGGAACATGATGACATTTCCTTGATGTCTATATCATCTCCGCCCCAGGAGATTCCGGAGTTTCTGTCTGATTTTCAGGATGTTTTTGCTGAACCCAAGTCCAGTTTTCTTCCACCACATCGGACGTGTGATTATGCTATTGATTTGGTGCCAGGCTGTAAGTTTCCTAAGGGTCGACTTTTCCACTTGTCTGTGCCTGAACATGCTGCCATGCAGAGTTATATTAAGGATTCTTTGGAGAAGGGCCATATTTGCCCTTCCTCTTCACCATTGGGGGCGGGGTTCTTTTTTGTTGCCAAGAAAGATGGCTCTCTGAGACCCTGTATTGATTATCGCCTCTTGAATAAGATCATAGTCAAGTTTCTGCCTTTGATTTCTGACTTGTTTTCTAAGGTTAAAGGGGCATGTTGGTTTACTAAAATTGACCTTAGTGGGGCCTACAATCTGGTTCATATCAAACAGGGACATGAATGGAAAATGGCGTTTAATATGCCTGAAGGCCATTTTGAATACCTTGTGATGCCTTTTGGGTTGGCTGATGCGCCTTCTGTTTTCAGTCCTTTATGCATGACGTATTTCGGGAGTTGATTGACAAGTTCTTGATTGTATATTTGGATGAGATCCTGATTTTTTCTGACGATTGAGATCCTCATGTGGAACAGGTCAGGTCGGTCTTTCGGATTCTGCGTGACAATGCTTTGTATGTTAAGGGGTCTAAGTGTTGCTTTGGTGTCCAGAAGGTTTATTTTTTGGGCTTCATTTTGTCTCCTTCTTCTATTGAGATGGATCCTGTTAAGGTTCAGGCTATTCATAATTGGGTTCAGCCCACGTCTGTGAAAAGTCTTCAGAAATTTTTGGGTTCTGCTAATTTTTATCGTCGGTTCATTGCAAATTTTTCCAGCGTAGTGAAGCCGTTGACCGATTTGACTAAGAAGGGTGTTGGTATGGAGCATTGGCCTCCTGTGGGCATTTTTGCCTTCCAGAAGCTTAAAAGACGGTTTACTTCTGCTCCTGTGTTACGCCAACCAGATGTTTCCCTTCCATCTCAGGTGGAAATTGATGTTTCTGAGATTGTTGCAGGTGCCGTCTTGCCTCAGAGGGATCCTGTTGGTTCCACGATGCACCCTTGTACCTTCTTTTCCCGTAAATTTTCGTCGGCGGAACGTAATTATGATATCGGTAATCGGGAGTTGCTGGCCATGAAGTTGGCATTTCAGAAGTGGCGTCACTGGCTGGAGGGGGCTCAGCATCGTGTAGTTGTCTTGACTGATCACAAGAATCTGGTTTATCTCGAGTCTGCCAAGAGGCTGACTCCTAGGCAGGCTCGGTGGTCCTTGTTTTTTACTCGTTTTGATTTTGTGGTTTCCTATCTTCTTGGCCTCTTTTGCTAAACCTTATACTCTGCCTGTGTTTGTTTTTCCGTCTTTTATTTCCCAGTTAATATCTTTGGGGGGCTTGCTATTCTTTTGGGGTTCTGCTCTGAGGCAAGATAGCTTTTCCTACATCCATCTTTAGGAGCAGTTAGTTCTCGGGCTGTGCAGAGGTGTCTAGGTCTGGTTAGTTACATCCCACGGCTACTTCTAGTTATGGTGTGTAGTCAGGGATTGCGGTCAGTACAGTTACCATCGACTTCTACGGAATCTGAATGTACTCCTGAGTCATCCGTTCATAACAGGACAGTTCTGCGCTCCCGCAGACACCGATCAATCTGAATGGCCAGAGACATAGAATGGTTCAGACCTGAAGGCGTGGGAAACCCCACCATAACATCCTTAACGGAGTCAGAAAGACCCTTTCTGAAAAGCGCCGCAAAAGCATTATCATTCCAGTTAGTTAACACAGACCATTTTCTGAATTTTTGACAATACAATTCCGCCACCTCTAGACCCTAAGACAGGGTCAACAAGGCCTTTTCAGCTTGATCCACAGAGTTGGGTTAATCATTAAGTAAACCCAAAGTCTGAAAAAAGGAGTCCACAGTAAGTAAAACAAGAATCGAGAGAAAATGCCCAATCCTGCGGATCACCACACAACAGGGAGATAACAATTTTAACCTGCTGAATGGAATCACCATTGGATCGAGGTCTCAGAGCAAAAAACAATTTACAATTATTTTTGAAACTCAAAAATTTGGACCTGTCACCAAAAAACAAGTCCGGAGTAGGAATTTTCTTGAGTCTGAACAATATCATAGAGAAATTCCCTGTACCCTAGCAGCAAGCTGGTCTAAACGAGAAGCTAGTTCCTGGACACTCATACTGGCACAAGACTCCACAGTCACCCAAAGAAAAAGAGGGAAGAGAAAAATAAAAACTACAGAAAAAAAAAAGCCTCATCACCTCTCTCCCCTTCTTCTGAGATGAACGTAAGTTACTTTTGTCATTATGGCCAGTTGTACTGTTATGATCCGATGACCTAGGAGTAACATAAACAGACTTCACAGAAGTAGTTAGCAACTGTATTGACCGCAGTCCCTGACTAAATACCGCAACTAGAAGTAGCCGTGGGATGTAACTAACCATGCCCTAGACACCTCGACACGGCCAGAGAACTAGCAACCCCTAAAGATGACAACAGGAAAGTCTATCTTGTCTCAGAGCAGAACCCCAAAAGAACAGCAAGCCCCCCCACAGATATTGACTTTGGAAACAGTGGAGGAAAAACACACACAGGCAGATAATAGAGTTTAGCGAAATAGGCCACACTAGCTAGATAGTAAGGACAGGATGGAATACTATTGCGGTCAGTATTAAAATACTATCAAAAACCTCCAACAGCAGATAGTACCAAAAAATAACCCAGAGTCTGCTAAGACTCGCCACCCTCTATATCTGCAAGAACTTCTGTGAATCCAACTAGAATAAATAGATTCTAACACCAGCAGAACTGGAAGTTGCAGAAAACAGTGAATAGTGGTTCATACCTAGGAAGAAAACTTCCTAACTGAGAGCAGGTAAACAAATATGTAGACTAAATACCAACCCACAACTCAGAGCAAGACAAGCAATAAGCAGATCCTCAAGCACACAACATGCGTGCCACAAAATAACCAAACACCATTCACTTAGCTTGCAAGGATTCAGCAGAGCAGGAAGAAACCAGGGAGAGATAAGGACACCTCCAGAAATAATTACAACTGGCAGAGATTGATCAGCTTCAACCACCTATATGCTCCAATCCAAAGCAGACTGCCAATCATCAAGATCAGCTGAGGAACTCTCCAAAACACAGCCAGCTGCATCACCAACAACAACCATAGGAGGGAGCTCACAACCAGAATTCTTCATGAATGAATTCACAACAGACTCCACTCCCCAGCTTCTCCTCGACTCCTCTCTTTCACTACTTTCCCACTGCCCTGGGACAAGCTCCCACCAGCTCCAGTCCCCAGGATGTTTGTACTCGACTTTCTCTGTTCTCAGACTTTTTGACTAACCCCGCCTCTAGGCCAGAATTTATAACCCTAAAACTGGGTTCAGAGCTCTTCTTTCTGGTGTGGAGTCAGGTAAAGTGTTGGATGCTGGTGTTACCTGACAAGGGGACCCCTTTTTGCTTCCAGGCATGACATCACCCCCTGTGAGGGAGGTAATTCCACTGTGGCAACCGAACTCACTTTTTTCATTTAATTCCATATGTTTACAAAACGCATTTTTATCATGTGCATAAGTGTGGTATATTATGAATAATTAATATTGAAGTTGTCTTTGCATTGCTGCCCAATATCCTTATTCAGCTTTCCAGATAAATTGGTGACCTGAATAAACTTATTTGTTTGAATCATTATTTCTCCTCTAAATATGTCAGGCTTCAATATTCACTCCACCCAACCACAAGGTCAGGTGTTAGCTTGTAAGAGACAAAAAAAAGAGAGGGGCGCAAAATTGAGGGGCACCTGAGACACTATGATTCTCTGTGGTGGGTAACAATTTCGCTCACTTTGATGTGTTTTGCGCCTCCGCACAACACCAGTTAGCACTCAAGGCTTTAGACCTCCGGAACACGCCAGGCACCGTTGCCGTCGCTCCAGCGATTCTTTCCAGGAAGTTGACCCCACGTGATCCAAGGGCCGGAAACACGTCACTGCAGTTCCTTTAATGATGGTCCCAGTTGCCCAGCAACCATAGGTCCTTTAGCTACAGCGAGTGGCTCTGGGGTTAACACTTATTCCTCCTTCCCACAGCAGCTCCTTCCAGCCTCCCAGATAGGGATACCACGAATAATAAACATTAAAAAAAAAACGGCGATATAATGGATACACCTGAGGAAGACAGCTGTAGACTGTCGAAACCCATTGTGGCATATAGGGGACATCTTAATAAAGATTTGGATGCTTTAATATATGAATAGTAATCCGCTCCTTCTTAGCGCTCCATTAGGTGTTAGCTTGTTGCATGGGGAATGGGATTTGTAATTGACCTGACTTGTGCAGCCTCCCCATGAGGGGGTTAATGAGGAGCTAGGAAACATGATTGTGCAAGCAGTAATATCCTGTAAGTGATTGTTTGTGTCTAAATGTATGGCGCTGAAAGAGGGGGGAGTCTAGGCAAAGCAAAGAGGCAACACTGCGGAGCTCGGTGCAATTTTAGCAGCACAGTGAAGAGCAAATTTAGCTACACTTTGCTACAGTAACTGTTTACTAACATGTGCCTACAGCACTCAGTTTGGCTATGGATCCCCCGCAAAATATGTCTGCTCTGGAGGAGGTTATCTCCATCACCACCCCAGGCGCAAAGGGGGCTTCAGGAGCACCAGAACCGGAGCATCCTAAACAGGTCACCATGTACATATATGTGACCTGAAGCTTCACCAAGATCTATCACAATAAATTACATCACACTTTGCCCTGTATCTGAAGTCTGCTGCCTCGGAGTCGCCCTTGACTCTGCCTTATCCTTCAAACCACACATCCAAGCTCTTGCCACCTTCTGCCGCCTCCAACGCAAAAATATTTCCAGAATCTGTCCCTTCCTCAACCCTCAATCTACTAAATTGCTAGGGCATGCCCTCAAATCTCCCATCTCAATTACTGCAACCTCCTCCTCTGTGGCCTCCCTGCTAACACTCTTGCACCTCTCCAATCCTTCCTTAACTCTGCTGCCCGACTAATCCACCTCTCTCCTCGCTGCTCCTCCACTTCTCCCCTCTGCAAATCCCTCCACTGGCTCCCTTTGCCCCATCGTATCCAATTCAAGCTACCAACATTGACTTAGAAAGCCATCTACAATCTGTCTCCCCCATATATCTCTAAACTAATCTCCTGATATTATCCAACTCCTAACCTTCGATCCTCCCAAGAACTCCTTCTTTTTTCCACACTTGTATGTTCCAGAGCATCCCCCATCTTCTAGAATTCTGCACCCCGACACGTCCGACTATCCCCTACACTCAGAATTTTCAAGCGGAACCTGAAAACCCATCTTTTCAGAACAGCCTACAGCCTGCAATGACCACGGTGCCACCCCACCACTCCCGGCTGTCCACCACCACTGGACCTGGGACACCACCTACAGAGCAGACCCAACCTAATGTTTCTCTCCCCATAGCCCCATACAATGTAAGCTCGCAAGGACAGGGTCCTCTCTCCCCTATGTACCAGTCTTTCACTGCTAATTTGTTTGTATTTTTAACTTGTTTGTATGTAACCCTTTATCATGTACAGCACCATGGAATCAATGGTGCTATATAAATAAATAATAAAAATATCAGAAGGAGGAAAGCCTTTGGGCTAAACTTCAAAGCACTTATTGGACTCTGCTCTTCTTGAATTTTCCCCCAATTTTTATAGAATCTGCTGATCCCTGTTGGACTTTTATTATATATTCTATGCATATTCATACATGTGTATTTGAGACTTATTATTGTCTGCGTGACCATAAGTTCTGTTTACTTCACTTCTGTGTGGTGCTGCACTCACTGATATCATCACTCCTCACAAGCGCTGTCTCACGAAACTGGCAAAATATATCTGCTACCTTTCACGCGATATCAATGTTCTCTTGAGACAGCTAGTGTTCCGAGCGCTAACGTTACTGAGGTTATCTCAGGTCACACAGCATAATTCCATGCTGCGTGATACCCACTGTTATCTGGAACACGCTCAGGTAAGTCATGAGGATGTCTGAGGTTCATGAGTGGGCCCAGAATCATGGTGACATGGCCACTGAAGGTTGCTAAAAGTGTAGGAAGATAATGTCTTTAAAATGGTTTGAGCTGTCTTTGGCAGCATTTTGGCCCATTTAAAAAGTGTTTTCAAGGCCCCTAATTTTAACTCCCATTGATTTGAATGGGTTTTGAAAGTTCAGTGAATTGTTTGTCTATCTATTTGGAGAACATATGCCATCAATAAGTTCGTTCATCTCTGTATAGACCGCGTTCACACCACGGCACAATCCGATCTGGGGCTGTCAGGGGTGAACCTGACAGCCCCGGACCGGATTTGCAAACAGATCGGAGGACTAATATGGCTTCCAGTCCTGTTTGTAGCCGGATGCAGCCGAGCTTAGATGTCTGCTGCGAAATTGTGCTAAACCACTTCACAGGGGACAGCTCCGTGAACTTAAGCAGCCGACGTCCGGTTCCTGGGAGCTCTAGATTGCTCTGGATCCGGGAGGTTCCGGGAGAATTCGGGAGGATTCAATTTGGGGAGAATATACCTGGATCCTCCTGGACAGATGGAAGCCGGATGGCAGATGGCTGCCATCCGGCTCCATCCGGCCCCATAGCATGCTATGGGGTTGAAATCCGGTCCGGGGCTGTTCGATTCACATCGGACAGCCCCGGATCGGATTGTGCTGTGGTGTGAACTGGCCTTATGTGTAGACTGCTCCAAAGTAGCTTAAATCGAAGTAAATTTCCTTTTGCCCATTAAGGGTTAACGTTGTTGCTGTGGCTCTGCAGTATGAGTTACTGTTGCTGTGTGCATCAAGTGATGTGGTTGATCGCTTCTAAAGCCTTTAAATAGTTCCATGACCCATCACCTGATGTCGCTGATAGAGTCCTTACTCTGTTTGACCCTTGAGCTGTTCGAATGATGTGAGCTGTTTCTGCTGAAGCCTTTGAGAAGCTGCCTTATTCTTTGGAGTCAAACATCATGCGTGGGGTTTGCTGTTTCTGACCCGGCACCCTTTGTGGAGGTGAGGTACAATTAGACTAGGGCTGACCAGGTAAAGGGTCTGCATGATAGTAGTAATTGCAGGAAGGGGGTGTATTTTCATTTTAATTGTATATATGTCTGTATTTTCATTTTGAATGTTGCTGATGATTAAGGGGGCTAGTTCCTCCGAAACGCGTCCATCGGCACACCCTGTGCACTGTGATGATTTTATGATTTCACAATAAAAGAAATATGAAGCATGCCACTGGATCGTCTCTACATTTACTTATGACTGCATGATAGTAGTTCATGATGTCTACAGGCAGACCAGCCTATGCCTACTATCAGAAGCTCTAGTAAAGACCTCAGATACACTAACTCATACTCCTCCAGGGCAAGCCTGGCTCGCGCTGCAGTAGTTTCACACCCATCAGCATTATTATTGGTTTTCAATATGCATACCTTAGTAGTATTATAAAATTTTCCCATCTTCAAGGGATTATTTAAAATTTGCTTAATTAAATCTGGACTTACGTGGTAATTTACCATTTATTATTTAGCCAGATTTCCTTTGTAAGATGACACTGATATAAATAACTCAATGGATTTGGAGATTTCTAGTAGTGAATTAATTATATCTGTCATGGTAATTGTGTCATCTGCAAACAGACTAATTTTGTACAATTTTACACAATTAGTTCTTATAATTTCAGCAAAGGGCTCAATTATAACTGTGAATAACAAGGGTTATAATGGGCTTCATTGTCTAGTACCATTTGTTATATAAAAATGATTATACAAATAATTATTTGCTGGAATGTTGGCAGATGAACAAGAAGAGAGGGCAGAAATAGCACTTAGTTTTTGGCCTCTAAATCTGAATTTACTTAACTATTGCAAAGGTATATCATCAGTGAATACAATCAACCGCTTTTTTTGCATCAATTGAAATAATCAGAAGGGTGTTATTTTTTTCTATACACGAAATCAGGTTCATTGCTCTTCTAGTACCATCTGACGGTTGTCGTCTTTGGCTTACTTCGTAAGAGTGATCATCAGGGGCGTAACTACCGGCATAGCAGACGTAGCGGTCGCTTTGGGGCCCGGCGCTTGTGGGTGGCCCGGACCCAGCGCCGCTACGCTGCTATCCGGTCAGCTGAGATACAGCGGCGTAACTACCGCAGTCGGCGGGCCCCAAGCTTCCCGGGGGGTCCCCAAGCTTCCGGGGGGCCTGCTGCCTGTGCCCCCAGCCGCCCGCCGCGACCGCGATAGCACCGGAAGAGGAGCTGCAGGAAGTGATCACTGCGCAGCAGTGCCCGCCCCACCAAAAGCCGGGAGAGGCGCAGAGCAGGTAATTGTGCGCTTCCCACGCTTCCCACCCGGCCAGCACCACTAGCACCCCCCCGCCCCGCTTCCCACCCCGGCCGGCACCACTAGCACCCCCCCCCCCGCTTCTCACCCGGCCGGCACCACTAGCACCACTCCCCCGGTTCTCACCCGGCCGGCACCACTAGCACCCCCCCGCCTCTCACTAAGGGGGCCCCTAAGTGATTCTTGCTGCTGTATATACTGCTGGGGCCTGTATATACCACTGGGAAGGCTGCTGTATTCTACCACTGGGGAGGCTGCTGTATACTACCACTGGGGAGGCTGCTGTATATACCACTGGGGAGGCTGCTGTATACCACTGGGGCTGCTGTATATACTGCTGGGGCCTGTATATACCACTGGGGAGGCTGCTGTATACTACCACTGGGGAGGCTGCTGTATACTGCCACTGGGGAAGCCTGTATACCACTGGGGGGCCTGTATACCACACTGCTGGGGGCTGTATACCTGTGCTGGGGTCCACCCTCGGCTTATACACGGGTCAATAGGTTTTCCCAGGTTTTGAGGGCAAAAGTAGGGGGGTCAGTTTATACACGGGTCGGCTTATACACAAGTATATATGGTAAACTGGGTGGCGTCAGACTGTTAACACCGATTCGGTAAGGGTGTGAGTCTTGAAAGGGGCGTGTCATTGGGGGCATGTCTTGAAGGGGGCCCCGTTCAAAAGTCTGCTATGGGGCCCTGCCAGTTCTAGTTACGCCCCTGGTGATCATGATTACCACTTGGAGCATTTGTTTGGGAAGCTCTCTTTTTTTAGCTTCTAGATGGCACACTATTGTCATAGACGCTGATTGAAGATGTTAATAATTGAAATAGTATTGTTAGTTGTTAGTTTGCTTCAGCTTTAGAAAAAATGATCTGATTTCATCTATAGAAAAGGGAGCATTTGACTTTTTGATTTGTTCTCTTAATTGGGATAGATGCACTTTAAAAAGAAATTAATGATTTGTTGGTTTGGTTGAGGAGTTTCATTCTCTTTTCCAAGTTATACAGGTATTAATGTCTATATGTTATATGTAGAATTCAGCATCTGGTTTTGTGATAGATAATTCTTGTCTTAATTCTTTGGTTTCTGCAGGTATCAATTTTGTGAGTTTATTAAAGAAACTAGCTGTGAGCCCGATGCAAATGCATCGGGATTCTAGAACGTGCATTAATTTGATTATAGTAGTTATAGCTGTTAGCCTGATGCAAATGCATCGGGTATCTAAAATATGTTTATTGTTTTTTTAAACATTTTTAAATAATAATCGCATCATCAATAGCAATAATATAAGCCATAGCATTATTATTAGCAGTAATAGCAGTATTAATAGCATTATTAGCAGTATTATGAGCATTAATAACAGTATTAATAGCATTAATAGCATTATTATTAGCATTAATAGCATTAATAATAGCATTATTAGCATTAATAATAGCATTAATAACATTATTAATAGCATTAATAGCATTATTATTAGCATTAATAGCATATATTAATAGCATTAATAGGATAAATATTAGCATTAATAGCATTAATAGCATAATTAATAGCATTAATAATTATGCATTATTAATAGCATTAATAGCATTATTATATAGCATTTCATAATTAGCATTAATAATAGCATTAATATAATACATTATTAATAGCATTAATAGCATTTATTAATAGCATTAATAGCATTATTATATAGCATTAATAATGCATTTAATAGGATAAATATTAGCATTGATAGCATTAATAGCATAATTAATTAGCATTATTAATAGCATTAATAGCATTATTATTAGCATTAATAGCATTAATATGATAATCATTAGCATTATAAGCATTAATAGCATTATTAATAGCATTATTATTGCATTAATAGATAAATATTAGCATTATTAGCATTAATAATAGCATTAAATAACATTATTAATTAAGCATTAATAGCATTATTATTAGCATTAATAAGCATTAATAGCATTATTATTAGCATTAATGCATTAATAATACTTGAATAGGATTAAATATTAGCATTAATAGCAATAATAGCATAATTATTATAGCATTAATAGCATTATTTAATAGCATTAATAGCATTAAATATAGGATATAAATATTATATAGCTATTAATAAGCATATAATATGATAATAGCATTATTATCATTATACCATTAATAGGATAAATATTAGCATTAATAGCATTATTAATAGCATTAATAGCATTATTATTAGCATTAATAGCATTGATAATAGCATTATTAGCATTAATAATAGCATTAATAACATTATTAATAGCATTAATAGCATTATTATTAGCATTAATAGCATTAATAGCATTATTATTAGCATTAATACCATTAATAATACCATTAATAGGATAAATATTAGCATTAATAGCATTAATAGCATAAATAATAGCATTAATAGCATTATTAATAGCATTAATAGCATTATTATTAGCATAAATATCATTAATAATAGCATTATTAGCATTAATAATAGCATTAATAACATTATTAATAGCATTAATATCATTATTATTAGCATTAATAGCATTAATAATAGCATTATTAGCATTAATAATAGCATTAATAACATTATTAATAGCATTAATAGCATTATTATGAGCATTAATAGTATTATTAATAGCATGAATAGCATTATTAATAGCATTAATAGGATTAATAGCATTATTAATAGCATTATTAATAGCATTAATAGCATAAATAATAGAATTAATAGCATAAAAAATAGCATTAATAGCATTAGTATTAGCATAAAGAGCATTAATAGCAATATTATTAGCATGAATAGCATTATTAATAGCATTAATAGCATTAATAGGATAAATATTAGCATTAATAGCATTAATAGCATAATTAATAGCATTAATAACATTATTAATAGCATTAATATCATTATTATTAGCATTAATAGCATTAATAATAGCATTATTAGCATTAATAATAGCATTAATAACATTATTAATAGCATTAATAGCATTATTATTAGCATTAATAGCATTAATAGCGTTATTATTAGCATTAATAGCATTAATAATACCATTAATATGATAAATATTAGCATTAATAGCATTAATAGCATAAATAATAGCATTAATAGCATTATTAATAGCATTAATAGCATTATTATTAGCATAAATAGCATTAATAATAGCATTATTAGCATTAATAATAGCATTAATAACATTATTAATAGCATTAATAGCATTATTATTAGCATTAATAGCATTAATAATAGGATTATTAGCATTAATAATAGCATTAATAACATTATTATTAGCATTAATAGCATAATTATTAGCATTAATAGCATTATTATTAGCAGTAATATCATTATTATTAGAATTTTTTTTTTTAATTATTATTTTTTATTTAATTATTTATTATTTTTTATTTATTTTTTTTATTATTTTTTAATTATTTTTTTTATTATTAAATTTATTATTTAGGATGAGACCCAGTTCTCATTCAGGTCCGCTGGAAGGGCTGATATAATTAGCATATATTTATTTTTTTTATTATTATTTTTATTGAATTATTTATTATTTTTTATTTATTTTTTTTATTATTTTTTAATTATTTTTTAATTATTTTTTTTTATTATTAAATTTATTATTTAGGCTGAGACCCAGTTCTCATTCAGGTCCGCTGGAAGGGCTGATATAATTAGCATATATTTTTTTTTTTTATTATTATTTTTATTGAATTATTTATTATTTTTTATTTATTTTTTCATTATTTTTTAATTATTTTTTAATTATTTTTTTTATTATTAAATTTATTATTTAGGCTGAGACCCAGTTCTCATTCAGGTCCGCTGGAAGGGCTGATATAATTAGCATATATTTTTTTTTTTTTTATTATTATTTTTATTTAATTATTTATTATTTTTTATTTATTTTTTTATTATTTTTTAATTATTTTTAAATGATTTTTTTTATTATTTAATTTATTTATTTTTTTAAGTGAGAGTGAGACACAGTTCTCATTCAGGTCCGCCTTTTTTTTTCCCCATTGACATACATTACCGGTGTGTTGGTGATTTTATGGCCGGCCACCTGGTTCTATTTGTCGGCCCTAAAATCGCGGACACACCGCTAATGCATGTCTATGGGCAGTCAGCTCGAATTCTGATTGGTCGGCGTCCAATCCGAAATCGGGCTGACTGCCCATAGACATGCATTAGCGGTGTGTCCGCGATTTTAGGGCCGACAAATAGAACCAGGTGGCCGGCCATAAAATCGCAGACACACCGCTAATGTATGTCAATGGGGAAAAAAAAAGGCGGACCTGAATGAGAACTGTGTCTCACTCGCAAGTAAAAAAATAAATAAATTTAATAATAAAAAAAAGAATTTAAAACTAATTAAAAAATAATAAAAAAATAATTAAAAAATAATAAATAATTAAATAAAAATAATAATTAAAAAAAAAAAAAAATGCGGACCTGAATGAGAACTGTGTCTCAGTGTCACTTAAAAAAATAAATAAATTTAATAATAAAAAAAAGAATTAAAAAATAATTTAAAAATAATAAAAAAATGAGGGGCTCTTCTGATTGGCTGAGGGCAGTATACAGCGACCAATCAGAAGAGGGCCTCAGATCTCATTGAGGTAGAATGGCGGATTTTTCGTCCATTCTATCTTAATGAGAAGGAAGAGGACGTCGGAGGTGGAAGTTTGCGAAAAGAAGACAGAAGATCCCCGGGGCCGGACGAAGAAGCGGAGATGGCGGAAAGAAGAGAGAAGACCCCTGGGGCCGGAGGAAGAGGACGCCTGGCCGGACGGAGTACTTGTGGATCGGACGGACGATCAGATGACTTGAAGGCATGTAAGTGATCGACGGGGACGTTGGGTTAGGGGACGGCGGGGGCTTCGGGTGTAGGGCCTTAGGTGACAGCGGCGTTAGGTTAGGGGACTGCGGGGGCTTAGGGTGTAGGGCTTTAGCGAGAGGGGCAGGGGGTAGACGGCGGGGCTTAGGGGGTATCGGCGGGGGCTTAGGATGCTGCGGGTCGGGGGTTAGGTGGTCGGGGCTTAGCGTGTACGGGTGCGGCGGACTTAGGGGGTATCGGCGGGGGCCTAGGATGCTACAGGGGTTAGGGGGTAGTGGCTTAGGGGCGGCGGTGCCTTAGGGGGTAGGCAGCATGGCTTAGGGGGTATCGGCGGGGGCCTAGGATGCTACGGGGCTTAGGGGGTAGGGGCTTAGGGGCTGCTGCGGGGCTTAGGGGTAGGGGCGGCGGTGGCTTAGGGGGTAGACGGCGGGGCTTAGGGGGTATCGGCGGGGGCTTAGGATGCTGCGGGTCGGGGGTTAGGTGGTCGGGGCTGCTGCGGGGCTTAGGGGCTTAGGGGCGGCGGTTGCTTAGGGGGTAGACGGCGGGGCTTAGGGGGTATCGGCGGGGGCTTAGGATGCTGCGGGTCGGGGGTTAGGTAGTCGGGGCTTAGCGTGTAGGGGTGGGGCGGACTTAGGGGGTAGGGCCTTAGGTGCGGCGGGGTGGTTTTGTTGCGGGGTGGGTGTGCGGACATGGGGGTGGGTGTGCGGACATGGGGGGGCTGTGCGGACATGGGGGTGGCTGTGCGGACATGGGGGTGGGTGTGCGGACATGGGGGGGCTGTGCGGACATGGGGTGGCTGTGCGGACATGGGGGGGGGCTGTGCGGACATGGCGGTGGGTGTGCGGACATGGGGGTGGCTGTGCGGAGATGGGGGGGCGGCTATGCGGACATGGGGGGCCTGTTTGGACCTGGGTGAGGCTGTGCGGACATTGGGGGGGCGAGTTGGTGGGTAGCGGGGAGCGGAGGCGGCTGTGCCGCCTCCGCTCCATGGTCCCCGGGGAGCGAGTTGCGGCTCAGGCAGCGACTCGCAATGGCCTCGCGGCCATTGCTCGCGCTACCTGAGCGGTAAATCAGTAAGGTTGTAGCCGAGGCTGTGGATCGATTTTGGGCCATTGCTCGCCCTGGGCCAGCGACTCGCAATGGCCTCGCTTCGCGCCCAATGTTAAATTCGTATCCACATGACGACATCGGAAAGTGCGCGCGGAGGGGCGCTTTTCCGATTCGCGATTATATAATAGATAGTGATATATTCTTATAGGTCGGATTAACTTGTCGTAGTCACCTGCCAATTAAAGTGTAAATGTCATTTCATTGAAAAAAACCAATACTGAACTGGTTGTTAATGATGGGTCACATAGCAGCTAAGATAATGCATTTTTGTGCTAAATTATTTATTTTCTCAACTTTTTTGTGCGCTTTTGAAAACTGCATTTTAGTGCTGTGCGGCTGTGGCCAGCTGCTGATAGGGAGAAGTGCAATGTGACAGCAGAGAAAGGGCAAGAGAGATCCTTAGTTGTGTGGGAAGCCAGCAGAGAAGGAGCCAGACGAGAGATCACAGAAGCTTGTGCCAACTATATTGGAGAAGGGTTTGTACTCAGGGGCTGGCTGGGGTCTCTGGAAAGTCCTCAGTTGAGAAGCGGGGGGGGGGGGGGGTGCTATCAGAAATTTTTGAGGACGGGGGATGGAGGTGCTACCGCGGCTCTCTTACCAGCTCCGACGCCATATGCTGCGGTATCGTCACGCCGGCTGCAAAGCTACGCCCGCGGCCGGCCCATTTCTGTAGAGGGGCGGCCCTATATGTGGACTACACCACCAGCCCAGGGGGCACTTGCCCCCCTGCCACCTGGACCAGTCCGCCCCTGTTTGTACTGATCCTGACATTCTGACATCATTGCTTAGCACTGTGCTGTAATCTGAGGTCATCTCATCAGCAGCAGTCAGCTGTGTGGACACTGCGTAGGCCCCGCCCCTTCACCCTTATATGGTTATTTGGCTGTATTCAGTGTGCAGATGGTTCTGACTGAGAATGATCATATGTCTGCTTCAGACACAGTCTAGTGGGGACATCTTGTTTAAGGTTTATTCATGGCTTTCCACCAGATTTCACTCAAAGTATATTTGAAAGTTTATTAAAATCTCTTACTTTACATTAATATTAAATATAAATTGAAATGGTGGTTACACTTTAAGGATCTTAGAATTAGTTTAATTTGGTTGGTTTCTTTTTTCTTCACTTTTATTATTTTGTGCAATATGTAGATTTTTTTTGTCCCATTTGTTTGTAAGTACCTCTACTTACTGCTTTGCATGTTTTCAAACTGTGAAGGGTGTTAAACCTTGTGAAGTTTTCTTTAAAATATATTTTAATATAGTTCTCTTTTTATTGTTATATGCTGGATTTTGAAATAAATAAAAGTTGCCCTTTAACAGCTTGGATGCAGTTGAAAAAGTATTGGTTTTAAATGCAAAAAGTATATGGGCATCATCAGGCCATATTCTTATTTAAAATTTTAATTGCTTTACTATATTGGCAATCTAATATATACTTACATTAAATTGTCTGTCATCCACTTCCATCCAAACGTCCCTAAATCCCACAATCCACCGCGCCGACTGGAAGTCCACCTACCGCTATATTGGAGCATCCAAGTGATGGATGTTCCAATATGACACCTGCTCGTGGTACAAGCTCCTTGCGCAGTACCACCAGCATGTCAATGTCGGGACACCGCGGCCAGGACCCCCACCACTGCTGGGACCCCCTGCCAGAACCTCCCACTGGGACCCCCTGCTGGAATCCCCCACCACAACCCCCCACCGCCACCGCCGGGACACCCCCGACAAGCGAAGGCTGCCAGGACCCCCGCCAGGAACCCCCTCCTTCACCAAACATTGCCACGGTGCTGCCTGTATACCCACTTCTGTGCAGCCACAGACACCAGGAAAGACCGCAGCTTGCAGCGTGTGGTGTAGATGGGGTGCAGGTGCCTCTGGTGGCTGCAATAACCACTGCACCCCATCTCATTCATCACAGGCCGCAAGCCGCAGTTTTCCTGGTGGGTGTGGCTGCACGCAGGTTGATATTCAGGCAGTGCCGCACAGAGGGACACACACACCACATATACACACATCACATATACACATAGACCACAAACATACACAGACACATGCATACATTCACTCCCTGCTCACCGTATACAATGTTCCCACTACTCCTCACTCTCACTCCCATCCTTCTCCACTTCCTACTACCCCCACTTATCCCCCCTCCCAGAAACGAAATACTGCTCTCATCCTCCATCCTACCTAACCACCTCACCCACTTCTCCAACCTATTAATTCACTTTCAATCCTCAATCACCAAACAAGCACGCCCGCCACGTAAGCTCTCCTGCTCCCACCTGCTAACCCTCTGCTTACTCCTCCTCCTTGCCGGTGACATCTCCCCCAATCCTGGCCCCCACCACCACATCCCCACAACCACCTCCATCCCACACCCACGACCCATCGCCAACCCTCGCAACCCCACCAACCTTAGACATATTCCCCCAACCCCTGCCCCCCCACTGTTGTACTCGGTGCACTCTGGAATGCCCACTCAGTGTGCAATAAACTCCCAGACATCCACAAACTCTTTATCTCCAAGAAACTATCATTCCTTGGCATCACCGAGACCTGGCTCACCCCCTCCGACACAGCCTCCCCCGCTGCACTATCGAACAGCGGCCTCAGCCTGTCCCACACCCACCGTCCCTCTGGCAAACACGGCGGTGGTTTCGGCATACTCTTGTCCAACTCCTGCACCTTCAGTCCTATTCCCCCACCCCCCTCCGTCGCTGCCCCCTCCTTCGAAGCCCACTCGGTCCGAATCTTTTCCCCTGCAACCTCCAGCTAGCCATCATCTACCGCCCCCCTGGACCCATCGCCTCCTTCCTTGACCACTTCACCACCTGGCTACTTCACTTCCTCTCCGCTGACATCCCCACCATCATCATGGGTGACTTCAATATCCCCATTGACACTCCCCGCCCAACCGCCTCCAACCTTCTTTCCCTGAGCACTTCCCTAGGGCTCTCCCAATGGTCCTCCTCTCCCACCCACGAACAAGGCCACACGCTTGACCTTATCTTTACCCGCCTCTGCTCCCTCTCCAACCTCGGAACTCCCCCTATCTGACCACCATCTCTTGACCTTCTCCGCCCTTTCTTCCCCTGCCATGATACCCCCTCCCCGCAAACTTGATCACCCTCGCCGAAACCTAAGAGATCTTGATCTTCCTTTATTCTCCAAATCCCTCCTCCCTCTCACCGACATACCCTCCGCTGGTGACATAGACACTGCCACCACTCTATACAACACCACAATAACGAACACCTTTGACCTAGCCGCCCCTCTCACATTCCACGCTCCACGCACTAACAGGCAACCCTGGCATACGACCCTCACTAAAAACCTAAGACGGGCATCCAGGATCGCCGAGAGGAGATGGAAAAAGTCCCGCACCTCCGAGCACTTTGCTCTGTTCAAACAATCCCTCACTGACTTCAAGACGGCACTTGCTACTGCCAAGCAAGCCTTCTTCTCATCCCTAATAACCTCCCTGTCCCGCAACCCCAAACAGCTCTTCAAAACTTTCAACTCCTTACTCCGCCCACACCGCTCCTCCCCCCTCTCCCCTCATCTCTGCTAAAGACTTTGCGACCTTCTTCAAGGAGAAGATTGACAAGATCAGAAACAGCTTTGGCCCACTATCCCCACAACTCCCCCTCTCACCTACACTGCCCTCCTCCTCCATTAGCCACTTCCCCCTTAACTGAAGACCAACTCTCCTCCCTCCTGTTGAAATCACAACTCACCACCAGCGCCCATGACCCGCTCCCATCCCACCTCATTCCCAACCACACCTCCATTTTCATCCCAGCCCTCACACACCTCTTCAACCTATCACTTACCACTGGCGCCTTCCCCTCAGCCTTCAAACACGCTCTAATCACGCCCATCCTTAAAAAACCCTCCCTCGACCCTACCTCTGTCGCCAACTATAGCCCCATATCTCTTCTCCCATTCGCCTCTAAGCTACTCGAACAGCACGTACACTCTGAACTGTTGTCTCACCTCTCCTCCTGCTCCCACTTCGACCGCCTACAGTCCGGCTTCCGACCCCTCCACTCCACCGAAACAGCCCTGACCAAAGTCACCAATGACCTACTTGCTGCCAAGAACAAACATCACTACTCCATCCTCCACCTCCTCGACCCGTCCGCCACCTTCGACACTCCCTTCTTCTCCAGATCCTGGAATCCCTCGGCATCACCCACTTTGCCCTCTCTTGGATCTCCTCATACCTAGCAGACCGGACCTTCAGTGTCTCCCACTCCCATACCTCCTCCTCGCCCTATCCCCTTTCTGTCGGAGTCCCCCAAGGTTCGGTCCTGGGTCCACTACTTTTCTCCATATATACTCTTGGCCTAGGGCAACTCATTGAGTCCCAAGGCCTCCATTACCACCTCTACGCCGACGACACCCAAATCTACTTGTCCGGCCCCGACATCACCTCCCTACTCTCCAAAATCCCACAATGCCTTTCCGCCATCTCATCCTTTTTCTCTGCTCGCTTCCTTAAACTCAACATGGACAAAACTGAATTCATAGTCTTCCCCCAAGAAATTTCCCCCCACTTCCCAACCTATCCATCTGTGTCAATGACTGCGCCCTCTCCCCAGTCTCCCAAGCCAAGTGCCTCGGGGTAATCCTTGACTTCTCCCTATCCTTCAAGCCCCACATCGAAGCCATCTCTACATCCCTCCGGCTCCAGCTTAGAAACATCTCACGGATTCGCTCCTCCCTTACCCACGACATCGCTAAAACACTTATTCATGCCCTCATCATCTCCCGCCTTGACTACTGCAACCTCCTTCTCATTGGCCTCCCATCCAACTCCCTCACACCTCTCCAATCTATCCTCAATTCTGCTCCCCGACTAATCCATCTGTCCCCCCGCTACTCCTCTGTCTCCCCCCTCTGCCAAGCCCTTACTGGATCCCCGCCTCCAAGAGATCCCAGTTCAAAACACTAACCATGGCATACAAAGCGATACACAACTTGTCCCCACCATACATCTCCGCCCTGGTCTCCCGATACCTACCCTCACGAAACCTCCGTTCTTCACAAGAACTCCTCCTCTGCTTCCCCCTTATCTCCTCCTCGCACAATCGTGTCCAGGACTTTGCCCAGGCATCTGCCAAACTCTGGAACTCTCTGCCCCAACACATTAGACACTCTCCATCCCTGAGAAGCTTCAAGTGTCACCTGAAGACTCACCTATTCCGTCAAGCCTACATCCTGCCATGAGACCCAGGCGACCGCCCCGTAATTGACACTCCCCCAGCCTACTGTATCCCCACCCGCCCCTTGTAGACTGTGAGCCCTTGTGGACAGGGTCCCCTCCCCTATTGTACCTATTTGTCCTGATTGTCTAGAGTTATTGTAATCGTGCTTGTCTCCTCATGTAAAGCGCCATGGAACCTAATGGCGCTATATAAATAAATAATAATAATAAAATACATTCATGTACACACATAGACATGCTTACACACAGAGTATAATGTCCCCACATGCACATACACACAAACGCGCATCGGTGTTCGGTGTTCATGTATTCGTCTTGTTATCGATGTATTTGAACCCAATACCCAATATTTATGCTTGTTCACTATCTCATCTACTCTTTGTGTACCCCGACATATACTGGATTATTGTACCACCTCCTTTGATTGAGTTGTGTGGTCCCATCATTTTTTTATTTGGTTTTCACAGTTCCTAGACTCTCGTGTAACACTACGTGCCACATGTCTGTGTGGTTGATTGATATTTCTTGTTGAGGGATGTACTGCAGTATCAGTGATTTACTTGCCATGTCTGTTAAAGGGATCCTGTCACCCCCAAAACACCTGTAAACCTATTAAAAGCTGTCCGTACAGCATAGTAACACTTTCCCTACACTCCTTTTGCCTCCTAAATGCAGCAAGTGACATTGAAGAAAAACGTTATAATAGTACCTCATTAGTGATGATAATGAGTGACTATGCTATTCATAGTCACTCATCCAGGCTGCCCCTCTTCTTCATATCACGCCTGAATAGGCGTGATCTTCCTCATGGATTCAAATTGCCGCCTCCCTGCGCGCCTCCGATCTCTCCCATTGCGTGCAGGCTTCAGTGTGGGGCTGTATGACGCGATCCGCGTCATACCCGGCGCCGGGTGACGTATTTACACCGGCGCCGCGCTGTCAGCTTCAAAATGCGCACTGTATGTAATCCAAGAAGATTCAGGTGATCCTTGATTGGCTGGTGCCTAAGAATGCTAAAGAAGTTATACATTTTATGCGTTTCTCAAATATCTATACACATTTCATTCAACATTTTTCAGAGATTGTTTGTCCCATTACTTCTATCACTATGAAGAAAAAAGAGTTTAAGTGGTCATTTCAGTCTCAGGAAGCTTTTGATTAGCTTAAGGCATGTTCCACCTCAGCATCGCTTTTGAGCCACCCGAACCAGGCATATCCCTTCATCATGGAAGAAGACGCTTCTTATTGGGCATTGGGGGCCATTCTTTCTCAAAGAACTGGAGAGAAGGCTCTGTTACATCCTTGTGCTTTCTTTTCCCATAGACTCACCTCGCAGAGAATAATTATGGCATGTGAGACAAGGAATTGCTAGCTATTATTGCTGCTTTTAATGAATGGAGGCATTATCTGCAAGGAGTGGCACAACAGATCATAGTGTTGACAAACCATTGCAATCTAGAGTTTCTTTGATCCACTAGGTGTCTTTCTCCACAACAAGCTTATTGAAATTTGCTTTTAAACCAATTGAATTTTGTCATGTCATTCCGTCCAGGTCCTCACAATTGGAAGGCTGATGCTTTATCCTGAATCCATGCTGCTGATTCAGTACCTGGAGCCCAACCTAAGACCATTCTGTCTGATGCCAACTTCATCTGTCTAATCCACGAACAGGACTTGTGGAAGAAGATCAAGGAGGCCTATAATGGTGATGTATTTCTGGCTAATCCACCTGCTGATATTAATCGTGTCCATAAGGGTGGCATGTAGTTCAGAGATCAACATATTTATGTCCCTAAGGCAATCCATCTGCAGATCCCAAAGTTGGTTTATGACTGCAAATTGGCTGGTCAAAGGGGGTTGCAGAAGACTCAAGAGTTCCTGAGATGATTTTTCTGGTGACCTACTTGCCTGGAGGACATGAAGCGCTCTGTTCTCTCTTCTGAGGTATGTGCTTGTTTTAAGATTCCTCTTGCATCGCCTACAGGTCTTCTGCAATCACTACCTGTCCATCCCATCCTTGGAGGTCTATCTCAATGAAATTAATTTTGGATATTCCTAAGTTTTATGACATGAATATGAACTTGGTGGTGGTTGATTGTTTCTAGAGCTCTGTTGCCTTTCATCTAAAGATGCTTAGGACAATAAAGGTATGCCCAGTATTTCATGTATTTATTAAAACTTGTTTCTCCTAATTCCAGGGATGCATTGTGTCCCCTCCGCAACCTGCAATGCTGGATGGTCAGGAGCAATTCTTAGTGGAGGAGATCATTAATTCCATAATTCACAGAAATCGACACCAGTACCTTGTATGATGGCACGGATATCCACATGAAAAAGACTCTGGGGAACCAGTGGCTTATGTCAGTGTCCTGCAGAAGATTGCCCACTTTCATCTAAGATACCCTGAGAAACCAGGTCTGGGATAATCCTGAGGCCGATTCTAGGGAGAGAGTAATGTTAGGGATTTCGATTTTTATTGACATTCTGTGCATTTTGCCCCTTTTTAAAATTGTGTCTGCTGCTTTACTGCTGGTCATGTGATCCTCACCTCTGCCTTTACAAAGCTCTGCCTACAGTTTAGCTATGCTCGAGTATTCAGTTTGAATTCCAGGCTTTCTGTGCTTTCCTCAGGATGCTTAGCTTCATGAATGGAGCAGAATAGCACAAACATTTTGAATTTATCTTCTTTCTAGCCTGAGATATGGGCATTCGTTTGTTAACACCTCTGCTGTCACTGTTAGACGCTTAAATCCACATTCATGTCAAACTAATTAATTTTTCTTTGAAACTATTAGAGATAGGAAAAGGTGTTTCCTATTATTTTGAATATATTATTTTTACTAGAAATATTTTCAGAGACATTCAGCATTACCTGTTTGATGAACTTTCTCAATTGCTGCACATCACATTATATCTGCCACATGTGTTAAATATAGACTTATTCACCTTAAAATTGGTTCCATTATTGTCTGTGCCCCCTATTGCTAATAGATCCCTGAGTAATCCTACAGTACATTAAATCTAATTTTCAATGTTTGTCCCCATGAAAATGAAAAAGCTTATACTCACCTCCTCTGCTGGCACCATTTTTCTGGGCCTTATGTGAGGTTGTCATGTCACACTAACCCCGCGCGAAATCTGCTGGTTTTACTCTCCCTGCTTTCAGACGTAAAATTTATTAACAGGAAGTGAGAGCTGTGGATGCCATTCACTTTCTGTTAATAACTTATATGTTCGAAGATGGGGACAGTGTTGCTTATTAGGGCTCATGTGCCGTGACACCTAGTGATGAGCGAGCATGCTTGCCAGTACTCAGTGCTCGCCCAAGAATCTCAGTACTCGGAGCTCGCCAAGAGTATTGGCGAGATGCTTGGGCTCATGCTTGGGTCCACCTTCCTGCATGTTGGCGCTCTCTACAGAGCCAGCCCACATGCAGGGATTGGCTGCCACACACGGTAATGCCACAGTCATGTTGGTTGTGGCATTACAGTGTTTGGCTGGCCACACAGCATCAACAGGTCTATATCAGACCTGGGACAATTAATAGAAAGGAAGCCGCCACACTGATCCAATTCCAACGAAACAGTGACTATGTCAATGACATAGGCTATAGTACAAACACCGATTAAATATACAATGAATACAAATGAACGACACATGGGAGACCTTAATTACAACAGATGAAACAAATCATGATTCTTTACATTCAATATGCAATCACAATACAAGGACATGATAGGTAGAAAAAGAAGTGAGATACACATCACATAAATAGGGTGCATATCCCATTCCTATGGCAAAAAATCATAACATACCATACATATAAGATGAATGTTACTATAATGAAATAGTTAGATAAACCAAGGCAGAAATTATACAAATTAATTGAATGGGATTTGGAGCCATTCAATGTGGTCAGTTATGGAAGCTACAACCACGGGAACAACAATATTGTCAAGAAGGGAAAGAAATCTATAAAGGATTTTAATAAAAATCCATATGATTATTTTTATAATTAAGTACAGAAGGAAATCTGGTATTTAAGCGCAAAATCCATAAACCTTCCCGGTTTAAAAATTTGCAAACTCAGTCTACGCTGCGTAGTGGTCTTTGCACATGTTCAATGCCTCTTACCGCTAGACTATTCGTTCTGCCATTATGAACTTCGAGGAAATGCTTAGGAAAGCCTGAAAGAGACTTCCTGCTACTAGCTGTGGATGGATCCGCAGCCTTGATATGCTCAGAAATCCTCTTTTTGAAAGAACGGTTAGTACAACCAATGTAATCCACGTTACACATTATGCAAGATGCCATATATACTATGTATGTAGATAAACAGTCAGAATAAGAATAAAATCAGGAAAGATAGAACAGACTTTAACCCCTTCACGACCCTTGGTCCTACGTTTGGGCCATGAAAACAAAGTCATTCCCGACCCTTGGCCCTAGGGGTGGGCCATGGAATGATCGGGCTCCTGCAGGCCGAGTGAGGGTCTCACTGACCTGTCACTCGGCCTGCAGGTACATGGGGAGTTGTACAACACCCCAGGGGGGGTCGATTTGCCCCCACCCCCACCCCCCCGGCTACAGGCGCGGTGATTGGCGCTCAAAAGTGAAAGTGAAAATCACCGCGCCTGTAATGCTTCCATGCCTGCCGCTGCTCTCTCTACCCTCCGATCTGCTCCCCTGTCCTCCTCTAACTGCCCCCCTGTCCCCCACCTCTCTTTCCTGCCCCCTCTTCATCTCTCTTACCCCCCCCCGGCTTCCTGTCCCTGCCGCCCGCTTCCTGTCCCTGCGCCCGCTTCCTCTTCCTGCCGCCAGGCTCCTGACTGCCCCTAGGTGCCCCTGTCAGCTCCCCATCCCCTGTCAGGCCCCCTCTTCCCCCTTCCTGCCCCCCCCGATCACCGGAGCGGCGATCGCCTCTCCTACTCACCCCTCCGGCGGCCCGGCTGTCAGCGCTGCGTCCCGCTCCTCCTCCCCTTCTGCGCCGCCTCCGGAATCTGACAGCTCTGTGCTGGAGCTGTCAGATCACTTCTACAGCTAGATCCTGAGGATCCAGCTGTAGGAAGTGATCTGACAGATCCAGCACAGTGATCCACAGTGACCATTATGTGATCACTGTGGATCACTGTACTGGATCTGTCAGATCACTTTCTACAGCTGGATCCTGAGGATCCAGCTGTAGGAAGTGATCTGACAGATCCAGCACAGTGATCCACAGTGACCATTATGTGATCACTGTGGATCACTGTGCTGCAGCTGTCTGATCACTTTCTGCAGCTGGATCCTGGGGATCCAGCTGCAGAAAGCAATCTGACAGCCTGGGCGCAGTGATGCACATAGTGGGTCACTACGCCCAGGCTCTTAGATCGCTGCTCTGCAGCCCGATCTCCCTGCATGGGCATCGAGCTGCAGAAAGCGATCTGACAGACCAGGCGCAGTGATGCACATAGTGGGTCACTGCGCCTGGGGTCTCAGATCACTTTCTGCAGCTCAATCACCATGCTGGCGGATCGGGCTCCAGAGTAGCGATCTGAAAGCAAAGGCGATCGAACGTCGTGGGACCTTCGTTGTGGACTACGTCGGAGACAATTGAACGTCGTGGGACCTTCGTTATGGACTACGTCGGAGCGATCGAGCGTCGTGGGACCTTCGTTGTGGACTACGTCGGATCTTTTTATAATAAAGATGGAGTCCGAATTGTGTCTTTTTTTTTTTCAAATAAAAAGATTTTTTCTGTGTGTATTTATTGACTATTTACCATACTAGAGATTCCTAATGGCGGGTCTAACATTGGCCCTATATTATGAATCTCGGGCTTAGTGCCAGCTGCCAAAAAAAAGCTGGCATTAACCCCTTTATTACCCAGTTAGCCACCGCCACCAGGGCAACTGGAAGAGCGTGGGTACAGCGCCAGAAAATGGCGCTTCAATGAATGCGCCATTTTCTGGGGCGGCTGCGGGCTGCAATTCGCAGCATGGGGGGCCCAGAACGCTTGGGCCTCTCTATGCTGAGGATTCCAGTCCCCAGCTGCCTAGTTGTACCTGGCTGGACCAAAAATATGGCGGAGCCCCACGTAATTTTTTTCTAGAATTAGTTCTAGAAATTAAAAAAAAAATGGGCTTCGCTGTATTTTTGGTTCCAGCCAGGTATGACGAGGCAGCTGGGGGTGGGTGGCAGTCCGTAGCTGCCAAGTTGTACCTGGCTGGACCAAAAATATGGCGGAGCCCTATGTCATTTTTTTTCTAGAAATAATTCTAGAAATAAAAAAAAAAATAGGCTTCGCTGTATTTTTGGTTCCAGCCAGGTATGACGAGGCAGCTGGGGGCTGGTGGCAGTCCGTAGCTGCCAAGTTGTACCTGGCTGGACCAAAAATATGGCGGAGCCCTATGTCATTTTTTTTCTAGAAATAATTCTAGAAATGAAAAAAAAAATAGGCTTCGCTGTATTTTTGGTTCCAGCCAGGTATGACGAGGCAGCTGGAGGCTGGTAGCAGTCCGTAGCTGCCAAGTTGTACCTGGCTGGACCAAAAATATGGCGGAGCCCCATGCCATTTTTTTTTCTAGAATTAGTCCTAGAAAAAAAAAAAAAAATGGGCTTCACTGTATTTTTGGTTACCAGCCAGGTACAACGAGGCAGCTGGGGGTAGCTGGCAGTCCGTAGCTGCCAAGTTGTACCTGGCTGGACCAAAAATATGGTGGAGCCCCATGCCATTTTTTTTTACTTCTACCAATAAAATGACAAGGAGCTTTGCCTTATTTTTGGATGCCAGCCAGGTACAACTTGGCAGTTGGGGGGCTGCAATCCTCATCGTGGAGAGACCCAAATGTTGTGGCCCCCCCCACGCTGCAAATTGCAACCCACAGCCACCCCAGAAAATAGCAAATTAGAGGTGCCATTTTCTGGTGCTGTACCCCAACTCTTCCAGTTGCCCTTGTGCTGGTGGCAATGCTAGTGGCACACAGGGGTTCTCCGTACGCGACATGGAGTCAGCTAACAATTCCAATTGTTAGCGGACACCATGTCGCATATGGAGAGCCCCTGTGTGCCTAAACATTGGAGCTCCCCCACAAGTGACCCCATTTTGGAAACTACACCCCCCAAGGAACGTATCTAGATGCATAGTGAGCACTTGAACCCCCAAGTGGTTCACAAATTGATCCATAAAAATAAAAAAGTACTTTTTGTTTTCCACAAAAAAATTATTTTTTCATTTTTACGGATCAATTTGTGAAGCACCTGGGGGTTCAAAGTGCTCACTATGCACCTAGATACGTTCCTTGGGGGGTCTAGTTTCCAAAATGGGGTCACTTTTGGGGGGGCTCTAATGTTTAGTCACACAGCGGCTCTCCATATGCAACATGGTGTCCGCTAACAATTTGAATGGAAAATCAGCTCATATTGTTAGCGGACACCATGTCGCATATGGAGAGCCCCTGTGTGCCTAAACATTGGAGCTCCCCCACAAGTGACCCCATTTTGGAAACTACACCCCCCAAGGAACGTATCTAGATGCATAGTGAGCACTTGAACCCCCAAGTGGTTCACAAATTGATCCATAAAAATAAAAAAGTACTTTTTTTTTTCCACAAAAAAATTATTTTTTCATTTTTACGGATCAATTTGTGAAGCACCTGGGGGTTCAAAGTGCTCACTATGCACCTAGATACGTTCCTTGGGGGTCTAGTTTCCAAAATGGGGTCACTTTTGGGGGGGCTCTAATGTTTAGTCACACAGCGGCTCTCCATATGCAACATGGTGTCCGCTAACAATTTGAATGGAAAATCAGCTCATATTGTTAGCGGACACCATGTCACGTTTGGAGAGCCCCTGTGTGCCTAAACATTGGAGCTCCCCTACAAGTGACCCCATTTTGGAAACTAGACCCCCCAGGGAACTTATCTAGATGGGTTGTGAGCATATTGAAACCCCAGGTGCTTCACAAATTAATGAAAAAAAAAATATTTTGTGGAAAAAAAGTACTTTTTCATTTTTACGGATCAATTTGTGAAGCACCTGGGGGATCAAAGTGCTCACTATACATCTAGATACGTTCCCTGGGGGTCTAGTTTCCAAAATGGGGTCACTTGTGGGGGAGCTCCAATGTTTAGGCACACAGGGGCTCTCCAAACGTGACATGGTGTCCATTAACAATTTGAATGGAAATCAGCTCAAATTGTTAGCGAACATCATGTCACGTTTGGAGAGCCCCTATGTGCCTAAACATTGGAGCTCCCCTATAAGTGACCCCATTTTGGAAACTAGACCCCCCAGGGAACTTATCTAGATGGGTGGTGAGCATTTTGAACACCCAGTGCTTCACAAATTAATCTGTAAAAATGAAAAAAAGAAAATTTTTGTGGAAATAAAAGTACTTTTTCATTTTTACGGATGAATTTGTGAAGCACCTGGGGGTTCAAAGTGCTCACTATGTATCTAGATACGTTCCCTGGGGGTCTAGTTTCCAAAATGGGGTCACTTGTGGGGGAGCCCCAATGTTTAGGCACACAGGGGCTCACCAAACACAACATGGTGACAGCTAACAATTTGAGCTGATTTTTATTCAAATTGTTTGCGGACACCATGTCGCGTTTGGAGAGCCACTGTGCGTCTCCACATTGGAGCTCCCCAACAAGTGACCCTATTTTGGAAACTAGACCCCCCAGGGAACATATCTAGATGGTTAGTGAGCATATTGAACCCCCAGGTGCTTCACAAATTAATGAAAAAAAAAGATTTTTGTGGAAAAAAAAGAACTTTTTCATTTTTACAGATTAATATGTGAAGCACCTGGGGGTTGAAAGTGCTCACTATGCATCTAGATACGTTCCTTTGGGGGTCTAGTTTCCAAAATGGGGTCACTTGTGGAGGAGCTCCTATGTGGAGACGCACAGGGGCTCTCCAAACGCAACATGGTGTCCGCTAACAATTTGAGCTCATTTTGCATTCAAATTGTTAGCCGACACCATGTCACGTTTGGAGAGCCCCTGTGCATCTCCACATTAGAGCTCCCCCACAAGTGACCCCATTTTGGAAACTAGACCCCCAAAGGAACGTATCTAGATGCATAGTGAGCACTTTCAACCCCCAGGTGCTTCACAAATTGATCCATAATAATGAAAAAAGAAATTTTGTGGAAAAAAAAGTGCTTTTTCAATTTTATGGATGAATTTGTGAAGCACCTGGGGGTTCAAAGTGCTCACTATGCATCTAGATACGTTCCTTGGGGGTCTAGTTTCCAAAATGGGGTCACTTGTGGGGGAGCCTCAATGTTTAGGCACACAGGGGCTCACTAAACACAACATGGTTACAGCTAACAATTTGAGCTGATTTTTATTCAAATTGTTAGCGGACACCATGTCGCGTTTGGAGAGCCCCTGTGTGCCTAAACATTGGAGCTCCCCCCAAGTGACCCCCATTTTGGAAACTAGACCCCCCAGGGAACATATCTAGATGGGTAGTGAGCATATTGAACCCCCAGGTGCTTTACAAATTGATCTGTGAAAATGAAATAGTACTTTTTTTTTCACAAAAATTTTCTTTTAGCCTAAATTTTTTCGTTTTCACATGGCAACAGCATAAATTTCATTCTAAAATTTGTTGGGCAATTTCTCCTGAGTACACCGATACCTCATATGTGGTCATAAACCACTGTTTGGGCGCACGGCAGGGGTCAGAAGGGAAGGAGCGCAATTTCATTTTTTGAATGTAAAATTAGCTCCAAAATTCAAATTGCGCTTCTTCACTTCTGAGCCCTGCCGTGCGCCCAAACAGTGGTTTATGACCACATATGAGGTACCGATGTACTCGGGAGAATTTGCACAACACATTTTAAGATCCATTTTATCCTGTTGCCCATGTGAAAATGAAAGAATTGAGGCTAAAAGAACATTTTTGATAAAAAAATTAAAATATCCATTTTTTGTTTCCACTTTGCTTGAGTTCCTGTGAAGCACCTGAAGGGTTAATAATCTTCTTGAATGTAGTTTTGAGTAGCTTGAGGGGTGCAGTTTTTGGAATGGTGTCACTTTTGGGTGTCTTCTGTCATGTACACCCCTCAAATGGACTTCAAATGTGATGTGGTCACTAAAACAAATGGTTTTGTAAATTTTGTTGAAAAATGAAAAATTGCTCATGAACTTTGAACCCTTATAACGTCCTAACAAAACATTTTTTTTTTCCAAAATTGTGCTGATGTGAAGTAGACATGTGGGAAATATTATTTAATAACTTTTTTCTGTCACATATCTCTCTTGTTTATCAGAAAAAAAAAAAAAAAATGTGAAAATTGTGAAATTTTCAAAATTTTTGCCATAGTTTTGATATTTTTACAAATAAACGCAAAAATTATCAACTTAAATTTAATACTATCATGAAGCCCAATATGTCACGAAAAAACAGTCTCAGAATCGCTAGGATCGGTTAAAGCGTTCCCGAGTTATAACCTCATAAAGGGACACTGGTCAGAATTGCAAAAAAGGCCAAGGTCTTTAGGGTCAAAATAGGCTGGGTCCTGAAGGGGTTAAGAGTCAGACAGTTACTTTTACCATGCCATATAGTGCTGATTATAAGAATATAACGTCAATCCTCCATACCTATGTGTCTATGCTTTACCAGGATCCTGATCTATGTAAGGTTCTGAAACATGGTTTCAGATGCATCCCCAAAAAAGGAAAGGATATTGCTGGCTATATTTTGACCAAGTACTTTTAGGGGAGATACTTGCAGATCAACACCTTCTTGGCTACACTATACGGGAAATTTCAAGTGCGGTCAATCAAGGTGTGGTCTCTGCAAGCATATTGTATGATCAGATTTTTTTTTCTGATAGATATGGTGGTAAAACATACAAAATCAGAAGCTACATTAACTGTTCATCTACGTACATAGTATATATGGCATCTTGCATAATGTGTAACATGGATTACATTGGTTGTACTAGCCATTCTTTCAAAAAGAGGATTTCTGAGCATATCACGGATGCAGATCCATCCACAGCTAGTAGCAGGAAGTCTCTTTCAGGTTTGTCTAAGCAGTTCATAATGGCAGAACAGATAGTCTAGCGGTAAGAGGCATTGAACGTGTGCAAAGACCACTACGCAGAGTGGACTGGGTTTGCAAATTGTTAAATCGGGAAAGTTTCTGGATTTTGTGCTTAAATACTAGATTTCATTCTGGACTTAATTATAAAAATGATCGTATGTATTTTTATTAAAACCCTTTGCAGATTTCTTTCCCTTCTTGACAATATTGTTGTTCCCATGGTTGTAGATTTCATAACTAACCTCCTTGAATGGCTCCATCTTCCATTCAATTAATTTGTATAATTTCTGCCTTGGTTTATCTAAAGATTTCATTATAGTAACATTCATCTTATATGCATGATATGTTATGATTTTTTGCCATATGAATGGGATATGTACCATATATATACATGTATATGTGATGTGTATCTCACTTCTTTTCCTACCTATCATGTCCTTGAATTGTGATTGTATAATGAACAAAAAGAACCATGATTTGTTTCATCTGTTGTAATTAAGGTCTCACATGTGTCGTTCATTTGTATTGATTGTCTGTATATTTAATGTGTGTTTGTACTATAGCCTTTGTCATTAATAAAGGTTTTTTTAACAGAAACGCATCTGACCTGGCTGCCTGCCTGACAAGATGCAGATTTTAATGTGTATGTGAGCATTAAATAAAGAGGAATATTTCGTTGGAATTGATCAATGTGTCAATGTGTCGGCTCCCTTTCTATTGATTGTCTATATATACTCGGTGGATACCAACCACCGCTGAGCACCTGAATCAGATCACTGGAGGCGAGGGTGAGCTATCCACTTCCCCTTCCGTGTCTTCTACCTATATCAGACCTGACCGCTGTGCTCCTGCTGGCGGCTGGTGACTTAAACAAACAGCTGATCTGACAGCTGTTTAAATCTCCCACATTGACACCGAATAGGTGCGGGAGATTTAAACAGCTGTCAGACCAGCTGTGTTTAAATTTGCTGCGCGGTCACCGCCAGAAGATGAGCGGCGTCTGTTGCCGGGAGATCAGCAGCTGCCACCGCCAGGAGATGAGCGGCGCTCGCCGCCAGGACATCAGCGGCACCAGATGCTCATCTCCCGGCGACAGGCAACACTGATCTCCCAGCGGTAGGCTCCACTTATCTCCCGGCGGTGTCGGCGTGGGAGATTAAAACACAGCTGATCTGACAGCTGTTTAAATCTCCCTCACGACACCGAATAGGTGATGTTGGCGTGGTAGATTAAAACAGCTGTCAAACCAGTTGTGTTTAAATCTCCCACGCGGACACCGCCAGAAGATCACCGGTGCCCGTCGCCAAGAGATTAGCGGCTTCCACCTGGAGATGAGTGGCTCATCTCCCGGCGACGGGTGCCGCTGATCTCCCAGAGGTGGGCGCTGCTGATCTCCCAACGGTGATGACGGCACGGGCTATTTAAACACACCTGATTTGACAGCTGTTTAAATCTCCCCCGCTAACATCACCTATTCAGTGTCAGCGTGGGAGGTTTAAACAGCTCTCAGATCAGGTGTGTTTAAATAGACCGCCCCGACATCATCTGTTCGGTGTCAGTGCAGGAGATTTAAACACAGCTGGTCTGACAGCTGATTCAGGTCCTTGAACCTGATATTGATCATCTCATCGGTTTGCCGGCCAGCAAGCCGATCAGATGATATTGAATCCGGATTGGACGTCGTGGGACCCTCGCGCCTGGACTACGTTGGAGGGGAGGCATTGTAAGGGGGGTAGCTCAGGTCACCCGAGAACAGCTCAGGAGTATGACCTGAGCTGTCCTCAGTAGTGTTGAGCCACCACCCTAGTGTTCTAGTTTGATTCGATTCGTCGAATGGGAGGTGTTTTCGTCGAATGTTCGTAGAACACCCTCGAACACACCAAAACATTAGTGTGGTGGTCAAGTTCAGTTCCGCAATGTATATACATACATTGCGGAACTGAAATGAAGTAAAATCAAGGGTTAAAAATAAAAAAAACGATACTCACCTCTCTAATCCATCCAGCGACACTTCCAGCCCTACCTACCTGTCGGAGATGTGATCCCGGCAGTGTTTCCCGATGAAATGACCAGTTCTCGTGATAACTCGTCATGTGACCGGAAACCGCTGCCAAAATTATGACGTCACCGCAGGTCCTACAGGTCCTCACTAGTAGTGAATTGTAGTGAGGACCTGCGGTCACATGTCGAGTTATCACGATAGCTCGACATGTGACCGGAAACCACTGCCGGGATTATGAAGTCACCGCAGGTCCTACAGATCCTCACTACTATTCACTACTTGTGAGGGCCTGTAGGACCTGTGGTGACGTCATAATCTCAGCAGTGGTTTCCGGTCACATGACGAGTTATCGCGAGAACTCGTCATTTCACTGGGAAATGCTGCCAGGATCACATCTCCGACAGGTAGACAGTGATGGAAGCGTCGCTGGATGGATTAAAGAGGTGAGTATCGATTTTTTTTTATTATTAACCCTTGATTTTACTTCATTTCAGTTCCTCAATGTATGTATATACATTGCGGAACTGAAATCGAACTGAAATCGAACATGACCTTGAACTGCCGAATTTTTAGCAAATTGTTCTAATTCAACGTATGAATCGAACATTGCCATAAACAGCTCGGATTTGAGATTGGCGAACAATTCGATTCGAACACCGCTCATCTTTAGTCCTCAGGTGACCTGAGTTACCCCCCTTATGATGCCGCAGCGCTCCAGGCTCTCCTTTAGGGACCACGGAGAAAGAAACTTTGTTCGTCCCTTGGTCTCTGATGAAGCAGAGCCCAGACTGTTCAGCACAGAGACAAGGGTTGAGGGGATAATAAAGATGCAGTCCCTAAATGTGTTTGTGTTTTTATTTATATATATTTTTATTTTTTAATGAAGGATTAAAGAAAAATTTGACATGGGCTTCACCATATTGTTGTATGCCAACCAGGTACAGTAGGCATGTACTGCCTGCCCCCAACCCCTAGCTGCTTAGTTGTACCTGGCTGGAACCAAATATATAGGGAAGCCCTTTTATGAATTTCATGAAATAATTAAAACAAAATAACATGACCTTTACCCTATTTTTGTGTCTAGCCAGGTACAACTAGGCAGCTGGGGGTGGAATTCACAGCACAGGGTGGCCCAAGCTTTTTGGGCCCCCCCTCCACTGCAAATTCCAGTCCGCAGCTGCCCCAGAAAATGGCGCTTTCATACAAGAGCCATGCTCTAGCGCTGTGTTCGACTCTTGCAGCGGCCCTGGTACGGTGGCTCGCTGGGTAATAATGGGGTTAGGGCCAGCTTTGCATTAACAGCTGGCCCTAAGCCCGAAATTCATGGGGTCACGCCAATATTAGACATGACCACCATGAATTTCTAGCAAAGAGTTTTAAAAAACTCTTCAATATTAATTGAAGTAGGTATTAGTTTCTTCAAAGAATTAAAATTCATATAATAGCAGATTATAGTATAGTGTAAAATATAGTAATGACCTAAGATTTCTGAAGCCAACTTGAAGATTGAAGGAAATTGTTTTTGGAATGGGACCATGAAAGCTGTGTGCATGTCAGTGCCGGATAATAATTGAATTTATAGCAGTGTTATGAATAAGAACTGGGAAATGTTATCTGCAATGCCCTTTTTTAGATAAACTTGCATTGTGCTAATTTATTCATTAAATGTCTGTTATGTTGTCAGCATCTCTTAAATTGGTCCTTGTTTTCAATGATATCACTGATCCAGCAGAATATTTTGCATATATTAGTTTCTTCTCAAAGTCTCGGCCTTAATTGTTTTATAGTATCATGGAAACAGCTCATAGCTTTCAGAGAAAGAATGATGTACTATACTTAGTTGCATTTGTGTGCAGTCAAAGATCAACCTAAACAGAAAGATGTTGACAGCATACATCTTGTGCTCTGCAGATAAATTGCTTTAATTTATTTTTTGATAAATGAAATTCTAATGAATGTTAATGTACATTGGTTTTAAATTGTATAAAGGCAAGCAAAAGGAAATGCATTTTATATGTCTTATGATAGCAGGCAGGTAAATATAGGTCAAAGAATGTTTTGAAATTTTAGTTTAGTAAGTTCAACAATATTTTCTAAGAAAAACCTGATTCAATATACCATGAATTGCAATACTGCAGAGCCTACAATTGCCATAAAAGGTACGTTGCACACTTAGGACTGGAAGGACTATAAGCAACAGTTATAAGATCCTTAAAGTAATCCTATCACCAGTTTTTTTTTACATATAAACTGTGGCCACCATCAGTAAGGCCTTATATACAGATACATCCTTCTGGAATGCTGTATATTAGTCGCCAGATGATCTGTATAATAAAAAAACACCTACTTTCACGATACTTAACTGGACGGTGGTTTGGTCCAATCGAAGTCTGAGCTTTCTGTCCGGCGCCTCCTTTGTTTTTGTGATCGCCATCCTCTTCTCTGCTTCAGCGAGTGACGTGTACTACGTCATCCACACACAGTCTTCTCCTGCACACATGTACTTCGCTCTGTCTGGCTGGGGGTAGAGTAAGTAATTTTTTAATGCGCAGGATCAGGGAAAGGTCAAAAAACACCAGCGTAGTATGCATGCACTGGCATTCTTTAACCTTTTCCCATTCCTGCACAGTACAATACTTTGCTCTGCCTCAACCAGGCAGAGCAAAGCACACATACGCAGGAGGAGACTGTGCGCGGGTGACGTAGGACATGCCACCTACTGAAATAGAGAAGAGGACAGTGACTGCAAGAAGAAAGGAGGCACTGGACAGAGACCTGCAACACCCATTGGAGTAAATTGCCCCCTAAGTAAGTATAATAAAAGCAGTTTTTTTTTTGCTTTAAACAGATTGGCCTAGGGACTTATATACAGCATTCTAGAATGCTGTACATAAGGCCTTACTGATGGTGGTTTCAGCTTATATGCAAAAATATTGTAACAGGTACAGTTTAACACAAACACAACCAAAATAATGTCAGTGTGACATCAGAAAAGGATGGTAATCCATTAATAACCAACAGCCCATATAATTACACAGTGCACCAATAGACTATCTTTTTTTAAAAATTAAAATAGGTTCAAAATTATGCCTCTTAAAGATGAGTGGATTTGATAAATTAGAATTTACAGAATTTTATGAATTTTCTCCCAAAAATGTGATTTTTGTCAAAAAAATTAATGCAAATTGCATAATTAAAAAGCCTCTAAGTGCTTGAGAAATACCGTATTTGGAGTCAATTGAACACATTTTGAGCTTTGTAATGCAAACACAGCCTTTTTAATGTACAAATGACTTCAACCTATATGTCTAGGAGAAAATGAATGGTAATTAGTGATGAACGAATAGTGGAATACTCAAATTCACCAGAATCATAACGAGTAGTTTGTAATACTTGTCGAACCAAATAATGATTTCATGCAAGTCATAGGGAAATGCATGTAATGTTCTGCTGGACTCGACAAAGAGTTCTTGGGGCATGAGAAAAAGGCTGAAACAGATCGGAAAGTGCTGAAACTCAATGGAAGCAGCCTGGAGAATATGCCTGCATGTATCTCTGACTCACATATGGTTTCTTACATAATCACTTGTATATAAGGATAAATAAAGAAGAGAAAAGAAATATCCCCTTTAACATTTGTTCACACGTAGGATTTTTTTTCCTTTTACAATTAGGAGGGCTTGACTTATACAATTTTTAGATCCCTCATACATAATTTTTAGTTAGATATTCCCTACCATTGATACTGACATAGTAGAATACATATTCCATGGCTTTTTACAATGCCAGCTAAAATGTGCCCATTGGTGTGTTGGTCTTTACCCTCCTCCTACTACAACACCACCTCCATGTCCTTCTGCGGCCCTCAATTCAAGTTTTCAGAGGGCAGCAGGTGTAAGGAAACCTGAGTTTAGTGAGGGTCCTCAGGTTGCCCTATAATATACTTTTGGGAGGACTGCTCTTACTCATACATTGGTGCAGTCCTTCCCTCATTGATACTGACAAAGCGGAATACATATATCATTGCATACCTGCTACAACATGCCCATTGGTGTGTTGGAATTGACCCTGCTCCTCCGGCAACACCACTTACATGTCATTCTGTGGCCCTCAATTCAAGTTTTCAGAGGGCAGCAGGTGTAAGGAAACCTGAGTTTGGTGAGGGGCCTCAGGTGGCCTGTTAACTAATGTTTGGGAAGGACTGCTGTTACTCAATTATTTGCATGGTTCCTCTCTCATTGATACTGACATAGAAGAAAACATATTCCATATCATGTTACAATGACAGCTACAATGCGCCCATTGGTGTGTTGGGATTTACCCTTCTCCCACAAAACTACCTCCTTGTCATTCTGCAGCCTTCAATTCAAGTTTTCAGAGGTCCAGCAGGTGTAAGGAAACTTGAGTTTAGTGAGTGACCTCAAGTGGCTCTGTAACATACGTTTGGGAAGGATTTCTGTAACTCATACATTCGGGCAGTCCTTTCTTCATTTATACCAGGGGTCTCAAACTCGCGGCCCGCGGGCCGCATGCGGCCCCTGGGGCTTCCCTGTGTGGCCCCCAGCACCTTGGACAATTGACCATGCTGACGGCGGACCAGTGCATGGGGCCGCCGCGGTCTCTGCTATAATATTACTTCCGGCCGCTGCTCGCTTCACTCCGACGCTCGCTCTGCCCCTCTGTAAGTTCAATGCAAGCCGTCAGCCAATGAGAGGCCCGCAGGTGACGTCATACACCGAGGTCACCTGCGGGCCTCTCATTGGCTGACTGCGGCTTGCAATGAACTGGCACATCAGCAGAGCGAGCGGCAGAGTGAAGCGGCCAGAAAGAAGATTATAGCAGAGACCGCGGCGGTCCCATGCACGGGACCGCCGCCAGCATGGTTAGCATAGCAAAAGTGTGTGTGTGTTAATGTGTGTTAATGTGTGTGTTAATGTGAGTGTTAATGTGTGTGTTAATGTGAGTGTTAATGTGAGTGTTAATGTGTGTGTTAATGTGAGTGTTAATGTGTGTGTTAATGTGAGTGTTAATGTGAGTGTTAATGTGTGTGTTAATGTGTGTGTTAATGTGAGTGTTAATGTGTGTGTTAATGTGAGTGTTAATGTGAGTGTTAATGTGTGTGTTAATGTGAGTGTTAATGTGTGTGTTAATGTGAGTGTTAATGTGAATGTTAATGTAAGTGTTAATGTGAGTGTTAATGTGTGTGTTAATATGTGTGTTAATGTGCCTGCCTGTGTGCCTGCCTGTGAGCCTGCCTGTGAGCCTGCCTGTGAGCCTGACTGTGTGCCTGCCTGTGAGAGTGCTTGCGTGCCTGCCTGTGAGAGTGCCTGTGTGCCTTCCTGTTAGCCTGCCTGCCTGTGTGCCTGCCTGTGAGCCTGCCTGTGAGCCTGCCTGTGTGCCTGCCTGTGAGCCTGCCTGTGTGCCTGCCTGTGAGCCTGCCTGTGAGCCTACCTGTGAGAGTGCCTGTGTGCCTGCCTGTGAGCCTGCCTGTGAGCCTGCCTGTGTGCCTGCCTGTGAGCCTGCCTGTGTGCCTGCCTGTGAGAGTGCCTGTGTGCCTGCCTGTGAGCCTGCCTGTTAGCCTGCCTGCTAGCCTGCCTGCCTGTGTGCCTGCCTGTGTGCCTGCCTGTGTGCCTGCCTGTGAGCCTGCCTGCCTGTGTGCCTGCCTGTGTGCCTGCCTGTGAGCGTGCCTGCGAGTTTGTACAGAAGTGTGTGATTATAACAGAAGCGCTAGAGCACAGGAGGCACACGTTTAATTACCTTTGATATACCACAACACGTTTCCACGGCAATCCGCCGTCTTCATCAGGTGGATTTACGTGATGAAGATGGCGGACCGCCGTGGAAATGCATTGTGGTATATCAAAGGTAATTAAACGTGTGCCTCCTGTGCTCTAGCGCTTCTGTTATAATCTCACACTTCTGTACAAATATCATATCCCCATCCTAGGGTTGCAGCAGGAGCAGCTGTGAACCAAAGTCACCGCTAACAGAATCAAAAGGACCTGCGGTGACGTAGCTGAGAACGTCACAGGGGCAGGTGATCGGCTTGCTCGAGTCACCTGACTGGAAGAAGGAGCTGCTCATGGAGGAAACCCCGAATGCTGGAGTCCGGAGCCATCCACTGTGATACGCCGAGGTTGTGCAGGGTTGCACAACCTGCAAAGGTGAGATGCGAACCCCCCACATCTGTTATTGTCGCCCCCACTATACCACCAGGTACCGCTCATCGGTTGTGGTCCCCCCCCCCCTTTTGTTCCACATGAGTGACAGTGAGTGAGTGTGTTAGTGTGTGCGTGAGTTAGTGTGTGATAAGAATTCAGACCAGGTTGGGGACATCAGTAAAAAAGGGGTCCAGCATAGGGGACATTACTGCACTATGGGGGTGAGGATGGTGACATCACTACAAAAGGCGCCAGAATGTGGACATTACTACACTGTGGGGGCCAGGATGGGGACATCGCTACAAAAGGGGATCAGCATGGGGGACATTACTACACTATGGGGGCCAGGATGGGGGACATTACTACAAAAGGGGACCAGCATGGAGGACATTATTACAAAAGGGGACCAGCATGGAGGACATTACTACACTATGGGGACATCACTATAAAAGGGGATCAGCATGGGGGACATCACTACAAAAGGGGACCAGCATGGGGGACATCACTGCAAAAGGGGAGCAGCATGGGGAACATCACTGCAAAAGGGGATCAGCATGGGGGACATTACTACACTATGGGGGCCAGGATGGGGACATTACTACAAAAGAGGACCAGCATGGAGGACATTATTACAAAAGGGGACCAGCATGGGGAACATTACTGCAAAAGGGGACCAGGTTGGGGATATTAGTACAAGAGGGGGACCAGGATGGGGACCAGTATGGGGACATTACAACAAGAAAGGGACCAAGATGGGGACATTACTACAAGAAAGGGGTCAGGATTTTGACATTACTACATTGAGCAAAAAAATCTGGTATTACTAAAAATGTCACTTAGGCTGCTTTCACATCACGTTTTGCGCTGTTCGCGGCAGTTGCGGTGAAAAAAAATGCAACTGCCGCGATTACCGCATAACGGCCGCGATCGTGGCACACTTGCGGCAAGCCCCATACAATGTCTATGGGGCTTGTGGTAAGTGTGCGGCAGGTGCGGTTTTGGCACTTGCGGCAGGTGCGGGCGCGAAAAAAACGCGGTATGCAGCATTTTTTTTTGCAGCCGCAAGTGCTGAAACCGCACTTGCTGTACACTTACCACAAGCCCCATAGACATTGTATGGGGCTTGCCGCAAGTGTGCCACGATCGCGGCCGTTATGCTGTAATCGCGGTAGTTGCGTTTATTTCACCGCAACTGCCGCGATCAGCATTTACCGCTGATGTGAAAGCACCCTTAGTCCTACAAGCAATGCGGCCCCCCGATATCAATATTTTTCTATGTGCGGCCCACCAACCCAGCCGAGTTTGAGACCCCTGATTTATACTGATGTATCTAAATACATAATAATAATAATTTTATTTATATAGCGCCAACATATTACGCAGAACTTTACAATTCGGAGGGGACATTTACAGACAATATGAGACAATAGAGCATAACAAACATTCAAAAAACCATGAGGAGTGAGGTCCCTGCTCGTAAGTTTACATTCTAATGGAAATAGGGGAGGCACAAAAGGTAACAGTAACAAATGATGTCATACATGGTCCAGCCATTGATATAATAATTAGGGGATTCATGTAACGCTGCATGAATTGGTCATCGGTCAGAATCTGTACAAGTACGGATAAAGTGCTATATTATGCATAGGGGACAGACAGACAGACAGTCTGCAGATGCAGACAGATGACACCAGAGGCCAGATTTGGAAAAGGGAGGATAGGAATAGTTAGACAAGTGAGGTGAGGTGATAGGCCAGTCTAAAGAGATGTGTTTTTACATATACATATTCCATAGCAGTTTACAATGTCAGATACAACATTTCAAATAGTATGTTGGGTTTAACCCTCCTCCTACTCTTCCTGCAACACCACCTCCATGTCATTCTGTGGCCCTAATTTCAAGTTTTTCAAGGGCTGGCAGATCTAAAGAAACCTGAGTTTGGTGAGGGGCTTTAAGTGGCTATATATCATTTGTTTGGGAGGGACTGCTGTAACTCACACATTTTGGTTGTTCCTCCCTCATCAATACTGCCTTAGTAGAAATCATATTCCATAACAGTGTACAATGCCAGATATAACATGCCTATTGTTGTATTGGAAATTAACCTCCTCCTCCTCCTGCAACACAACTCCTTGTTATTCTGCAGCCCTTAATTCATGTTTTAGGAGTGTCAGGAAACCTGAGTTTGGTGAGGGGCCTCGGGTGGCTCTTTTTTTTTTTGTAAATATATCTTTATTGAAAATTTTTCGTTTGAAATATGTATACATCAGTACAATAAAACAGGCAAAACAATATGATTCCAGTAGAGATTGACAAGAAGAAGATCAGTAATCAACAAGTAAAACAGTGCGAGTCCACTTATTTGTGGATTCAAAAGACTCTACTGGATATATTAAGAAACAGGTCTTCTTAATAACAAAGACCCAACAGATTAGATTCCTCTCTCGGTAATAAAAACAAAGAGAAAAACCAAAGAATGAGGAGAACCATGATTTTGGTTCTAATACAACTAATTTATAACGAAAGTCAGTCCAACAGGGTGAAGAACGGGAATGTATCAGAATATTAGACAAGAAACCAGGGGGAAGAAAAAAGAATAAGTAGAGAATAGAAATAGTATAGAGGGGGAGGCAGAGACAAATAGTAGATCATACGATGGAAAAGGAAGGAGAGGGAAAGAGAAAAGAAAAAAAAAGACTAAAATGTATGAGGTTTTTTTTGAGTGTAAAATAAAGGGGGGCAATAGTTCGGGAACTGTCAGGCATTCTACCACTCAGGCAAAGAGGTCACCAAAGTTGGAGGCATCCTTGAAAAGGATCCATTCTGTCCAGGTATTTACATACACTGATTGAGTTTGAGAGAAGTCAGCAGAAATTCCCTCAAACCGTCTGAGGGATTCCATCTCGGAGAACCATTCAAGAATAGAAGGAGGTAGCTGCTCCCTCCAATGTCGGGGGATCACATTGCGTGCTGCACAAAGGCAGAACCGAAAAATATCTTTCTTTTGTCTTTTCCATGAACCAGGGAGCAGAGAGAGCAGGGCCATCTCGGGGGTACCCTCCACATGCCTGCCTGTAACAAGATTGTAGTTACGGAATACTTTCGTCCAAAAGTCACTGATCAGGGACAACTCCACCACACATGAATCATGGTACCGACTTCAAGGCCACATCTCCAACAGAGTGGGGAGTTGGCTGAAGAGAACCGATGCAGCCTATCCGGAGTGAGATACCATCAGAGGCGTATCTTGTAACACTTTTCCAGTGCTTCACAAGATCCTGAGGTTTTATGAGACATCAGAAAACACCTCTCCCAGTCTTGAGCGTCTATCGTCCTTCCCAATTCGGTCTCCCATGCCCGCTGATAACTATGGGCTCCTGCCACCGATGCTCTAGAGAGGGTGGAATATAAGACCGAAATACCTCTAGAAGGCCCTTGTTTGGAATCAAATATCTTCTCTAGGGGAGATAATGTATCATCCTGGTCACACCAGAGTGATAGAGATCGCACAAAGGAGCGAAGTTGGAGATACTCCCACCACTTCAGCCTCTTGGTTGGGGAAGACGCCTGCAATTCAGTAAACGAAGGGAGTTCACCCCGACAAAGAATCTGGCCCACACGGGTATCATCTTCCGCTCGCCACAGGAGGAGAGCCTGATGGGTCATGCCTGGAGGAAAAGCCGGATTGAGGAAGATAGGGGTTAGGGAACTAAACAGGGTTTTCCTGTTCAAGTCACCCCATGCCACTCGCCACGCTTTCAGCAGTTCAGCAGTCAGGTAGGTTAATTGGAAAGAAGGAGTCAAGGCCTCCACCGGGATCCACTGTAAGTGGCATAGAGGAATCGGACCACCGGACTGCTCAATCTGAATCCACTGCTTCATGTCCGCCCTGAAACGCCAGTCGAGCAGACGCACCAGAACGGCGGCCAAGCAATATCGTCGCATATCCGGTAGCCCAACCCCTCCAGTTTCCCTCAAGGATGCCAGAATCCTGAAGCCCACTCGTGGTTTCATACCATTCCAGACGAATCTGGAGATCAATCTACGAATGGTGCGAAAATACGCCCCGCCCGGCCAAACAGGTACCGCCTGGAATACATATAAGAATCTCGGAAGAATATCCATCGTCACGACATGAATTCTTCCCAGCCAAGATATCCTCAAGGGTCTGTAAGACTCCAATAAGGAGCCCACTCAGTCCAAAAGAACTTTGTGATTTAGGTGAAAGGCCTCATGCACATCAGCAGGCAAATTAATACCTAGGTATGAGATGCAACCCAGTTTCCACCGGAAGGAGAACCCCCTTGAAAGAGATACCACCTCAGGTGCAGACAGGGAGACGTTCAACGCCTCGGATTTGGAATAATTCACCTTAAAATTGCTAAGGTCTCCAAACCTGTTGAATTCGTGTAACAAGGCGGGGAAGGTCTCTGAAGGGCGAGTGACATACAAAAGGACGTCGTCAGCAAACAAAGCAGTCTTGTGATGAGTGTCTCCCACTGAAATCCCGTGGATACCTCCATTGTCCCTGATGGCTTTCGCCAAGTGCTCCATAACGATGACATAAAGCAAGGGAGATAGTGGGCAACCTTGTCTTGTTCCATTCCTAACGGGGAAGGAACCCGAAAGGCTACCATTAATGCGTACCTTGGCGGAAGGATAGGAGTACAGTGAGGAAACCCCATTCACAAATCTACTACCTAGGCCGATGTGCCTCAACGGCTCCCACAAAAAGCCCCAATGGACCCTATCAAAGGCCTTCTCCGCATCAATAGATAGCAGACATAGAGGGGACTTCCACATCCTAGCCTTCTCAATCAGGAGAAAAGATCTAATGATGTTGTCCCGCGCCTCTCGGCCTTTAACAAACCCACTTGATCAAGGTGGACAATCGAGGGGAGCCTCAAAGTATAATCGATCAGCCAATATCTTGGCGAACATTTTGACATCAATGTTTAACAGAGAAATCGGTCAGTAACTTGCCGCCTCAGAATGATCCTTATTTGGCTTGGGAAGCACACAAATGTGTGCCTCCATTCGGGTGGCTCTTTAACATACGTTCGGGAGGAACTGCAGTAACCCATACATTTAGGCCGTTCCATAATTATATGTTTTATTTCCTCTGCCCAAGTGCATGACCTTACATTTATCCCCATTAAAGCTCATTTGCAATTTATCAGCCCAAGCTTCTAGTTTACATAAATCCTCCTGTAATATAAAATTGTCCTTCTCTGTATTGATAACCCTGCAGAGTTTAGTGTCATCTGCAAATATTGAGATTCTACTCTGTATGCCCCCTACAAGGTCATTAATAAATATGTTAAAAAGAAGCAGGCCCAATACTGACCCCTGTGGTACCCCACTGTTAACTCTGACCCATTCTGAGTATGTTTCATTAATAACCACCCTTTGTTTCCTATCACTGAGCCAGTTCTTAACCCACTTACAAATATTTTCCCTTATCCCCGTTGCCCTCATTTTATGTATCAACCTTTTGTGTGGCACCGTATCAAAAGCTTTTGAAAAGTCCATATACACCACGTCCACTGCATTTCTTTGGTCCAGTCAAGAACTTACTTCTTCATAGAAGCTTATTAGATTAGTTTGACAGGAACGGTCCCTCGTAAACCAATGTTGATATTGGGTCATGAAGTTATTTTCATTCAGATACTCCAGTATAGCATCTCTTAGAAAACCCTCTAGGATTTTACCCACAGTAGAGGTTAAGCTTACTGGCCTATAATTTTTAAGTTCAATTTTTGTCCCCTTTTTGAATATTGGCACCACATTTGCTATACACCAGTCCTGTGGTACAGACCCTGTTATTATGGAATCTTTATAAAGATTAAAAATAACAGTTTATCTATGACAGTACTTAATTCCTGCAGTACTCTGGGGTGTATCCCATCCGGGCCTGGGGATTTGTCAACTTTAGTGATTTTTAGACAGTGCCATACTTCCTGTTGGGTTAAGAAGGTTACATTTAATGGAGAATTTTTATTATCACTGATCATGTTGTCTGTCATGGGATATTCTTGAGAAAGACACCTTTAGTGTCGAAACATGTTGTGGCGAGGAGACCTGTAACTTCTACTGTTCACAAAAAATTTGAAAGGTAATATTCGATAAGAGCCCAGTGCCTGTTTCTGTCCCTAGTGCTCATTTTATCATACCTTTTTACTTCATATCGTATTTATGTAGTTAAATAATATTTTGGGATTTTTTTTACTTTCTCTGGCAATGAGTCTCTCTGTCTCAATCTTTGCTGCCTTGATTTGCTTTTTACAGATGTTATTTAATTTTCTGTATTTATTTAATGCCTCATCGCTAACTACCTGCTTTAATTCCCTAAATGCTTTCTTTTTGTCACTTCTTGCGCCCCTTATAGCCTTATTTAGCCATAGTGGTTTCCTCCTATTTCTAGCATGTTTATTCCCATAGGGCATATATTGTGCACAGGTGCTATTCAGGATCCTAATAAATGTCTCCCGTTTGCTTAGTATACTTTTATGTCTCAAGACATCGTCCCAGTTTATTACACTAATATCATCTCTCATCCATTGGAAATTTGCCTTCCTGAAGTTTAGTGTCCTTGTAGCCCCTCTACTACACATCTTTATTAAAGGATACTTGAAAACTTATTATTTTGTGATCACTATTACCCAAGTGACCTCCAACCCATATATTTGATATGCGGTCCGGCCTATTGATTAATATTAGGTCTAACAGTGCCCCCTTCTTGTTGGGTCCTGAACCAGTTGTGAAAGGTAATTGTCTCAATGCCAGCCTCAACATGCTCATTCGTGGGCTGGGCTTTACACTTCTCTTCCTCCAACACCACCTCCATGTCAATCTACTGCCCTCAATTCAAGCTTTCAGAGGGCCAGCAGGTATAAGGAAACCTGAGTTTGGTGGCCATATAACATACATTTGGGAAGGACTGCTCTTGCTTATACATTTGTATGGTCAACTCTCATCGATACTGACATAGCAGAATACATATTCCATAGCAGTTTACATTGCCTGCTATAACATGTCCATTGGTGTGTTGGGCTTGACCCTCCTCTTTCTCCAATACCATCTCCAAATCATCCTGCTGCCTTCAATTCAAGCACTTGTTCAAGCACTTGTTCCCGTGCTATACATGGAGCAGGGTGGGAATAATTGCTGATGTCAGGGCGAGAGGCGGGAGCAGGAGAGAGGGGCCGACAATAGCAACACCTCGCTCTGCGCTTGCGTGGATAGTACAAGAGATGCAGGTGCAGAGCAAGGAGAAATGACAGGCATCAAGTAGGTGGCAAGGACAGGAAGGAGGGAAGAACAGAGAAGCAGGGGGCGGGAATTTTCCCCGAAGAAGGAGCTGACTCAGGGATCTGGTAATGCCCTCCTGACTTTATTTTACACATTTTAAAAGACTGTACTTAATGACTTATACATCAGGACACATGGGGGACTCCTTGCCTGAATGCAGCATATATGCTGCATTCAGTGCTGCCTTTAGATTGAAATCTTTGGGGAGGGTGACAGGTCCTCTTTAAAAGATCTGTTGTGTTAGACTTAAATGGCAGTAATTCTCTGCTGACATGCTGCTTGCTTTGTCCAATGCTCCCACTATGCTGTTTCTGGATGCAATGTAAGATGGCAGGGGCACTGTTTATATAGACCCTATGATGCTGGCCAGCCAGCCAATCATAGTAATGTCACAACCAACTACTGTGATTGTCAAACAAGCCCAGCATGTTTAGTAGCTGAAAATCAGGAGCCAAACAGACTTGGCGGGACATTGGAATCTCATGAGGTGAGCACACAAATATTCAGTGAGAACCGAGTAGCTCAAGCACCATAAATTTCCATGCAAATAACGTATAGTAACAAGCAGATTCGCTCATCATTAGTAGATAGCTTTCTATTTGTGCAACATGGATGGAGCAACATGGAGTGGCAGCAACACTGTCCCTAAGCAGTAACATTCTGAAAATGGTGACAAAGCAAATGGCTGCTTCTCATACCCTAGGGACATATGACTTTCAACAGCCAATGAAACAAGCTAGCAATGAAACAAGCTCCTGTATGTTCAACTTTTGGATATTTTATGCCCCCTGATTGGCTGCTGACCAGGAACATCAACACAGAAAATGCAGGGTAAAAAAATGGGGCTCGATGCTACTCTGACCTCTCCCACCCGACTCCATTTGTCAAATAATGTCCTGCCCACTATCCTACACTGTCAAAGGTAGAAGAAAAGCATAAATTAACCCTGGTGTTCTGATCGCATTTACTATATATGTGTACTTTTTCGGGTCAATATAACCTGACCTATAAAAATGTTGATTTTAGCTACCGTGTTTTATTTGAATACCAAACTGTATGTGAACATAGGTGATCACAAACAAATGAAAAATGAAATTAAAACTTAATTTTTATATATTTTTTTCAGAAAAAGGTTACACGGGCCGTTTGCAATTATATTCGCTATTTTATTCTGCACACAATTACAAACATTCTTTAGATTTCTAATACTATAACATGAAATCTAACTAAATATAACTTTGTGTTAACATATTTTATAGAACAACAAAAGAAAATAATGAAAACATCAGTTTTTCTTTTTTATCCTGAAAAAAGGTGAACATGTTCATGCATTTTTACATTACACACAATAATAAAACACATATCCTTTATAGGGCCTTATTTGCCCTTAGGTACTTGTTGCATGTGCCTAGGAAGCCGGAATTCGGGGAGGGCAGCGTCTGAGCGTGTTTTTCTATTTTGGCCTTCTGGCCGGCCGCCTTCCCCCTTCCGTCATCGGGCCCGCCTTAGCTCCCGCCCACCCACTTCACCTCAGCTTGCTGCTGCAATCCGGAGGCGGAAGTTACGAGGGGGAGGAGCTGACCAAAGAGGAGATTTGAAGGTCCCGCGGTGGAGGCTCAGCTCAGTCAGCGGCAGAGCCGGTAATTTTCTGTGTGATTGTGCCACACTGCCGACTGTGCTGTCCCTCGGTTTCCTGAGTGATGCAGTGATGTAGGGGGAGTCCCTGGCTGCACTGTATATATTCCTCTGCCCGCTGTGATGTGTGCGGCTCCAGCACCAGCAGCTTCGGGCTCTGCGGCGGGGACATGCTCCGGGGCTGCATCGCATGTGGACTCGAGAAGAAATGGGGGCCCCGCGGATGGAGGACGGAGCTGCCCGGTCCGGGGGGACCCTTGTCTGGCTGTAGATCTGGATGGAGGATGATGCTGGGGATTCCTGCATCAACAACCGGGACCAGGAGCTCAGGGAGCAGGAGATGTGGCGGGGTCGGAAGGCTGTGTGCATACAGTGCAGCACTGTTTATAGGGGGTTCATATGTAGTGTGTATATATACAGGGAGCGGAGACACTGTATCTGTGAGATCTACACATCTATATGTCTGATCCTAATAATCAAGTTATGTAGTGTCACTCAGTGTCCAAACATCAGTGTTCTTTCCTTCTTCTCCTCTCTATTTCTCTCTCCCTTTCTCTCTGTCTCTCTTTCCTCTGTATTTCTCCCTCTCTGTTCCTTTCTCTCTGTCTCCCTCTTTCACTCTTTTTCTCTCTTTGTTTCTCCTTCTCTCTTTTTCACTTTCGTCTTTTCTATCTCATTCAAACTTTCTCTCTCCCTCTTTCTCTACCTTTTTTCTCTTTCTCCCTCTCTTTCTTACACTCTCTTTTTCTCTCCCTCTATCTCTCTCTTCTTTCTCCCCCCCTCTCTCTCCCTCCCTCTCTTTCTCCTCTTATCTCACTTTCTTTCCCTCGGTCTCTGTCACTTTCCCTCTTGCTTTCTTTCTCTTGCTCTCCTCTTTATAGCTTTCATTCTTTTATTTTCTCCTCTTTTTTCTCTATTGCCCTCTTTTTCTCTTTCTTTTTTCTCCTTTTTCCCTATCTCCAATCTGCACATTGTGTCTCGTTCATTCATTTAACCATTCATCTATATCATATCAATCAGTTCTGTAAAGTTAGTGATTTGTTTCTCTATTTTTCTTTTTTCTCTCTCTGTAATCAACACATTTTATCCATCCATCCAAAATGGACCGACTCCGACTCTTAAAATATATAACAAATTGAGTACAGTCATCCGTTTTTTGCTCCGTTTGGCATGCAAGTACTATGTGAGTGTCTGACATTGTTTTTAGATCACATCCGTGTGCAATGCGTTTTTTTCTCAGCAGCTTTTACTGTATTATCATTTACAGGAACATTTTACAGTGTTCTCAGCTGCAGAATGATAACATTGGGGAACAATTTGAAAAAAAATTTCTGTTGAGTTAGGTTTTTGAGCTGATTTATACTAAAATTGGCATGCTGATTCCAAAAATGTAGTCAGTTTTTTTCTAGCACGTCAAGTTTTTCCTCCACAACTTACCTGCCAGAGAAGCACAATTGCACTGATATCTGTAATAAGACTTGTTATCTGACTTGTTATATATATATATAATATATATATATATATATATATATATATATATATATATATATATATATCCTTTGTAAAAAACATGATAGTGTTAAAAAACATATTTGTCATGCCTATTTCTTATATATTTCTTTTTTGTTTATATTTGTACTATTTAAAAAAAAAAAAAAAACACTTTTTAGGTACAGTAGTTTACATATTTTTGAGAAGACAAAAATCCTATAGTTCAAAAACTTGACGTGATAGAGAAAAACTGAGATCATTTCTGGATCCAGCATCCAAAAATTAATTAAGAACAGTTGTCTGACCTAACTCCTAAAAAATTGTGTTCCCCAGTGTAATGTATCAGTGAAAATAACAGATGCCTCTCGTATGGTCCGTGTACTGTCAGTGATTTTGTTGGATCCATAGACTTACATTGGCGAGTCTTGTACGTGAATCGCATACTGTCGCGTATGCGATTGGTTTCTCGTTTTTGATCCTGGTGAGAAAAAAGAGTCAGACACACACCAATATGCTCTCAGACACAGAATAACATTGATTCGACTGCAATGCGATAAAATCAAGCATTGCACTTGTCCGAGTTTCACGCCAGTGTGTCCATACCCTAATAATAAAATACATATAGTAATTAGGGATGAGCGAGTATGCCAGTTTGTGTTGTCCCAAGGCCAGATCCTGGACTAACTCAGATTCACCACCTGATCACCCAAAGTATGTAACGGATCCATAGATGGGAAAAAAAACGTACAGTAAATTGTATTGCGACGCTAGTCACAATTAATAACTAGTCTCAGAGAAGCAGAAGACAAACAGAAATAAATGGAAAGTAAATAAAAATAATACTACTTACCGGTAGTAAAGAGAGGTCAAAACAATCCAAGGTCAGGTCCAGGAAATGGCGCAGTACAACAAGAGGTGGTCAAAAGCGAAATCCAATTCAAGCCGAAGTCAGGAAACCAGAGAGAAAAAAACAGAATACAAAGGTACAAACGGAAAGAGGAGTCAGGTCACAAGCATAGAGTCAAGTCCAGGCAAGATAGCTAAGTCAGGCAGGGTCTGTTTCAGAGTACAGGGAGATCAAGTCCACACAGCCAGAAGCAAGTGTACAATTGACACTGAGCATAGCTGCAAGCTTGATTAAATAGAGGTCTAATTAATTGAGCTAAATGCTCTCCTGCAGACTCGTACTCTGGTGTCCGGGTGGCTTTCTAGGGTGAACTGTTATGGCTCCTCTGTCCCCAGTCTGCTGTTTCTCTGTTAGTTTACATCTTGCCTTCGACCTTACTCTTAGGGCCCCTTTACACGCGGCTACATTTCTTGGGTGGCTACAGGTAACTTACTGGTTGCAGTGAAATCATGGAGACAAGGTTCTATCTTGTTGCTGTGTACAAATGGAATAATCTCTCCATGATTTCACTGCAACCAGTAAGTTACCTGTAGCCACCCAAGAAATGTAGCCGCGTGTAAAGGGGCCCTTAGGCCCCTGCACTGGCTAGGCTGATAACTGCTCAGTTGTCAACTGGCTCAGGCCTAGCGCGGCTCCGACACACCAGGACGTCTTCACAGTTCTCCTAGCGACTGCACACTCTGACTAATTCCGCCCCCAGCACCGGTATTTATAGGGGCTCTTACTTAAAGGCAGCAAGTGGGGCTCCGCTTAAACGTCTGGGGTGGAAGGTGTTGTATGTGTATGGGTTACTGTGAGGCACCGCCGGCATGGTCCCCAAGGCTGGGGCGCATCACATGCAGGATCAGGGTATGATCCTGTTCACACTGGCCGGTTTTCCTGTGATGATGCTGTGTGAACCTACCCTGAACACAAGGTGTTATATGTGAGAGTGACTGCTGTAGATCGGATATGTTCATGAGCCTAATGAGCGGCTGTGAGTGGCTCCTGAGATCGATGAGGTCCTGAGGAAAGGACTGGGTGTTGATTGCTGACAGCCCAGGTGGGTGTGTCAGGTGGGTGTGTCCTGAGGAATAGCAGCCCAGCTGAATGAGTCAGTGTGGGAGTGGCAGGACGATAAGAGCCTGCCAGCTGAGAGACTGGGAGATTCATTATCAGCCAGAGATCAGCTGAGAGACTGGGAGATTCATTATCAGCCAGAGATCAACCTGAGAGAATGGTGATCCAGGAGCAGCCAGAGTGCAGAGTAGTCCAGACCAGGGCTCTGTGTGAAATGAAGGGAGCATGCTAGCTCCATACCGGTGACCAGGTCCGGTGTTGTTACAGCTCCTAGAGTGGGGAAGCCGGGGCTGACCCAGGTGGAGACTGGTCCGGGCGTGTGGTTGAGACACGTCCGGGAAAGGAGCCCTTGGGGACGCTTGGTGGATGCGTGACCCAGGCAGCGAGACCCGGATCCGTGTCCGGTAAGAAGGCAGTTCTCGAATGTTTGTGTAAACTGTGCACCTGGTGCGTGAAATGTGCCAGGCGGGCATAGCCGCCCGAGGTCCGACTAGATAGTCAGTGAGGAACCTGTTTTAACTATATGTGTATGTTATGGCTTAGGTAGAAAGGCCATGTGCGGAGTCTGTGGGAGAGCCCAGCTGGAGTGGATGATATTGGAGGCGTTCCGTCTCTGCGGGACGAGAGGGAGGCTTGGCCTGCTGCTTGCAGCGGGTACCTGTCCCTCAACCACGACCTCCATTGGTGTGGGTGTGCCTGTGGCCAGAGACAGGGGTCACGAAGGCTCCTAGAAGGGTAACCATGGCTGATCCGATAGGGTGCTACTCGGACGCAGGGTACAGTCATCGACCTGGAGACCTGCCATGAGATGGAGGTTTGGTGGCGACTGGTGGCCCGTATCGTGGTGAGTAGGCCATGGTGACGCATGGTTAGCCCGGATTCTACGGTTGACCAGGTCCCCGTTATGGTCATGGAACAGCCACCACAGGAGCTGTTAGTAGAGCTCCAATGGGGACAGAGAGATGGTTACAGGTCCCAGGTTACGATAAGACGTTATGTGCAATAAGTGTGATGTAATGTTATATGTAAATGTATGGTATAAAGTGTTTATAATCAATGTGCAGTGTGTCAAACATGCTACCCGGGTTATGTTGTGATATGTGAAAAATAAACGGGTAGACATTGGTTAAATTATAAACACGTGTGTTTTGTCGTTATGCAAGCGGGTTCCCCGGGTGCTACCTCACAGTTACCCACTGTGGAAATCCATCCATGTTTCAGGTGGTCCTTTGGCTACCTGTACTGGCAGAGTGCCACAACAGCTGCTCCACATCTGGAACTGTTTCAAAAATTCACACCTTGTAGGTGTCAAAACACCTGCAAACTCCAGGAAGCTTAAAAAAATTGTTTCAAAGGCGCAAAATATTCTGTTTCTTACTACAGGCTGGTAGACCCAAAGGCTGGGGAAAACTTCTAACTGTAAGGTAAGGTGTTGTTCCTGCCACCAGGTCTTCCGCCGAGCATTTTGGCCCCAAAGATTCAGGGAAAGTTTAGGACTTTTTTGAATTTCAAACATTTTACGAACAAAACCATGTTGTAAATTGCTCGGGATTCCAATCGCAAACCGACCTGTCAATGTTCATGCCAAATTTGAAATTGGCAAACATGTTCGGGGAACGTTCGCTCATCTCTACTTATAACATGTTTTTCAGAAGGGGAACAAAAGTAAAACTTTCCACTTAGGACTGATATTTGTCTGTAAATGGTATAAGAAAACTATTTATAGGGGCATGAATAAAATAGTTTGCTCACTAAGCAGTGTAGATTTTTTCTCCAAGTGCTCGTTATCTAAAGGCCCAAAGTATCAATGTGAGCTTCACTGGTGATTCTGTGATGTGAATTTGAGTTAGCCTGGGTTCACACTTGGGCATCAGTTTTTACAAAAGGCTCAAATACTTTTTTTAAAGGGTGTTTTTTGGCTGGTTTTTGACCATCCTGTACTGCTCTGCTTTATTTGGACTTTGTCATTTTTTCCCAGAAAATGTTAGAAAAAAAATGATCAGATTTTTTGTGCCATTAAAAACCGGATCAGTTTTCCCATAGGGCCCCATGTTAAAAAACCTGATCAGTTTTTTACTGCACCCTAAAACACTGCTAGCATTTTTTAGTTAAAAAACTGACACCATTGCAATCACACTTGAGTGCAGCATCAGTTTTTTTAAATCAGGTTTTGGACTTTGGATTCTAACGCATCGGGTATTCTAGAATATGTATGTAGTTTATTTATGAAGATTTAAGAATAATGCAATGTGAAGCTGGGTTTAAATCCCACTGCCAATTCGGAGCTGGACTGTGCCTGTCGCTGATTGGTCGCGGGCGGCTGACGCGACCAATTAGCAATGCGGGATTTTCATTTCAGACAAACAGACAGAATTAGACGATTATAGAGTAGATACCTACAGCAGTGCCAGTGTTCAGTAGTGTTGGTTAGGCGGTTTCAGTGTACAGCAGTGTGGGAGTTCAGTGGTGTCAGTGTGCGGCGGTGTCAGTGTGCGGCAGTGTCAGTGTGCAGCGGTGTCTGTCTGTGTGCGGCGGTCAGTGTGGTTCACAGGTATGTGCTGGAGAGGCAGAGATCACAGGGATCCAGTGAGCAAAGATCACCCTGTATGTGTTCTCTCTTTTCCCCTTGCGCCCCGTCTCTTTTCCTCCTTCGTGCTGTCTCTTTTCCACTTATATGCTGTCTCTTTTGCCCCTTGTTTGCACTATCTCTTTCCTCCCTTGTGTGCGCTGTCTCTTTCGCCCCTTGTGTACACTGTCTCTTTCCTTCATTGTGTATGCTGTCTCTTTTGCCTACTGCATGTGCTGTGTCTTTCCTCACTTGTGCGTGCTGTGTCTTTCCTCCTTTGTGTGTGCTGTCTCTTTCCCCCCTTGTGTGTGCCGTTATTTCCCCTCTTGTGTGTGCTGTCTGTTTCCCCCCTTTGTGTGCACTGTCTCTTCCCCCCTTGTGTGTGCTGTCTCTTATCTCCCTTTTGTGTTCTGTCTCTTTCCTCCCTTGTGTGTGTTGTCTCTTTGTGATCCCTTGTGTGTGCATCTCTTTTGTGATTCCCCTTGTGTGAGCTGTCTCTTTTGTGATCCACCTTGTGTGTTGTCTCTTTTGTGATCCTTGTGTGTGCTGTCTCTTTTGTGAATCCCCTTGTGTGAGCTGTCTCTTTTGTGATCCCTTGTGTGTGCTGTCTCTTTTGTGATTCTTTGTGTGCGCTGTCTCTTTTGTGATTCTTTGTGTGTGCTGTCTTTTTGTGATCCTTGTGTGGCTGTCTCTTTTGTGATTTCCTTGTGTGTGCTGTCTCTTTTGTCATCCTTGTGTGAGCTGTCTCTTTTGTGATCCTTGTGTGTGCTGTCTCTTTTGTGATCCTTGTGTGGCTGTCTCTTTTGTGATCCCTTGTGTGTGCTGTCTCTTTTGTGATCCCTTGTGTGAGCTGTCTCTTTTGTGATCCCTTGTGTGAGCTGTCTTTTTGTGATCCCTTGTGTGAGCTGTCTTTTTGTGATCCCTTTGTGTGAGCTATCTCTTTTGTGATCTCTTGTGTGAGCTGTCTTTTTTGTGATCCTTGTGTGTGATGTCTCAGCCCCATTTGATTTCGCAGTGCATTATACACTGCGAAATCAAATGTAAAATAAAGACAAATGTATTAAAAATAATAAAGATTGTTATAATTACCTCTTCGTCGAGTGTTTAGTAATCGGGAGTAGTAGCAGGCAGTGTCCTGCTAGGACCTTGCATGATGTCAGAATAACATCGGCATTCGGTGCTGTGATTGGCCCGTTGCGGTCATGTGATATGCGTCACATATACATGACAGAGTGGGCCAATCACAGCACCGAATGCCGATGTTATTCTGACATCATGCAAGGTCCTAGCAGGACACTGCCTGCTACTGCTCCCGATTACTAAACACTCGACGAAGAGGTAATTATAACAATCTTTATTATTTTTAATACATTTGTCTTTATTTTACATTTGATTTCGCAGTGTATAATGCACTGCGAAATCAAATGGGGCTGTTACAGATGTCACAGAGGGGAGGAGGAACAGATTCTTCCTCCCCTTTGTAACATCACTAAAAAAGTAGACCTAAGGAGGGGGGGCCGTGGGGAGCGCGGGCGGAGGAGCGGGGGGGGGGGAGCACGGGCAGGGCAGGAGGAGCGGGGAAGAGTGCGGGCAGGGCATTAGGAGTGAGGGGGTTAGAGGAGAGCTGAATTTTTAATTTGCGCGCCGCGCGGCTGTTTTGCATACGTGCGCTCATTGGTAGCCGCGGCTGGCGGCTGCCAATCAGCGCTGGCGCGCGATTTCCATGACAGACAGAGAACATTAGGTAATTATATAGTAGATAAGCCACAGGCAACTTAACATTCAGTCAGAAAATACTGTTGAAAGAAGCAAACAAAAATGAGTATCACAGACGCTGTAATCGACATACAGATTAATGAACACAACCACGTACACATGGGAACAGTACAAGAAAGACCAGATGAGTAAAATAATTGCTGAGTTACAGCTAAATCCCAAATCCCTATCAATCTCTATCAATTCTAACTATTGATGCATTTCAGACATTAAGAAGACAGCTATCCAGTAATGATTCATAACCATGGTGATACAAATAAATGGTAATCCCCACAAGAAGAAACATATTTTTCATATCACTGTGTTTAAATTCTCAATGTGATGTTCTTTTGCGTTTCTCTTGAAGCTTGGTTACAGCCACTCACGTGCTAATTTTCACAGTCACTTCTTTAATGTTATAGATGTGAAATAAAAAGTTGACTTCATCTAATGCAGTGTTATCGTGATCAATCTCTTCTTCAATAATAGCATTAACACATCTCCTAATAGAGTTAAGTATTTAGTAATGAAGTGGCAGCAACTTGATAAATTGGAACAGATGCAACTTTTCTCTTGGCAGACATGCCACCCTTCGATCTAATTATATCTGACATTGTGGCCATTCACATCACAGCACATCAAATTAATGAAATGAACAGACTGCAAATATTTTTATGTCTCGTTTCAGAGGGACTTCTTTTTTTACAGATTTTATTCTCAAAAAGAGCAACATATTATTCACTAGATAAACATTTTATTTGATTGTTTTACAACTCCAAATGGAATGGAAGACATTAGAGTTTTCACAAATTAGGAGTGTTAAAGAGGGCAAACATTTGTTTATATAGGAAATAAAGAAGTAAAAAAAATGTAATGTTATATTAGTAGATTAGAAGGAGAATTCATCTGAGATCAGCTGACATTGAAAAGATAGTGCACTAGGCTCACATGCCTTGCCTATTAAGATATTATAGAACTTGGCAAGTAACCAAAACTATTAACTTGTAACATTATTGGGACAAACATTTTGCATGGTAGCACACATTAACTCTTAATGTAATGCCTGATGACATTTGCAGATAAAATATTGCACATTAATTGTGAGAACTCAAAGAGTATCTATAAAATATTCTGTACAGAAAAGTCTGTGTCCTAAGTTCTTTATTGCACATTGCAATATTGTGCCAGTGCATAGATATGTGTACATATACAATATAAAGTCCAGGAATACATTCTCCATTCTGTGTATAGGCTAGTATACTTTCAATTGAGTTCGTACATCACTTAGACCAAGGGTATCAAACTCCAGGCATCAAGGGCCACACATTGGGATGAGCGAGTAGTCAAATACTCGGACTCTCTATACTCGTGCCAAGTAGATCGTAATACTTGGTTATTCGGTGCGAGTAGCGAGTCCAATGTTAGGCTATAGAAAATGTGAGTAATTGTCTGCTGGACCCAAAAAAGCGGTCTGGGGGCTGAGGAAAGGGCTGAAATGGGCGCATGATTGCCGTAAGAGCGAGTTATAATGGAGGAGATCTTCTGACAGCTCAGTGTGTAAGTGATGTAAAAAGAGCGATCTGCCCTAGGGGCTGTGTGATGGGTAATGCAGAAAGAAGCCACCCATCATTATCATCGTCACAAGGGCTTTACAATTATAAAGCATGGACTACTGGCATTGTTGTTCAACTGCCACTGCACAATGTGCAGGCATAGTGTTTCCAAAAATTAGCCCAAAGGTCTGTATCATGATTAATGAAGGAAGCAGGCCTCAAGGCCCAAACAATTATGAAGCTAGGACTAGTTGCAGTGCCCAATGTCCAGGCATAGCCATAGTGTCTCCAAAAAGTAGCCCAAGGGGCTTTATTATGGTTGATGAAGGAGGCAGGCCTCAAGGGCCAAACAATTATGATGCCAGGACTACTAGCACAGTAGTTGCAGTGGCCAATATCCAGGCATAGCCGTAGTGTCTCCAAAAATCAGCCCGAAGGGCTGTATTATGGTAGATGAAGGAAGGAGGGTCTCATCATAAGTGCCTCCGATGGGAAATATTAATTAACGGAACATTGTTTTTAGATTATTGACCATGAGATACATGTGGCAGAAACAGGAGTTGAAAAGATGTGTAAAAAGAAGAAAAGCGGTTCATTTATGGGAATGGATGGAGGTGATCACCATTTGCGTAAAATAACTGAACACGCTCTGACATCACACTAATAGCAGGGCAGGCCAGCAGCTTCAAGGCATATAAGGAGAGGTCTACAGATGACAACATTTGGTTCAAAAGGACTATCTGAAAAAAAATTTCAGACAGCTGCTGAACACACCCTTGCTAGGGATGGGCGAGTCTACTCGCTAGGACTCGTTACTTGGCGAGTAGTAAGGGACTCGCAGGACTCGGTACTCGGCGAGTTTTCCAGCGATTACTCGCACAGTAACGAGTCCAATGCAAGTCAATGGCAATCCTAGTTTTGTCAGAGTTTACTTTTTCTCACTCGCTAGACTCGCTATATCACATCGCTATGTAGCTTGAATCTCCCCAAATCGTTTAAACAATCGCACCGCTTCACAGATACCTGCTGTCAGCAGCGAGTCTGAGGAGTCTGAGCGAGTCTACGAATCCGAGTCCTGTATACTGTATTCGGGACTCGCGAATACAGAATCTGTTATGTTCCGACAAAGCTTCCGAGACAGCCTAGCGTGTTAGGTCAGAAAACTTGTGAAGATGGACAAGCATGTTAGCCAATCATATTCAGTAATGCCACAGGCATGTTGGTTGTGGCAGGACTATGATTGGCTTCTGTCCATCATGATGCTATGTCATGTATGAGAGGCGAGGCTGTATATAAGCCTTGCCACCGCCATTTTCTCCACATTCCTGTGATGATCTGAGCTAGTGCAGGGTGAGGTAGATGCTGGAGCAAAATCATAGGGAGTGTCAGTCAGTGTAGGGAAACTTAAAAATTCCTTATATTTAACCCAAACAGCTCTTGTGAGAGCTACCAGGAAGACAGAGGAGTACTGTGTAGAGGACTGTAGGCAGGCAGGCAGGGAGGTGCAGCCTTACCAGTGCACACAGGACCGACCTCATAGCTTAGCTTACTCACTAGCTGTACTAATAGCTGAAGTCAGAGGCTTAGCTGAGGTACTATTTCCTATTTTTTTGCACCTGATAGATTTTGGGTCATAATAACCCCTTCAGTTTTCTTTTCTCTGGGCAGACCAGTGCGTTGCTGCTCTCCTAGCTGCAAATAGCACATACGCCACCTACTTGTGCGACTACTTGTGCGCACTTAATAATTTTTGCAGGGACTAGTGTGCTGATTCACTGCCAAGTGTTAGCACGCACTTAACCCACCAGCAGGTGACGCCTATAGCACCACAGAAAATTGGCAAGAAAAGGTCCAAGAAAGCGATACAACCTCCAAAATTAATCAAAAGTATTTAGCAAAGTTTATTACATATCAAAAAAACACACATAGACAAAAAATGATCACACAGAAAGATAAAAACACTTAAAATAGCCAAATATAGCCATAACAATTCATATGATAATAATATACCATTGAAAACCTCATTGCCAATTGCCCAAAACTGGTTACAGTAGTATATATATAGAATAAATACATACGTTTTACCAATGGGTTCCAGATATACATACAGAAAAATTTCACAATATGGATCCCCATAAGTAATCAGTTTTCACAATATGGATCCCCATAAGTAATCAGTACCACCTAACTCCATCTCGTGGCAAAAAACTTTGCAAGTGGGGTTTCCAAAACGGCAATGCGAGCGCTTTCCGAGACACATCTGCAATTTGTAAATCACACATTACTCGCTATTACTCGCTTTCCCATTCATTAACATTGGACTCGCTAGACTCGCAATGAGTAGGGGTCCCGGGCTCGGACTCGCTAGAGTCAAGCGATTCCGAGTAATTTAGGACTCACCCATCACTAACCCTTGCCTTGACTTGGAGCACAGAGGATTTCTTTTGGCAACAGTTGACACACTCTGCTCAAACCAGTAGCCCATGGTGCCTTTGTTGGTGCTGCGTATCCACCTTCTTCCTCTGTGCTGCTGTGCTGGCTATGCATGCCAGCGGTGCAAGTCAGATTAGTGGTCTCATCATCGACCACCTCATTGTCCATGTCATCCTCCTTTCGTGTTGATATTGTTGGCTGGTCAGATGGCAACTGTGTGTCATCACCATCAGCCTCCACCTCTTCACCCGGTATATCATGTGAATGATAGTGGCTTTCTTCTGGCCGTGGGTTTTTATATATTTGGCCATGAACAGATGATACCTCTTCACGTTCTTCTTCAATGTTGCGCGGTGAGAGGCCAGAAGCAATGAAAGGATATGGACCAAACAGATCCTTGGAGTGGCCAAGGTTGGGGTCAAATGTTTCCTGTGACTCCTGACGGGTGATGAACTAGGAACAGGTTGAGAATAGGATGACCCAGCGTTCTCTGTATGGACAGAAGACTGTGTGGTCATGGACTATTGGGTGCTGCTAGAAAATTTCGTGGAGGCCTTATCAGCCATCCAAGACAGTATCTGCTCTTGCTCTTCTGGATTCCAGACCCATCTATGTTCCAGACCGGGAAATCTTGCCAGGAACATAGAAGCATCAACCTTCTTCTGTGTCCCAGACTCTGTGCCTTGTGGGGCACCACTGAAAACCCCACGCCCACGTTCGTGTCCCTGTCCATTCACAACAGCCTTTTTAGGAATTTGTTTTTTTCTGACATAGCTGCAGATGTTCAGATGCAGATATTGGGGAACAAAGAGCAGTTAGTGCTTTGTGGAAGGCAGCAATACAGCTTGAGCACAGCACTGCAATGGCACTAAAAAATGCCCTGAGCTTTAGGGCGATATTATTACGCGTGCCAGTCACCACCTAAGACAGCGGTGCTGGCTGCATGTCAGTGAACAAAGCACCGCAATGGCACAAAAAAATTGCCCTGAGGTTTAAGGCAATATATTACGTGCGTAAGCCACCACACAACACAGCGGTGCTCACTGTGAGTCAGTTGTGCAGTACCGTGCTTGCTATTTGATGTGAACACGGCACCGTAACGGCACAAAAAAATTTGCCCTGAGGTTTAAGGCGATACATTATGCGTGCAAGTCACCATACGAGACAGCGGTGCTGGCTGCGTATCAGTTGTGCAGTTGTGCTATTCTGTTTGAACACAGCACCGCAATGGCACTAAAAAATTGCCCTGAGCTTTAAGGCAATATTATTGGTAGCGCCAGTCACCAGCCAAGACAGCGGTGCTGGCTGCGTGTCAGTTGTGCAGTACCATGCTTGCTATTCGGTGTGAACACAGCAACGCAACGGCACAAAAAAATTGTCCTGAAGTTTATGGCGATATATTATGCGCGTCAGTCACCACACAACACAGTGGTGCTGGTTTCATGTCAGTTGTGCATTACTGTGCGTGCTATTCGGTGTGAACACAGCAACGCAACGGCAAGAAAATTGGCCTGCAGGGTAAATGTGACCCGAAAAATAGCTTGGAAAACTGTCACTACTCCCTCGCCTTAAACTTTCAGCTCTGAAAAGAGCTGAAATATTGCTGACTGTACTATGTGGTATTGTAACGCTCCTGCCTATTTCTCTACACTACAGTCACCTAGTGCTACAATACTGGTAGCTCTAACAAGAGCTTTTGAGTTTTACAGACGATTTCTGTACGATTTGCAGATGCACAACTCTGCCTATCAGCTGCTCACACTCTCCCTACACTAGCTGTGTTCTGCATGCAATGTGCAGAAAATGGCAGCAGCAGGGCTTACATAGAGCTTATGAGTCATAGGCTATGAGTCATGTATGATGCTGGGCATACAGCCAATCATAGTAATGCCACAACCAAGAAGGCTGTGGCATTACTGTGATTGGCTAATTCTGGGCAAGAGATTCGGATACTGTGAGGCGAGGAGTAAAATACTCACTATGTATCGAGTACTGTGAGTACCGCATTACTCGCCAAGTACTGAACACTTGCTATTATACTCGCTCATCCCTAGCTGGACATAGTGCAGCTTTTCAGGATATCATTAGCATTTGAAAGTTGGTAATCCAATTACCAACTGTGAAATGCTAAGGAAGTCCTGAAAACCTGCACTATGTGCGGCCCTTGAGGCCTGGAGTTTAGACCCTGAGTTAAGGCCACTCCACACGCTAGGATCTCGTTAACGATATCGTTGAAACGTCATGGATTTGTGATCGTTCAAACAATATCGTTCGTTTGTGCGTTTGTTGTGTGTAAACAAACGATGTAAGAAGGATAAATCGTTGGATCGTTAATCAAAAATTTAAGATCCTGACCTCAAATCTATCTTTCGTCGTCCAATTAACGTACTGGGAAGCAGACAACAATCGTTCAGTGTGACACCTTTTTGAATGATGTCCTTCATAATTCTCCTATTCCTGCCGCTTTTTAACATCATTCAATCGTTCTTCTCCAATTAGCTGATGCGTTGCCAAATTTAAGATCGTTAGCGATATCCTTGCATGTGACAATGCACTAAAGATGCCGAAATGATAGTGGTCCCGTGACATACCTAATGATATCGTTCACCTATATCCTAGCGTGTGACCTTTAGACAATGATTTCAGGAGGCAGACATCAACTGATCTGCTACACACATTATACTCTATTATTAATAGAAAAACAACTAAATAATAGGTACTCTAGAAATAAACGTTTTAAAATAAAATTAAAATATTTATAAAATGCATTGTAAAATGTTCATGTTTATTAAGAACCTCATTACCATATTTGTTAATCTATATACATAATCAGCAGTTTTGCGCTTCCGGTCACTGTGCTGCTATCACGCGCTGACCGGAAAGCGCAAAAAGGCTGTCGCTGGACATCAGCTACCCCACCAATGCCCACGCTCCCCGCCGTCAGGGCCGCACCGTCCATTGGACAGTGTCAGCCCTGAGTCCCCAGCGGCAGCACACAGGGGGAGCGGCGTTACAAAAGGGGGCGGTGCCAGCATCGGAGCCCGGCTTCATGACAGATGCCGGCCGCCCACCTCCCAGGTAAGATGGCGACCGGCGCTCTGTTATTGTAGGCTGCAGAGGCTGCGGGGCTGCACCTACTATCAACCTCACCACCCCCCCCCCCCGCCCCTCAACTAGCACCAGCCGCCGCTCGCCCGGCGCTCTGTCATTGTACGCTGCAGAGCCGGCGGGGCTGCAGCGTGCTGTCACCCCCCGCCCCTCAACTAGCACGAGCTGCCTCTATCATCTGCTCCCCACAGCCCCTCTATAATATCTCCTCTCTGCACAGCCCCCTCTATCATCTCCTCCCCGCACAGCCCCCTCTATAATCTCCTCCCCGCACAACCCCCTCTATCATCTCCTCCCTGCACAGCCCCCTCTATCATCTGCTCCCCGCACAGCCCCCTCTATCATCTCCTCCCCGCACAGCCCCCTCTATCATCTCCTCCGCGCACAGCCCCCTCTATCATCTCCTCCCCGCACAGCCCCCTCTATCATCTGCTCCCAGCACAGCCCTCTCTATCATCTGCTCCTGCACAGCCCCCTCTATCATCTGCTCCCTGCACAGCCCCCTCTATCATCTGCTCCCCGCACAGCCCCCTCTATCATCTGCTCCCCGCACAGCCCCCTCTATCATCTGCTCCCCGCACAGCCCCCTCTATCATCTGCTCCCCGCACAGACCCCTCTATCATCTGCTCCCCGCACAGACCCCTCTATCATCTGCTCCCCGCACAGACCCCTCTATCATCTGCTCCCTGCACACACCCCTGTATACTCTGCTCCCTGCACAGCCCCTTCTATCATCTGCTCCCCGCACAGCCCCCTCTATCATCTGCTCCCCGCACAGCCCACTCTATCATCTGCTCCCCGCACAGACCCCTCTATCATCTGCTCCCCACACAGACCCCTCTATCATCTGCTCCCCGCACACACCCCTGTATACTCTGCTCCCCGCACACACCCCTGTATACTCTGCTCCCCGCACACTCTGCTCCCCGCACAGCCGCCTGTATACTCTGCTCCACGCACAGCCGCCTGTATACTCTGCTCCCCGCACAGCCGCCTGTATACTCTGCTCCCCGCATAGCCGCCTGTATACTCTGCTCCCCACACAGCCCCCTGTATACTCTGCTCCCCGCACTGCCGCCTGTATACTCTGCTCCCCGCACACACCCCTGTATACTCTGCTCCCCGCACACACCCCTGTATACTCTGCTCCCCACACACTCTGCTCCCCGCACAGCCGCCTGTATACTCTGCTCCCCGCACAGCCACTTGTATACTCTGCTCCCCGCACAGCCGCCTGCATACTCTGCTCCCCGCACAGCCGCCTGTATACTCTGCTCCCCGCACAGCCGCCTGTATACTCTGCTCCCCGCACAGCCGCCTGTATACTCTGCTCCCCACACAGCCGCCTGTATAATCTGCTCTCCGCACAGCCGCCTGTATACTCTGCTCCCCGCACAGCCGCCTGTATACTCTGCTACCCACACAGCCCCCTGTATACTCTGCTCCCCGCACAGCCGCCTGTATACTCTGCTCCCCGCACAGCCGCCTGTATACTCTGCTCCCCGCACAGCCGCCTGTATACTCTGCTCCCCGCACAGCTGCCTGTATACTCTGCTCCACGCACGGCCGCCTGTATACACAGCCGCCTGTCTACTCTGCTCCCCGCACACCCACCTGTATACACAGCCACCTGTATACTCTGCTCCCTGCACAGCCACCTGTATACACAGCCACCTATATACTCTGCTACCCACACAGCCGCCTGTATACTCTGCTACCCACAGAGCCCCCTCTATACTCTGCTCCCCAACACCCGCCTGTATACTCTGCTCCCCGCACAGCCGCCTGTATACTCTGCTCCCCGCACAGCCGCCTGTATACTCTGCTCCCCGCACAGCCGCCTGTATACTCTGCTCCCCGCACAGCCGCCTGTATACAGCCGCCTGTATACTCTGCTCCCACACAGCCGCCGCTATACTCTGCTCCCCGCACAGCCGCCTGTATACTCTGCTACCCACAGACCCGCCTGTATACTCTGCTACCCACAGAGCTGCCTGTATACTCTGCTACCCACAGAGCCGCCTCTATACTCTGCTACCCACAGAGCCGCCTGTATACTCTGCTACCCACAGAGCTGCCTGTATACTCTGCTACCCACAGAGTCGCCTGTATACTCTGCTACCCACAGAGCCGCCTGTATACTCTGCTACCCACAGAGCCGCCTGTATACTCTGCTACCCACTGACCCGCCTGTATACACACAATTTATTTCACCGCGCTCCGATGCAATTGCATCGGGCCTTTTTACTAGTCTATTATATAAAGTTGAGTGTCTGTGTGTATTTATTTGTGTGTATATGTGGCAAGCCCTGCCCACTCCAGATAGCCACTCCCTTTCAGCATAGACACACCCACTTAATATAACCACACTCCCACTCCACATAGCCCCCCTACTCTACATAACCATGCCCCATGCTACATAGCCACGCCAACTCCACATAGCCACACCTAATCTGCATCCTGCATCTCCACATATCCCCACCTCCTATACATAGCGCCACCCCTGGGTCTATGTGGAGGAGTGGATATATGAAGGGGCTTGGGCTATACATGGGGGTGGTGCTATAAAAGGGCATCGCTACTGGGAGGGGTGGGCTTTGTGTAGAGGCAGAGCTATGAAGGGACGGGTATACTGGGAGTTGGTGGGGCTATGATACATACATTACCCCATATGGGCGATATTGCCATATGTGGGTGATATTACCATATATGAGCATAACGACCATATATGGGTATTAGACCCGGGCAATTCTGGGCTCTACAGCTAGTAAAGAATATATATATATACTAGCTGTGAGCCCGATTCTAAAGAATCGGGAGTCTAGAATCTATATATAATTTTTTAAAGAGTTTTAAATAATAGACTTAAACACCAGATATATGACTAAGTAGGCAATGTAGGCAGAACTGTGAGGGTAGCAATATAGTGGAGGTGTAGAAAGAGTTAATGTCCGACTAACAGGACTATAACAGAGTAGGAACTTATAATGATATCAAAAATGTTATTGAAGGAGTTAATGTCCCACAGGCACTCCCACAACAGACTCAGCACTGTAAATTATATCCAAAATGGTGTTCAAGGGGTTAATGTACCAGTGGCAGTAGTTATAAACACTACCAAATATGCAGTTAATGCTGAACTGGGTTAATTTCACAGTGTCATTACAACTATACACTGTGTAATAGAAATAACAACAATAATGGAATATAAGGGGTTAATGTTCCTACTGGCAGTAGTAATAGAAACTACAAAGTATGGAGTTAAGGCAGAAATGGTATATAAGGGGTTAACTTCGCAGTGGCAGTACAACTACACACTGTGTTATAGAAATTACAGATAAAACGTAATGTAAGGGGTTAATTTTGCTACTGTCATGATTGCAATGAGAGAAGCGCCTCACTGGCCATTGAGATACATGGAGGACTTTGAGTTTGACTTTGAGTAAATTTGAAACTCAAAGTCCTCCATGTATCTCAATGGGAAGTGAGGCGCTATTCTCATTGGTCGCTGTGTGCTGGCGCCGACCAATGAGAATAGCGCCTCACTTACAGCGGTAAATTTGAAACTCAAAGTCCTCCATTATATCTCATTGGGAAGTGAGGCGCTATTCTCATTGGTCGCTGTGTGCTGGCGCCGACCAATGAGAATAGAGCCTCACTTACAGTGGTAAATTTGAAACTCAAAGTCCTCCATTATGTCTCAATGGGAAGTGAGGCGCTATTCTCATTGGTCGCTGTGTGCTGGCGCCGACCAATGAGAATAGCGCCTCACTTAGAGAGGTAAATTTGAAACTCAAAGTCCTCCATTATATCTCAATGGGAAGTGAGGCGCTATTCTCATTGGTCGCTGTGTGCTGGCGTCAACCAATGAGAATAGCGCCTCACTTACAGCGGTAAATTTGAAACTCAAATTCCTCCATTATATCTCAATGGGAAGTGAAGCGCTATTCTCATTGGCCGCTGTGTGCTGGCGCCGACCAATGAGAATAGCGCCTCACTTAGAGAGGTAAATTTGAAACTCAAAGTCCTCCATTATATCCCAATGGAAAGTGAGGCGCTATTCTCATTGGTCGCTGTGTGCTGGCACCGACCAATGAGAATAGCGCCTCACTTACAGCGGTAAATTTGAAACTCAAAGTCATCCATTATATCTCAATGGGAAGTGAGGCGCTATTGTCATTGGTCGCTGTGTGCTAGCGCCGAGCAATGAGAATAGCGCCTCACTTACAGCGGTAAATTTGAAACTCAAAGTCCTCCATTATATCTCAATGGGAAGTGAGGCGCTATTCTCATTGGTCGCTGTGTGCTGGCGCCGACCAATAAGAATAGCGCCTCACTTACAGCGCTAAATTTGAAACTCAAAGTCCTCCATTATATCTCAATGGGAAGTGAGGCGCTATTCTCATTGGTCGCTGTGTGCTGGCACCGACCAATGAGAATAGCGCCTCACTTACAGCGGTAAATTTGAAACTCAAAGTCCTTCATTATATCTCAATGGGAAGTGAGGCGCTATGCTCATTGGTCGGCGCCAGCACACAGCGACCAATGAGAATAGCGCCTCACTTCCCATTGAGATATAATGGATGACTTTGAGTTTCAAATTTACCGCTGTAAGTGAGGCGCTATTCTCATTCGTCGGCGCCAGCACACAGCGACCAATGAGAATAGCGCCTCACTTCCCTTTGAGATATAATGGAGGACTTTGAGTTTCAAATTTACCGCTGTAAGTGAGGTGCTATGCTCATTGGTCGCTGTGTGCTGGCGCCGACCAATGAGCATAGCGCCTCACTTCCCATTGAGATACACAGCGGTCTTTAGAGCTGTGCATGGCCGGGCCCTTGGTTCTATTTCCGGCCACGGCGCTCGGCTCTCGTCAGTCGGCGCCGGGGCAGGAGACTCGCAATGGCTGCTTCGCTGCCATTGCGAGTGAGTCGCGTGGGCAGCGCGCGACCACGAACAAAGCCACGGACAAAGCCAAGGAAGTGGCGCCGTGTGCGACGGAAGTCGCTACGGCAATTATATAATAGATATATATATAAAAGAATGTATCTATACTGAGTCTAAAGGGTAAGCTTTTCTTCTTATTGATATTGAGAGTGGCAGGCCAATCTGGCATGCCAGTAATAAGGAGACTTTAGAACTGCAATGCTCCCCTCAGAAATTAAATATGCAAATGTCTCTTCAGAGAGGTAGTAGACTGGAACTCTAGTGCCACCTGTTGGAAACTGCAATACTAAACATCAAAAACAAACTTTTAACTGATCTGGTATAAATCCTAAGTCATATGACAAGGCTTGTTAAAGAGTCGCTTTTGACTTTTAGGATTGCTATTTCCAAAGATGGCACTAGAGTTCAAGTCTACCTCCTCTCTGAAGATATTTTTGCATATTTATGCTGAATGTCATTTAAGTACAGAAAAGAAAAGACCACATATTTACTTGATATAATTTACATTGCTGCCGTAAAGGCTATCACACATGAAAATCACACTATCATATTGATCCCCATTTACAAGTGCTGTCTGAGAGTTAAAAAAAAGGAAATAATAAAGATGCTGAAATCCCTTAAAATTTGAATGCACCAAATTCAGCATAATGTTTCCAAAAAAATTGATTTGCTGCAAACAAAGTTGTTATAAACTGCAGGTACCCCAGCTTCCCTGAAAGTATGTCTATAACACTGAGTTCTCCTAGAACTGTATCCATACATTCTTCAATATCTTTAACTCAATCCTACCAATACTAATATCAAGTGACCATGCCATAGAAACATATGGTAACCCTGTAGTAACCAACGGACAATTTAATAATACAGTGTTCGTACATATTTTGTATGTTTTGTATTCGGGGCCACATTCTGCCCACCAACTGTGCACTTATTGATTGTCAGTAATTTTCCCCTAACCTCTATCATCATTCTAGCATTAGAAATAACAGAGCAGAGATCCTGGGAAGTGCAGCTCAATTACTACACTCTACATCTACAGTGGTGACCAGGGGAGTCCTGGACCAAAGGGCAGGAAGGTGTTTGCCCCCCAGGACAGTTCCTAAGTAACCATTCAGGGCTGCCAGGTGCATTGGGAACATTGTATGTTGAAATCATCAGCGACCAAGTCCTCCAGAATGTGATGTGGCTGCTGATGATTGAAGTGCAGCACCGCTGAAGCACCCGGTGGCCATAGCCGCTGGGAGATATAGTGGTGCGGTTCCTTTAAATCGTCACATCATAATCCCACAGGCATGCTCACGTGACTTGCCAAACTTTTCCGACCGGACAGGAGCACTTGTACAGCTCAGGAGATACGGGCCACTAATGTTCATGGGCCAGGCCTGCTGAGATAAGGTGCCAAGTGAAGACACATTTTATGGTGGGCATGATTGTTGAGTGCTGCTGTCAATGGGTATCTTGTTAGGTTACACTGGCAACAGCACTCTAGATCTTTTGGGATGGTGGGTGTCTGCTCATAGGGCAGACTGATTTATTTGTATTATGAAATAATTTTAATCTATGGAAGAGCATCATAATATATATAGAGGCTGGACCTATGGAGGAACATCATAATATATAGGTATAGAATCTTATTATAATCTATGGCGGAGCATAATAATATACATACTGGATGTATTATAATCTATGGTGAAGCATTATAATATGTATAAAGGCTGGATTAGAATCAAAGGTGGATCATTCTAATATCTAGAGCCTGCATTATCATTTATGGCAGAGCATCATAAAATGTATAGAGGCTGGATTATAATCTATGTCAGAATATCATAATATATAGAGTGGCTGCATTATAATCTAAGGTGGAGCATTATAATATACTAGCTGTAGTACCCAGCTACACCTGGGTTAATAAATAACTGCTGTTAGCTATAACAAAATAGAATTTGAATATGTCATATTAATGACCTGTAGGAAAATAGAAGCTGAGCTGTGATTGATTGCTATAGGCAGCCTGATAAATCTCTAGCCAACAGTAAACCCTCCCCCTGGCCGGGCAGTATATGTTACCTCACACACACACATAATAGACAGCTCATGTGACTGACATCTGCCTTAATTCCCTATATGGCACATGTGTTGCACATTGGCTGTTTTTAATCAGATGTTTATGTTTGGAAAATAAAGATAGCACACGTATGAGGCAAGTTGTGTGAGGTGATTTGTGCACATCTGTGTCTGTCTGTGTGGTGTGTCCCTGGGGTGTGTATGTGTGTGTCCCTGTGGGGGGGTCTGTGTGGTGTGTGTCTCTGTTGTGTGTGTCTCTTTGTGGTATGTGTGTGTGTGTCCCTGTGGGGTGAGTGCATGTGCCCCTATAGGGTGTGTATGTGTGTGTCCATGTGGGGGGGTCTGTGTGGTGTGTGTTTCTGTTGTTTGTGTCTCTTTATGGTGTGTGTGTGTGTGTGTGTGTGTGTCCCTGTGGGGTGAGTGCATGTGTCCCTATAGGGTGTGTATGTGTGTGTGTCCCTGTGGGGGGTGCTGTGGTGTGTGTGTATTTGTGTTGTGTGTGTCTCTTTGTGGTGTGTGTGTGTCCCTGTGGGGTGAGTGCATGTGTCCCTATAGGGTGTGTATGTGTGTGTGTGTCCCTGTGGGGGGGTGTCTGTGTGGGGTGTGTGTGTCTCTGTGTTGTGTGTGTGTCTTTGTGGTGTGTGTGTGTACCTGAGGGGTGAGTGCATGTGTCCCTATAGGGTGTGTATGTGTGTGTGTCCCCGTGGGGGGGTCTGTGTGGTGTGTGTGTGTCTCTTTGTGGTGTGTGTGTCCCTGTGGGGTGAGTGCATGTGTCTCTATAGGGTGGCTATGTGTGTGTGTCCCTGTGGGGGGGTCTGTGTGGTGTGTGTGTGTTATGTGTGTCTCTTTGTGTTGTGTGTGTGTCCTTGTGGGGTGAGTGCATGTGTCGCTATAGAGTGTGTGTGTCCCCTTGGGGGGGTGTGTGTGTCTCTGTGTTGTGTGTTCTCTTTGTGGTGTGTGTGTGTTTGTTCGGGTGCGTGGTGAGTATCCAATGTTGGGGCTGCACTTTAGCGACTATACACTTGCTGTTACTCTTTGTGTGCATGTGGTGTGTATACATGTCCCTGTGCGTGGTGAATATCTCATGTTCAGGCCCCACCTTAGTGACTATATGCTGGTATGTGCTGTTAGTCTTTGGCGCTGTCATTAAGCCCCTCTCATTCACAACTGTCAACTGGTAACTGTCACTTTTTCCCCTTTATGTAGATAAGGGCAAAATGGTTTGGTGAATTGGAATGCGCGGGGTTAAAATTTCACCTCACACCATAGCCTATGACGCTCCCAGGGTCCAGACGTGTGACTGTGCAAAATTTTGTCTCTATAGCTGACAGCTGTCGATTTTCCTCCAACACTTTTCCATTCACTTTTTCCCCATTATGTAGATAGGGGCAAAATTGTTTGGTGAACTGGAACGCGCAGGGTTAAAATTTCGCCTCACAACATAGCCTATGACGCTCTCGGGGTCCAGACGTGTGACTGTGCAAAATTTTGCAGCTGTAGTTGCGACGGTGTAGATGCCAATCCCGGATATACACACACATACACACATTCAGCTTTATATATTAGATAGTATATAGCGGCTGCATTATAATTTATGGCGGAGCATTAAAATATATATAGAGGCTGCATTATAATCTACGGTGGAGCATTATGATATATATAGAGGCTGTTTTAAAATCTGTGTTGCAGCATCATAATATATATGTATATATACATATTGACATATTGTAGACTGTATTGACTATATTATAATCTATGGCAGAACATTACAATACTTAGAGGCTGCATTATAATCTATGCAGGTTGCATTATAATCTATGATGGAGGATTATAATATACAGTATATAGAGTCTACATTATAATCTATGAAGCAGCATTATGATCTATGGAGGAGCACCATAAAATATAAAGAGGCTGCATTATAACCTATGAGGGTCTGGGAACTTGCTATCAACCTTATGGAGACAGCGAAGTAGGTGAGGAGATTGTAAGCCACTTCCCTCCTCTCAGATATATGCATATATGCAAATTTGCACTTCACTAAGGAAGTTGAGAAACTTCCGTGCCACATTTAAGCAGCACGGGAGTTTCTCAACTTCCTTAGTGAAGTGCAAATTTGCATATATGCATATATCTGAGAGGAGGGAAGTGGCTTACAATCTCCTCACCTACTTCGCTGTCTCCATAAGGTTGATAGCAAGCTCCCAGACCTTGTCTTAGCCCACTCACTCAGCCAGATCAGAATATCCCACACACTACACTGATGAGGGGCAGGTACCCCGAAACACAGCGTCTGTAGTTTGGGGTTCTGATCTGGCACAAATCCCTTAGTTATATTAAAAGCTTGTAGGAAAGCGATTATGACTTTGAGGAAGCTGCTTAAATGTGGCACGGGAGTTTCTCAACTTCCTTAGTGAAGTGCAAATTTGCATATAAACCTATGAGGGAGCATTTAAAAATACAGGGTGGGACATTTATATGGATGCACCTAAATAAAATGGGAAAGGTTGGTGATATCAACTTCCTGTTTGTGGGACATTAGTATATGGGAGGGGGAAAGCTTTCCAGATGGGTGGTGACCATGGCAGCCATTTTGAAGTCAGCCATTTTGGATCCAACTTTATTTTTTTCAATGGGAAGAGGGTCATGTGACTCATCAAAATCATTGAGAATTTCATAAGAAAAACAATGCTGTGCTTGGTTTTAACATAACTTTATTCTTTCATGAGCTATTTGCAAAGTTATGACCACTTATAAAATGTGTTCTAAGTGCTGCCCATTGTGTTGGATTGTCAATGCAACCCTCTTCTCCCACTCTTGACACACTGATAGGAACACTGCAGAAGAAATGCTAGCACAAGCTTCCAGTATCTGTTGTTTCAGATGCTGCACATCTCGTTTCTTCACAGCATAGACAATTGCCTTCAGATGAGTGAGAAGGCAAACTTTTTTGTGAATGGAGAAGTTAACAAACAAAACCACCACTATTGATCTGACACTAAGGCTAGGGTCACATCTGCGGTTGGGCTTGCAGAACCTGATCCAGTTTTGAGCATTAAAAATGCTCAAAATCGGATCCTGATCCACAGCCATAGGCTTCAATAGAAAAATCGGATTGCACTATTTGCAATCCGGTTACTGGATCCGGTTTTGGAGCCTTCGGGAAAAATCATGCAGGCTGCATCTATCGTGCCGGTTCCAAAACTGGATCCGTTTAATTTATAATGGAAGTCTATGGGAACCGGATCCGGTACCGCAAGGTACATAAATGTACCATGCGGTACTGGATCCGGTTTTTAAAATTGCAAAAACCCAAATTCCTAAACCGGATGCATTAATGCATCCAGATCTGGAATGAGGGTTGCAATTGTACTATAAAATGATAGTATGAAGGCACAAGGTAAAACCGCATCGGGTAATGGATGTGGTTACCGAATGGTGCCTTTTAAGTGTAACCCCAGCCTAACCCACGGTGGATAAATCCCTCCAAGACTGTTGGAACACAAAAATTTATGGTATGGTGTGGTATATGTGGTAAGTTTAACTGTGCTTCCTTCCCCCCTGTAGCCTCGCCTATTCCTCCATCTTGCTGTAGCCCAGGTCCGCAGACGTACCATTCCAGCATGTTTTAATTGCATTCAAAGGCATATAAACCCACACAAGCAATTGTATACTGCATGTAGTGGCATAGTGTTAGGATCGGGTAAGATGAGAGCACCTTGTCGCGGTTACCGGGCTCAAAAGCAGTGGCCAGTGCTTAAGCTACGTCTCTCAAATTTCTTTATAATCTAAAGCAGTATTTGCCAAGTCTCCTTGCCATATACACATTTGTTGTGGATTCCTTGAATGGAATTTCCGGTTTGGAGCTCCCTCGTGTGGTTGAGACTGGTGATGCATCTACTCTGTCTGTGAGAGATGTATCCCCAGAATTTGATAATTACTGGAGGGTTGGTTCGGACTGGGATATTTAAGTGTGCTGATTTGGCCGGCTCTTTGCCAGTGGTGAAATGTTCATGAGGTGACTGTTTGTCTCCTGCCTTCTCCTTGTCCTTGCTGAATCCCTTACAGATAAGTCAATGGTTGTTTTTCTGCAAATCTGTGGCTCATTTGTAATGTGCCTTTTGTATCTGAATTACTCATGTTCCTGCTCTGAGTGTAGGATTTGTTTGTCTGTAAGTGTCGTTTTTTCCCTGCATTCAGTTAGGGAGGAATTTCTCCCTAGTCCATTAACCATTCCATTACCTGTTTGTAGTTCCCAGTTTTGTTTAGTGTCAGTTTTACTGACTTTGGAATTGTTCGCAGGAGTCTTGCTGGTTTAGTGGGAGGTGAGTCCGTGTGGGCTCAGATTTTTCGCATATCCAGCAGTTGTTTTTTTTATAGGGTTTTGCTGCTGGTCGCGGAAGTAATCCGTCCTGTCCTTTCTCTATTTAGTTATAGCTGGGCCTCTCCTCTCTTTGCTTGTGCCTATTTTCTGCCTGTGTATTGTCTTTCTCCACTAACTGTCAGTATTTGTGGGGGGCTTGCTATTCTTTTGGGGTCTGCTCCGAGGCAGTCAGGTATTTCCTGTTTCCATCTTTAGGTTTAATTAGTCCTCCAGCTGTGTTGAGGCACTATAGGGCATCGTAGTGCGCTCCATAGCTACTTCTAGTTGCGGGGGGTTAGTCAGGATTCCACGACCAGTATTAGTCTCCAACCTCTCCTGTGAACACCACATGTTACTCCTCAGTTGCCTGTTCATAACACACATTGTCTTAGCTGTATACATAGTCCTGCTATTCATCTGATAACCATGTAGCTAATTCACATTCATTCAGATCTTGTTTTCAGATTATAATCTATAGCAGAGCATTATAATATAGAGGCTTCATTTTAATATATGGTGAGCATTATAATATCTAGAGGCTGCATTATAATCTATGACAGAGCATAGATAACCACAGCCCTCTTGGTTATGGTGTTTCTGGCTGGCCAACCAAGAGACAACTGGTGTGATGCAAGTCACCACAGTAATAACTAGTCTCAAAGGTGAAGAAATAGACTGCAATAGAAACAGAATGCAATAACAGAAAGTAAAAATAATAATAATAATTACTGGAAGTAAAGGGAGGTCAAACGATCCAAGGTCAGGTCCAAAAAATGGTGCAGAAACAGCAAGGGGTAGTCAGAGACAAAGTTCAATTCTAAGAAAAACAAGAGAGAGATCGTGCTTTAGTGATCCGTGCTGTTGTCCCACCGTACCCGAACAAATGCCAAGGAAGCCAAGAGTATGCAAGCTGCTTCTTTATTTCATCAGTATTTCCATCCAACGCGTTTTGGTACAGACCTTGTACCTTCCTCAGGGATATGAGCAGCATATCCCTGAGGAATGGGCAAGGCCTGTACCGAAACGCGTTAGATGAAACTACTGATGGAATAAAGAAGCAACTTGCATACACTTGGCTTCCCTGGCATTTGTTCGGGTACGGTGGGACAGCAGCACGGATCACTAAAGCACGATCTCTGTCTGGTTTTTCTTGGATACATCACCACTGTTACGTGGGAGTGCAGATCCAGCAGCAGCTGTCTGAGCAAATTAACCAGTTATGGGGAAACACAACTAGATCAGGTGAGCACATACACCTATGACGGTACTACCTTATACGTAAAACGATAAGACCCATTTGCGCCTCTTTGCCTCCCCTTTTTTCTTTGTATAGAAGTTCAATTCTAGCTGAAGTCATGAACACCAGAGGGACAAAACAAAATACAGGGAGCAGGCAAAAGTGTAGTCAGGTCACAGGCAAATGGTCAATGTCCAGCTAAGGGAATATAGTCAGGCTGGGTCAGGCACAGAGCACTGAAGCATCAGACCTACACAGGCAAAAGCAAATGTACGATTGACATTGAATGGAGGAGTTAGTATGCTTAAGTAGAGGTCTAATTAAGGTGAGTGAAGACAGGTGATTGAAGCACAGACCCAGCACAGACTAACATCTTCCACAACAATAGAAACAGACAAGGGCAGAGTGGAGATCATGACAACTGGGCTGCACGTGATGCCAACTTCGGCCTCCCCTTGCCTCTTCTCAAATTGGTCAGCCTTAGCAACCCGACATATGCCTACCACAAACCACCCTTCGCTGCTCCACACCTTCATGAAAGTAACCTCCTCCCCAACAAAGATGGTACGTAATAAATAATAAATAACCAATCCATTGGTCATCAAGTATAATTTTTACCCATAGTGATGAAAAACAAAAGGGAAAAGGTAGCAAAATCCAAAATTAACAGAACTACAACAAGAGAATATAGGATTTCTAATTGTTTTTATTGACTCTAATAAAAATTGATTAACATGTAAGTGACACAAAGGATAACAGAATTGTGTGTTAATCAATTTTTATTTAAGAGTCAATACAATCAATTAAAAATCTGATATTCTCTTGTTGTAGTTCATTTAATTTTGGATTTTACTACACATTCCCTTTTGTTTTTGATCACTATGGGTAAAAATTATACTTGATGACCAATTGATTGGTTATTAATTATTTCTGTGTTTTTCACAGTCTGACCATTCTTCATAATGGACTTCAAGAAGCGAAACCAGGCATGGCTCCTTGAGATTAACGACTCGTTAATGGATGCAGACATTGCTGTGGTTGAGGGGGTGGACAGCACCACACAAGAAAAGATTGCTAAATACAAAAATCTGTTGAAAAAGCGTCAGAGGGTTTGGTGGAATCATACTTTCTTTGAAATGTAGTCAGAGGGTTTGGTGGAATCATACTTTCTTTGACATGTATCTCCAAAAGGGCCTGATCCCCAGAGGTTTGAGGGATCAGGTCTTTCCCTTGTTCCCCACCGAAGATGAGCAGTTTAAAAAAGACTGGGTGAATTTGGCCAATATATGTTCCAGTGGTTTTCTACGGTTGCTATTTGAACACAATAGCCAGGGCCGTATTTGCCATTAGGCACTCGTAGGCATGTGCCTAGGGTGGCGCCATTCTCATAGGGGGTGGTGTCTCAGCGTGTTTTCTTTTTTTTTTCTTTTTCTTTTTTTTCGGCTCCGGGCCGGCCGGGTCGCAAGTCCCGCCACCATACCCCCCCTTCCCTTCATCATTATGGCCGCCCCGCCTGCCGCCCCGCCCACCCACCTCACAGTCAGAAGACCCGGAAGAGACGAGGGGCCCGCAAAGGAGGGGAAACTTGAAGTTCCCGCTCTGTTCCCTCCTGTCTCCCATGCGCCCAAGTGCCGCGGTAGTGGTGGCGGCGGCGGTGGCGGCGGCGGCAGTACTGGCGGCTCCTGCACCCAGCCGCCCCTCCTGACCCAGGGAAACGGGGAAGCAGCCGGCCGGAGGCACTGGAGGATGGTGCGGCGCCTGTCGCATCACTGTGCTGAGAGGGAGCCCGGCCAATGTCAGCAGCCAGCACCAGGTGAGGGAAGTGTGAGGGAACTGTGCAGGGGACAGAGGAGCAGGGGGACCGAGGAGAAGAGGACAAAGGAGCAGGGGTACGAGGAGAAGAGGACAGAAACAGGGGGACAGAGGGGCAGAAGGACAGAAACAGGGGGACAGAGAAGAAGAGGACAGAGGGGCAGGGGGACAGAAACAAGGGGACAGGAGGAGAGGAAAGAGGAGCAGCAGGAGGGACAGAGGAGAGGAGGACTGGGGTGCAGAAGGACAGAGGAGCAGCAGGAGGGACAGCAAAGAGGATGACAGGGGTGCAGGAGGACAGAGGAGCAGCAGGAGGGACAAAGGAGAGGAGGACGGGGGTGCAAGAGGAGCAGCAGGAGGGACAGAGGAGAGGAGGACGGGGTGCAGGAGGACAGCCAAGCAGCAGGAGGGACAGGGGAGAGGAGGACGGGAGTGCAAGAGGAGCAGCAGGAGGGACAGAGGAGAGCAGGACGGGGGTGCAGTAGGGACAAAGAAGAGGAGGACGGGGGTGCAGGAGGGACAGAGGAGAGGAGGACGGGGGTGCAGGAGGACAGAGGAGAGGAGGACGGGGGTGCAGGAGGGTCAGAAGAGAGGAGGACGGGGGTGCAGGAGGGACAGAGGAGAGGAGGACAGGAGTGCAGGAGGGACAGAATAGAGGAGGACGGGGGTGCAGGAGGACAAAGGAGAGGAGGACGGGGGTGCAGGAGGAGCAGCAGGAGGGACAGAGAAAAGAAGGGGGGTGCAAGAGGAGCAGCAGGAGGGACAGAGGAGAGGAGGACGGGGTGCAGGAGGACAGAGGAGAGCAGGACGGGGGTGCAGGAGGACAGAGGAGAGCAGGACAGGGGTGCAGGAGGACAGAGGAGAGCAGGACAGGGGTGCAGGAGGACAGAAGAGGGCAGGACGGGGGTGCAGGAGGACAGAGGAGAGCATGACAGGGGTGCAGGAGGACAGAGGAGATCAGGACGGGGGTGCAGGAGGACAGAGGAGAGCAGGACTGGGGTGCAGGAGGACAGAGGAGAGGAGGACAGGGGTGCAGGAGGACAGAGGAGAGCAGGGCAGGGGTGCAGGAGGACAGAGGAGAGGAGGACGAGGGTGCAGGAGGGGCAGAGGAGAAGAGAAGGGGGGGAGCAGGAGGATAGAGGAGCAGCAGGAGGGACAGAGGAGAGGAGGACAGGAGTGCAGGAGGACAGAAGAGGAAGGATGGGGTTGCAGGAGGATAGAGGAGCAGCAGGAGGGGCAGAGAAGAGAAGGACGGGGGTGCATGAGGACTGAGGCTGTGGCTGGCGCTGTGTGTGGTGATAATGGCAGCTGTACCGTGTGTCTGCCTTCACGCAGCTGCCGCCACCTTCCTGAGTTGGCAGGGTGTGGCATGCTGGGAGTGTTAGTTCTCCTGCCTGCCTGTCCTATATGATTTCTGGGCAGTGTGTTGGGTGCTGGGTGTTGTTGTTCTTCCAGGTGGGCTCAGTGTTTTCCTGCCGCCCATCTGCGGCCTGTTTGTCTCTTCTGGGATGTCCTCAGCTCTATGCTGTGCACACAGTGTACCACCATCTCCCCAGCTCCGTGCTGTGCACAGTGTACCACCATGTCCTCAGCTCCGTGCTGTGCACAGACAGTGTACCACCATCTCCCCAGCTCTGTGCTGTGCACAGTGTACCACTATGTCCTCAGCTGTGCACAGACAGTGTACCGTACACTGTCTATGCACAGCATAGAGCTGGGGAGATGGTGGTACACAGCACAGAGCTGAGGACATTGTGGTACACTGTGCACAGCACGGAGCTGAGGTCATGGTGGTACATAGTCTGTGCACAGCAGGGAGCTGGGGACATGGTGGTACACCGTGCACAGCACGGAGCTGGGGACATGGTGGTACACTGTGCACAGCACGGAGCTGGGGACATGGTGGTACACTGTGCACAGCACGGAGCTGAGGATATGGTGGTACACTGTGCAAAGCACAGAGCTGAGGACATAGTGGTACACTGTGCACAGCACAGAGCTGGGGACATGGTGGTACACTGTGCACAGCACGGAGCTGAGGACATGGTGGTACACTGTGCACAGCACGGAGCTGAGGACATGGTGGTACACTGTGCAAAGCACGGAGCTGGGGACATGGTGGTACATTGTCTGTGCGCAGCACGGTGCTGAGGACATGGTGGTACACTGTGCATAGCATGGAGCTGAGGACATGGTGGTACACTGTGCACAGCACGGAGCTGAGGACATGGTGGTACACTGTCTGTGCACAGCACAGAGTGGAGGACATGGTGCTACACTGTCTCCCGCCGCCTTAAAATGGGTCTGTTTCTCATCCAGGAGAGTCGGATGAGTGTCATCGGTTTTGGTCCATTTGGCATCCAACTGCTGTGCGAGTGTCTGACATTTCTCTCAGATCACATCCATGTGCAATCTGTTCTTTCCTCAGCAGCTATTAGTGTAGAATCATTTACAGGAACATTTTACAGTGTTCTCGGTTACAGAATGAGAATGTATCAGTGAAAAAAAACTGATGCCTCTCGGATGGTCCGTGTGCTGTCAGTGTGCGGTATGTAATTTTGTCAGACTCTTAGACTTGCATTGGTGAGTCTCGGTGTGAATCGCAGACTGTCACAGAATGTTGCGACTTTTTTCTCATCCTGAATCTGGCTGAGAAAAAAGCGTCTGACACTAGCCAGTGTGCTCTCAGGCATTGATTAACATTGGTCCCAGTGCAATGTGATGAAATCACACATTGCACTCATCTGAGTTTCACGCCAGTGTGTCCGTACCCTCATAATAAAATCCATATACTAATCCTACAATGTCTTCTGGACATGGTATGAGGAGGGTTTATGGCTCAGTAAGTACACACCATACTTCTTGTTATTAACCAGTTAATGCTCTCTTGTCCACTGCACTGCAGTGTCAAAAGAGGAAGACAACGAGACAGGCAGCAACACGGCGTCAGAGAGCCCCTGACCTCGAAATACAAGATCCTCAGATCCTGGTATTGTGACATCATATTAAGAATAATATTTTTTGCACTTATATTAAACTATGAACTCAACAGCACTTTACATACATCATCAACACTGTCCCCATTGGGGGTCACAATGTAAACATCCTATCAGTATGTCTCTGTAGTGTGGTTGGACAAACCTTTTATATGTACTACATGATGAAATGTCGGGGTAGAAGCTACTTGAAGCTTGGGGGGGTAGGCCGCGACTGGGGGGAAGATTGTCCATGGCGGGGGGAGGGGCTGCAACGGGGGTGGGTGGGGAGGAGCCATGATGGGGGGAGGGGCTGCAACAGAGGGGAGGTGCCGTGACATGGGGAGGGGCCCTTAACAGGGGAGGAGCGGCCGCTGAGTGTGCCTAGGGCAGCAGGAACTCCAAATATGGCCCTGACAATAGCAGGGTGTTAACAGTCATGGACACTGAGCTGTAAAATTTACAGCAACAGATTTCTGAGGAGTTATCAAAAGAAGCCCTTAAAAAGCTAGAGGATGATATTAGTTCACAGGTAAAAAAAAAAAACAGGTTTTCCTCAGCCCCCAGACCGCTGTATAGGGTCCAGCAGAGAATGTACTCACATTTTCCATTGACTTACATTGTACTCGTTAGTCCTAGCGAGTAATTACAAGGAAACTCGCGGAGTAACAAGTAGCCCGAATACCGTACTATTCGGCAAGTACTGAATAGTAATGAGTATACTTGCTCATCTCTACTCACCATTCATAACTAATTCATGTGGAATGCTGAATAAGGCTAGTGGGCACTGGACACTGCAGGAATGCAAGGACAACTTTAAGATGAATTATACATATAACAATGTTGTGCACTTGCCAAAAGTCTGTATTGTAAATATACGACATGAAACGTGTTCCTCAATGGGGACAGTGTTGCAAATGTATGTAAACAGCTATGGAATACATAGCGATGTATAAATGAATAAATATTATTATTAGTATTAGTTTTATGACATGAAATATTGATTGCACATTTTGAAGAAGCAATATCCATACTAAGGTGTTTCATCAGTGAGAACGTACCTATACCATCATGGATGTGAAGCATATAATGGCCATATGCTGTTATTATATGAATTGCTATCACACAAGTGTGCAACAGATGGCCTCGCATGCTGCTGACCCTCTACAATAATGAAGGTTTGATCTCCAAAAATAATAATAATAATAATAATAATAATAATAATAAAAGATGGATATTTTAAGGACAAGCTAAGCTTCCTGGACTTCCCAGTTGCTGCCATATTTTACACTGTTTCCAAAATTCCCTCCTTGCAAGTATCAAAAACACCTGCAAACTCCAGGAAGTTTAAAAAAATTATTTAAAGCTTTTTGAGAAATAAGTTGGAAAAAACATGCACTGATAAAGAGGAGAAATAAGAAGCTATTTACAGAAAGAAAGATGCTAGTGTGGATTGGATTGTACGATGAGCACTTTGAACTGTATTACCTAATTCGTAGCTGGCATTAAGTAGGACTGAATTAAAGAGTAAAGGCCGCTTTACACATCGCGATATCGCAACGCAACTACGATAAAAAGTCACGTGGTACGGGCGTTGCAGTCGATATCGTTCGTGAGTTGTGTCATGTAAATGGGCAACGCGACTCAAAAACGATGCAACTACGATATCGTTTATGGATTGTGCATGCTCTTCAACCATGCATTATTGGCTAGGCGATCTGTCTGGATCGTGCTATGTGACAGCGCAACTACGATTTGGAGAGCAACTTCCCCTATTCACTCCAATGTTAATTGGTCATTCCCTGAGTTGCTTAGACACAGTGTGAAAAAGGTGCGTACAACATCGTAGTTGCGTTGCCTGCCGATATCTCCCTGCGTAAGGCCATGTCCACACACTAGCAGCGTTTCCCTGTCCGCTCGGCTTAAGCGGACACTAGGCAGCCTGCTGTGTGAAATGGTTACCACGATACACATCGGGTAACCATGGACTGCGTCTGCAGAAAGCGGCGGTGCACGCACGCACCTCCGCTTCTTTGAAAAAAACCTAAGTATTTAGCAGAGAACCGCTAAATACTTACAGCGGAGGTGTGTGGACATGGCCTAACATCTACTATGCGATCTTGGACAAGTGCCAAAAGCGTGCATGCTCCCGTGAAATCGTATGCAATATCGGAACGATATTGCGACGTGTAAAGCGGCCTTAAGATAAATTCAGAGGCAAGAGAGACATTGCTGTTTAGTTGTAAGGTATGTTGAGAAAACACATGTAGCAGTCTGTGATAGATATAATCTACTACAATGTGTGAAACCATGATGGCTTTTTTTGAGCAATTCACCCAAATCAAATTGCACCTTGTTTGAATTTGAAAGAGATCTGCAGATTTCAAGAAATTTGATTCAAATTTGATTTGCATCAATCAATGAGGTAAAGTCTACCAAAGATGTATCAGACTATACTGAGATTTTAATATACAATATCTTTATTAGGCACAGTAAAAACTAAGGACACAGTCCTTACACATTTCAGACCTAATCTAGTTTTTGAGTGAAAACTGTAGCTAAGGAGACCTAGATTAAATCCAAGAGGTGTAAGTGACCTTTTCATGCATTTTTTATATGCGTCAATAAAGTTAAAGATCACAGTGCTGGATTTTATCAATCTGTAGCAACTAGTAGTTTTCCCCCAATTTAGCCAGAAACATATAAGTTCATGGCTGGGAGATCAAGAGAATAGATTATGGAAACATCACCCTTGAATTGGAGAAGTTACCCTTGTATATTAGCAGGTACAGAAAATGTAAACATTAAAAGTAAGGTGATTGATAAAAATAGTTGATTGCAAAATTTTAAAAATGTTAATACTGTGATAAATATAAAATAAAACTGTGAATATTGCTAACGAATTTGAAACAATTGTATATTTCTTGTAACAGACATGCATATTTGCAGATAGTTTCTTTTGTTAAAGAAAAATTGGATTCTGTTTTTGTGCATCCTAGTTTGCGACAAGAACATAAAGGAAAAAGTAGGTTGCAGTAGATAAACACTGAAAAATGGTTCTTGGCAAATCAAATGGAAAAACAGATTAGTAGCTGAGGTCAGATAAACTGTTCAAAGAAGGCCAAAGTTTTATTTTGTGCTGCAAATCTTCTAACTTCCATCACTTACATGTTAACAGAGATTTCCTGCAAACATTGAAACTTTTAAAATTCTCTCTGTTCTCCTTAGCAACAGAAAACAAACTGTTACTTTGCAACAAAGTTTATTGTCTTTTTCTTAACAGTGATTGACAGCTAAAAGATGCTGTTAAGGGGAAACTAAGAGGCATAGAAATGAAAAAATATCCACAAAAATACATCTAGTTTCCATTTGTTAAGAGGCAGCATTTCTCTCTAAACTACCGTAATTCAAATACAGGTGCCTGGAGACACGAGTCAATCAATTTATTCTCTCGTGTGAATACTAGTTTTTAATATTTAATTCATCTGTTTCCTAACTAACTGTCATTTATTAGATGCTGGCTCTGCAAAGGTGACAACATGTATGGCATATAAATATGCATTGCTATTCAATTGCTACAATGTTGTTGTTCCATAAAATTTGCTTTAAAAGATGCCCAGTAGTAATATTTTGTATTTGAAAACAAAAAAATACAATAGAATCCGTAACCAAAATTACAATATTACCTGCAAGCTCCTTAGAAATGAGTATCAATTATAGACAGTTTATTTACAGTTGTCTCGCCAGATTATCATGATATATCTAAATATCTATAGATATTGCTCTCTGGTAATGATGTAGTGGCATATTTCTATATTTTAGCTGAGACCCAATCAGGATATATTTTTCAAATGCAGACAAAACTAGAAAAGGGAGAGAGAAGCGCAATAGGGTCTTATCATTGATAAAAAGGTGGACCAAATTTAATAAGTCACTCACCTGGATGGGTTGTGTAGCACACAACCAGTGTCAGGACAAAAGGTAATAGCTGCTGCAAGGATCCACACCACACTGGTCAACATAGTTCAAAATGGCAGAGGGTGGAGGGTGTATACAGACCTCCGTGCATAGACCAGAAAGATCAGGCGGTGTTCATCATTGTAGTGTTTATTTCCGACGCGTTTCGGAGTTAGTCCCAACACCTTCCACAGGGAATGGAAAACACTTAGCATGAAGGGGAACGTCACACCGTTTGCAAATTCTGGTTGTTTTTTTCTTACATAAAGCACATCTTCTTTGTGTAGCAATTGGCTCTATCAAATGATTACCAGGATCTAATCTGACGTCATCACTAACTCGGTCACCTAATAGTTTACTCCGCTGAGGTCCACATCGCTTTGGGGTTGATTGTGTTCTTTTGCTTAGATAGGCCAATGCAATCCTCCTCCTTACACTTAGCAGTGGCACACTTTCTTCTGGATTTGCCTTTTGATATGTCCTCCAGCTGTTGACAACGCAATGTCTATCATTTGAGTGAAAAGGGGCCACCACCACTTTTTGGAATGGATTCTGACATAGTACAGGGAGATTTGTTTGTCCAATAAATCAACTCCCCCCATGTGGGAATTATATTCCTGAACCATCAGCGGCATTGAGATTTGGGCATGTTTTTTCTTTTTTTGAGAGTACCTACGAGCTGTTGACAAAGGCTCTATTGTGCTGAAGTTCGTGCCAAACGTGACAACCTTATTATCCTTCCATTTCACCACAAGAATGTTTTTTGCTTTATGAAACCGGTGATCACAAAATCCTCTTTTCTTTTATTTTTAAATCTCTTTGCTTGGCCTAAGAGGACACTGTTTTGTGTGATTTTCTCTCATACTCGTAGTATAAAAACTAGTGAATCAAACAAACATTTCCATGTAAAAAAAAACATCGCAAATAGAAATAACTCTGACCTTGGTAAATCTACATCTATGCCATTGCATTATATACCTTCCTGCAAGTATAAACAATAGTTCTAATAACTTTGTGATCACAGAACTGTGATTTTAAATAATAATTTCAGCTTATGATCCTAATTTTCAAAAAAACCTCAAAAATAGGTGTTTTGAAAGCTCTCTGGGTGGAAGAATATTCAATTAAAAATGATAATGACATGATTTCCTGTTTTGAAAACATTCATTTTACAAGCACAACACAAAAAATGGACCTACCGTATATACTCGTGTATAAGCCGACCCGTGTATAAGCCGACCCCCCTACTTTTGCCCCCAAAACCTGGGAAAATCTATTGACTCGTGTATAAGCCGAGGGTGGACCCTAGCACAAGTATACAGCCCCCAGCAGTGTGGTATACACCAGTCCCAGAGGTAGATACAGCAGCCCCAGTGTTAGTATACACGCAGCCCCAGTAGTATATACAGCCCCAGTGGTAGTATATACAGCCCCAGTGGTAGTATACAGGGCCCCAGAGGTATATACAGCCCCAGTGGTAGTATATACAGCCCCAGTGGTAGTATATACAGCCCCAGTGTTAGTATACAGGGCCCCAGAGGTATATAGCAGCCCCAGTGGTAGTATACAGGGCCCCAGAGGTATATAGCAGCCCCAGTGGTAGTATACAGGGCCCCAGAGGTATATAGCAGCCCCAGTGGTAGTATACAGGGCCCCAGAGGTATATACAGCCCCAGTGGTAGTATATACAGCCCCAGTGTTAGTATACAGGGCCCCAGAGGTATATAGCAGCCCCAGTGGTAGTATACAGGGCCCCAGAGGTATATAGCAGCCCCAGTGGTAGTATACAGGGCCCCAAAGGTATATAGCAGCCCCAGTGGTAGTATACAGGGCCCCAGAGGTATATACAGCCCCAGTGGTAGTATATACAGCCCCAGTGTTAGTATACAGGGCCCCAGAGGTATATAGCAGCCCCAGTGGTAGTATACAGGGCCCCAGAGGTATATAGCAGCCCCAGTGGTAGTATACAGGGCCCCAGAGGTATATAGCAGCCCCAGTGGTAGTATACAGGGCCCCAGAGGTATATAGCAGCCCCAGTGGTAGTATACAGGGCCCCAGAGGTATATAGCAGCCCCAGTGGTAGTATACAGGGACCCAGAGGTATATACAGCCCCAGTGGTAGTATATAAAGCCCCAGTGTTAGTATACAGGGCCCCAGAGGTATATAGCAGCCCCAGCGGTAGTATACAGGCAGCCCCAGTAATGCAGGGCCCCCCCAGCTTCTCTCCGGTCACCTGTAAAGCAAACTATACTTATCAGTGTCCCGCTCACACCCGCCGCTGCCGACATCCGCGATCCTCCATCTTCATGCGACTCCTTCCTGTTTCCTGTGCGCGTCACCGGGAATGACGTCATTGCCGGCGACGCGCACAGAAACAGGAAGAGGAGTCGCATGAAGATGGAGGATCGCGGATGTCGGCAGCGGCGGGTGCGAGCGGGACACTGATAAGTATAGTTTGCTTTACAGGTGACCGGAGAGACGCTGGGGGGGCCCTGCATTACTGGGGATGCGGGGGCTGCTGTATACCGATGTATACATCGGTATGTACCGATGTATACATCGGTATACAGCACTGACTCGCGTATAAGCCGAGGGGGTACTTTTCAGCCCAATTTTTGGGCTGAAAAACTCGGCTTATACGCGAGTATATACGGTAATTATAAAATCTTAGTTGCTAGAAGTAAAAGATTAGGCGTCCCAAAAAAAGGACATTGGTAGATAATGGCGACTCAAAGAAAAACCAGTACATGTTTGGAGAATAAGCCAATAAAAGAATTGCTGTTCAAAGTAATTATTTTGAGTATTCTTTCATGCAGTGAATAAGCACACAACTGCATTGTGATTTCCCATCTATTTTTTTCAGAAATGAAAAAATGGCACAGTTATAAAAACGTTAATATATATCTACTAGTGATAGCGTACTCAACATTCCTTAATGCTCCATTGAGCATCGGGGTGGTAGGGTATGTTTGTTACTCGGTCAATATATATCAATAAATGACGGCATCACCTGGACATGAAAAGGTGCTGGCAAAAAAATATACATGAATAAAGAGATTAATTGCCGCGACACTGATCATGGTGTGAATGAACAAGCATATGGCTATGTTTAAGGCTATGTACAGCTAAGGGTGTATATATGACAATGAAACACAGTAAATGCTGCTATAGAATATAAGGAAAAAAAAGAGAGTCTTAGCTTCAACAATGGCCATTGGGGAAGAGCCCGGTAACTGCGACAAAGTGCTCTCTACCTACCGGGTCCTAACACACTAGTGCTTCATGCGGTATGTAGTTGCTAGTTTAAGATTTTTATGTCTGTGAGTTGCAATTAAAACCTGCTGGTATAGTGTGTCTGTGGACTGGGGCTACAGCAAGATGGAGTCAGGTCACAGCCACTGGGCTGGGGGAGGGGAAAGGGAGCTCGTCAGAAAAATTATACTATATATATCAATAAATGACGGCATCACCTGGACATGAAAAGGTGCTGGCAAAAAAATATACATGAATAAAGAGATTAATTGCCGTGACACTGATCATGGTGTAAATGAACAAGCATATGGCTATGTTTAAGGCTATGTACAGCTAAGGGTGTATATATGACAATGAAACACAGTAAATGCTGCTATAGAATATAAGGAAAAAAAAGAGAGTCTTAGCTTCAACAATGGCCATTGGGGAAGAGCCCGGTAACTGCGACAAAGTGCTCTCTACCTACCGGGTGCTAACGCACTAGTGCTTCATGCGGTATGTAGTTGCTAGTTTAAGATTTTTATGTCTGTGAGTTGTTTGGAGAATAAGCCAATAAAAGAATTACTGTTCAAAGTAATTATTTTGAGTATTCTTTCATGCAGTGAATAAGCACACAACTGCATTGTGATTTCCCATCTATTTTTTTCAGAAATGAAAAAATGGCACAGTTATAAAAACGTTAATATATATCTACTAGTGATAGCGTACTCAACATTCCTTAATGCTCCATTGAGCATCGGGGTGGTAGGGTATGTTTGTTACTCGGTCAAGTCACGCATGTTTCGCAGCTGTTAGACAGCCAATTAACATGCAGGGATGCCCTACCATACATAGTAATGGTTGGTTACTGGTATTACTGTGATTGGCTGACCACAATGCATTATCAGGTCTTAAATAAGATCCAGTAAAGCATTGCTCATCACACTCTCCTCTGGAAGTTGTTTAGTGAGAGTTGATCTAGAAGGAGAGGTTAGAATAAATCAGGCATATGGGAATTGTTTAATTACTATAGCAGTAATTGTATACCACTACTGTACCATTAAAACAGGAGTCCTTTTCGGGGCTACATTCTGCCCTTTCTCTAGTAAACAGATAAAGGTAGACAGATACTTAGACATACAGACATATAGACAGATCTACTATATAATCTCCTAATGTGCTCTGTCTGTCACGGAAATTGCACGCTAACGCTCATTGGTCGCCGGCAGATGCAGCAGCCAATGAGCACAGCGTACACAAAAAGAGCCGCGCAAATAAAAAATTTGCGTGCCGCACGGCTCTCTTCCAGGCCCCCATGCTCCTCCTGCCCTGCCCACCTTCCCCCCCGTTCTCCTCCTCCCCGGGATGTCGCTCCAGTGCTCCCCGGCTGTGTGGGCGGGTTTAGTGTCAGGCCCCACCCCACTCTCATTCCTCCCTGGCTGTCCGCATTAATGATGATGGCAATGGCGGTGCTGAGTGGCCCCGGGCTGTGCCGACTCCTGCTGCTGCTCTCCACGGTGCTGCTCCCAGGCCGGGCCCACATGTATGATAAGGATGACCCACTGGGATGGCCAGGGGACGGAGAGGTGAGAGCCCGTGTGTGTGTGTGGTTGTGAATATGAGTCTGTGTCTGGCTGAGGGTGTGAGTCTGTGTGTGTATGTGTGTGGGTCTTGTTCAAATATTTTTATTCTTTTGTTAAACAAGAACATAAACAGGTAGTTTATAACAGACATGGCTATTAACAAAATTTGGACATAGCATAAAAGAATACATTTGTTTAATACAATTTCTTTCTTCAGGTGAAAAAAGTTCTCAATGACTATGTAAGTTGAAAGGTGGTAACTTGAAAGAATTTCATTTTGGTTGTGCTGGTTGTATGAAGAGAAGAAATCTTCTGCTTTAATCCAACGCTTAATAAAATAAACATTTATCAACACGACCTTTGTTAACATCACGAAGGGGTAGAAATTTGAGTGATATCCTGAGTGCAAGCCATTATGTTCCTAAAAAGAACAATTTCTTTGGAGAAAGAACGATAGGACCACTAACAGGATGTTATCCATGTGGCGATTGTTTAGCTTGCACTCAGGGTAACATTAAACGTGCAAAAGAATTTCTCTCCTCCAATAACCAAACACACAAGATAAAAAAATACATCAATTGTAGCACTACTCACGTAGTCTATCATGCAACTTGTCCCTGTGGCAGGATCTATATTGGTCTTACCACGAGACAATTGCGGATAAGAGTGCGTGAGCATGTCAGGGATATAGAGGGAGCCGCCAAAATCATTGACTTAAATACATTGAAAACCTTGCCTAAGCATTTTAGGATTTTTCATGACTGTAATCCTAAAGGATTGATCATTAAAGGAATTGACCGGATTCAGGGGGGCATCAGAGGAGGAGATTTGGCTAAAACACTGGCTCAAGAGGAGTGTAGGTGGATAGTCAAGCTAGAAAAACTTGCCCCAAAGGGACTTAATGAAGTTATAAGTTATGCCCTTTTCTATAGTGAGCCAACCTCCTGTGCATGTTTTGCTTAGCTGTGCAAACTTGTTGCTAGTGCTTGTGTGCGTCCTAGAGCCTATTGTGATTTTAATTCATGTTTTGTATATTTTAGTTTTCCCAAAACTGATAACGGAGATGATACGGAGCAGTGTTGAAACACTGTCTTTTGACCATGTCGGACTCTCATTTTACAATGAAAATGAATCTATGGGGTAACTAACATCTTGGAAGATTCTTTAATGAAACATATGGAGAAGCAAAAATCGGTGGTTGTTGTCATGTTCATAAATGAGGGTTGTGAACAATGTATTGAATACATGCTCTTAAACTGGTTGTTGTATGTTTATATGATGTAATAATATTTAGTGGAAAAATGAGATGTTCTTATTTATCACTTTATTCACAGCTGGTACTGTGTCGTAACTATTTATATAATTTTTTTCTTTTCACTCACTTTTTCTAATTTTTATATAATAATACTGTTGAATATATATATACACACTTTTAAAACACTTGTCATATAAAAGTATGTTTGGGTATGTTTGTTTGTATGAATGTCACTCCCCTCTGCATGATGGCAAAACCTAATATGTATAAATTCTTCTATATGTCTTAAAAGATGTAGTTACAAGCCCAGTAGATTCTTCTAGGTTGATTAGTCCAGTTAGGTCTTCAACAAAATGGCCGCCGCGAGTATTTTTCAAGATGTGCACATCGCTCTATATTTTAAAAGCACCGACGGGTGTATTGCGCATGCGCGCCGGTGACGTCATGACGTCCGGCGCCTGCCTAATCACAAGGCTCTGCTTTTTGACAGGCGGAAATGACGCTGTGCAGGGCGGGCGGCGGCACTTAGTGGCAGCGTATTTAACAGCCTAAAATCACACTGAGAACTAGCCCCTGCGACCAAGCAGCGGCGAAACAGCTGTTAGGGGCGTGCTGCAGGACAGGGCCCCCCGGGGAACCGCCAGGTCCATCACAAGAGTGCACTATGGGTGAGTGACTGATATAATGGTATTATTCTATAATTGTCAGCTAACACACTCTTTACCTTGTGTACTTCTAACATTATTGTGAATTGTGCCTCATTGTGCATGGTTTTATCCCAGGGGGTTACCACCCCACTGCAGTTGTTTTTGGAATTTCCTTGTGCTTCGTTTGATAATGTTTATGTGTCTGCTTTTATATTAATAATAAAAGTTATATTTTATGTAACCAAAAACTCCATAGTGGTGTCCACTTAATTAATAAAGCTTAATAAAATAAAGTAGAACTGAAGGATCTAGAGGAAAGAGGGGGAGGATGAAAAAATAAAACAGGGGGGGTTAGGGAGAGGGGGAGAAAGCAGAGTCGGTCCAAATGATAAATCGAGTAGCATTTAAGGCTCTTCCCAACGTATGTGTGTGGTTCTGAGTCTGTGTATAAGTGTAAGTCTGTGTGTGGGTGTGGGTGTGCGCCTTCCTCCCCTGCCTGTGCCACTTCGTCCTCCGTCCTCCTCCCCCCGCTGCTCTGTGCTCCGTCCTCCCCCTGCCACTCCGTACTCCCCCTGCCTGTGTCACTCCATACTCTCCCACCCCACCACTTCCTCCTCCTTCCTTTGTCCTTCTCCCCTCCGCCACTCCATCCTCCGTCTTCCCCCTGCCTGTGCTGCTCCGTCCTCCCCCACCCCGCCGCATCGTCCTCCATCCTCCTCCCCCCGATGCTCTGTGCTCCGTCCTCCCCTGCTGCTCCGTCCTCCCCCTGCCAGTGCCACTCCAACCTCCCCCACCCCACTCCCTCCTCCTTCCTTTGTCCTCCTCCCCTCTGCCACTCCATCCTCCATCCTCCCCCTGCCTGGGCTGCTCAGTTCTCCCCCACCCCGCCGCTTCGTCCTTTATCCTCCTCTCCCCCACCACCCTGTGCTCTGTCCTCCCCCTGCTGCTCCATCCTCCCCCTGCCTGTGCAGCTCCATCCTCCCCCACCACACCGCTTCCTCCTCCTTCCTTTGTCCTCCTCCCCTCTGCCACTCCATCCTCCGTCCTCCCCCTGCCTGAGCTGCTCCATCCTCCCCTACCCCGCCGCTTTGTCCTCTGTCCTCCTCCCCCAGCTGCTCTGTGCTCCGTCCTCCCCCTGCCGCTCCATCCTCCCCCTGCCTGTGCCACTCCGTCCTCCCCCACCCCAACACTTCCTCCTCCTTCCTTTGTCCTCCTCCCCTCTGCTACTCCATACTCCGTCCTCCCCCTGCCTGTGCCGCTCCATCCTCCCCCACTGTTTCCTCCTCCTTCCTTTGTCCTCCTCCCCTCTGCCACTCCATCCTCCATTCTCACCCTGCATGTGCTGCTCCGTCCTCCCCCACTCCACCGCTATATCCTCCGTCTTCCTCCTCCCCGCCGCTCTGTGCTCCGTCCTCCCCCTGTCGCTCCATCCGCCCCCTACCCCGCCGCTACCTCCTCCATCCTCCATCCTCCTCCCCCCTGCCGCTCCATCCTTCTCCTCCCCCCACCAGTCCGTCCTCCCCCTACCTCTGCTGCTCTTTCCTCCATCCTCCTCCCCCCTGCTATTCCATACTCCCCCCACTGCTCCGTCATCAAAGTCCCTCCCTATTCAGCCCTCACCGCCTTCCCCATGCAATCCCTATTTCTATATTCTAGAATACCCGATTCATTAGAATCGGGCCTCCATCTAGTGGATATATAATTGCACAAATCCAAAAAGAAAGATGGCGGCAAAATTGCTCAGCTGCAAAATTGGAATGCTGAGTTCCACCATCTTTCTTTTTGGATTTAATGTCTTGAACTCTGGCTGAGCAACAGGATATTCCACAGCACATCACCGCTACAGGAGAATACAAGTAACGCTGTTAACAGGTCAGTGCCCGGCTTTCATTTCTATGCTTGAATCTGGGTATAATTGCACAACTCACTAATCGTACCTTTACACGCGGCAACATTTGTAGGGTTTCCACAGGTAACTTACTGGCTGCAGTGAAATCATGGAGACATGGTTCTATCTTGTTGCTGTGTACAAATGGAATAATGTCTCCATGATTTCACTGCAGCCAGTAAGTTACCTGTGGAAACCCTAGAAATGTTGCCGCGTGTAAAGGTACCATAACATATTTGCTCCCTGTGGAGCTTATTGTACAGCTTTTTATGATTAAATAAATAAACAAATGAGGTGGGTCCCCTTATTTTTGATAGCCAGCCAAGGTCAAGAAAACAGCAGCGGGCTGAGAAGGTCCATGATTATTTGGCACTTCCAAGCCTAAAAACTACTGCCCACAGTTACTCCAGAATTGGCACTTGGCATTAGGTGTGAAAATTCTGGAGCTTTGCCTCAGTTCTTCCTAATTACTCTGGGGTAGTGGCAATAGGGGTAATGGTTTATGGGGTTGATGTCAGATGGAACTATTCAGCTTGCATTAAGCTCTAGTGATAGAAACAAGAGGCATTTATCAAACACGCCCATTACTAACCTATTAAGTTAAAAGAGCAAAAAGACACACACAAATATTTTATTTTAAAAATCACCCTGACACTTATCCTGGTTCACCAATTTATTAAAGAAAAAAATTCCACCGAATCTGAAGTAGTGCACTAATAGGAATCATAAAGACATAAGTAAGAGAGGTGAAGAAATGAAAACATGAGAATTCATTCACCAATTTATTATTACAATTTACTGCAGCTCCAACATAGTCCATGCTGCTCACACTTTGTCCACTGATCCTGTAGAACAACCTATGAAGTCTTGCTGTGATATTCCAAAGTTTTGCATCAAAATCCATGTCACAAATCCAAAAACTATTTGTTCTTTCTTTTTTTGCTGCTGCTCCTGTCTCTAGGTGATATGTCTTCCAACCATGGTCCATCCTCTGCCAACTTCAACCCCTCCCCCACCACACATAGAAACCTAACTAACCTTATTAACATTACCTGCATACCGTCATCTCCCTCTTTTAACTGTGCTCTCTGGAATTCACGCACGCTCTGCATGCAACAAGCTTCCCTTCATTCACAATGACTTTCTCACTAATTCTCTTACTCTGCTGGCCCTCACAGAAACCTGGATCCAGGTTTAAGACACTGCTTCTCTTGCTGCTATTTCTCATGGCGGCTTACATTTCTCTCATTCCGCGAGACCTGGGAACAGACATGGTGTTGGAGTCGGCTTACTCCTGTCCCCATGATGAACTTTCAAGGTCATTCCCCCCAGCCCCATCACTCTCATTCCCCTCTGACATCAACACAATTAGGCTCTTCCATCCCTTTCCCCACAGAGTAGCAGTGGTATACCGCCCCCCAGGTTCACCCACCCATTTCCTCGACTATTTTACCGCATGGCTGCCGCACTTCATATCTTTAGAATTACCAACCCTTATTCTGGGCGACTTTAACAACCCCATTAACAGTCCCATCTTCCCATCTGCATCCCAGCTCCTATTTCTAACCACCTCTCTTGGCCTCTCACAGCTCCCAACCTCCGAGGTACACAAGGACATTAACACCTTTGGCCTGGTCTTTATCCGGCTTAGCTCAACCTCCTCCTTAGTTAACTCACCTCTTCCTCTCTCTGACTACATCATTCTCTCCTTCACACTTACAAATCCTCGCCCACCCCAGCACACTCCTACCTATCACACATCCAGAAATCTACAGGCCATTAGCCCTCATACATTCACAGACCCTCTACACTCATCATTGTCCCCAATCTCCTCATTCTCCTGTCCCGATCTGGCAGTGAATCACTACAATGACACTCTCGGAAGCACCCTGGACCAGGTAGTGCCCCTCACCCTCAGAATCTCCAAAACATAGAACAAAACAGCTCCTCACTATCCAACAATCCAAAGAAACTCTTTGACACCTTTCACTCCCTCCTCAGTCCTAAAGTGCAGGCCACTATCACTAACCTCTGTGCTGATGATCTAGCGTCTTGCTATACAGAAGAAATAAACAACATCCACCAGGAAATCAGCTCCTGACCTCCAAGCGCTGTTATTCCCATTCTTCCCCAAATTTCCTCCAGCTCACTCTCAGTATTTGACCCAGTTACAGAAGAAGTCTCTGGGCTCCTCTCTTCACCTCATCTCACTACATGCACCACTGACCCCATTCCCTCACACCTACTCCAGTATCTCTCTCCAGTGCTCACAACTAGGGATGGGCGAATCTACTCGCTAGGACTCGTTACTCGGCGAGTAGTAAAGGACTCGCAGGACTCGGTACTCTGCGAGTTTCCCAGCATTTAGTCGCACGAGTCCAATGCAAATCAATGGCAAACGCTGACAAAACTAGGATTGCCATTGTTTGCATTAGACTCGGCTACTGTGCCAGTGATAGCAGGGAAACTCGCAAAGTAACTGCTGTTACATTGCGAGCCGAGTCCAGCTGTCTTCTCTGTGCAGCTCCAGGGTCCTAGAGCCCGCCTGCTCACAGACATGATGTAGCAGAGCTGAGATTGTTCTCAGTCTGCTCATTCCCTGTGCATAGACATCTATATCTATGCACAGGGGATGTAGCAGAGAGGACATTGCGTTTTGGACTACGTCGGACGGAAGAGGATTTTTTTAATTAAAGATGGAGTCCCTAATGGCTTTTTTTTTTATTTCAAATAAAATTTTTTCTCTGTGTTGTGTTTTTTTAACCCTTTATTGGAGATTCTTAGTGGCTGGGTCAAACGTGGCCTGACATTAAGAATCTCGGGCTTAATACCAGCTTGTATAACAAAGCTGGTATTAACCCCTTTATTACCCAGCGTGCCACCGCCACCAGGGCCGCTGGAAGAGCGGGGTTCAGCGCCAGAGGATGGCGCTTCAATGAACGCGCCATCTTCTGGGGCGGCTGCGGGCTGCTATTTGCAGCGGGTGGTGCCCAGAAAGCTTGGGCATCCCTGCGCTGCGGATTCCAGCCACCAGCTGCTTAGCTGTACCTGGCTAGACATAGAAATTGCGCGGAGCCCCATGCATTTTTTTTTTATTATTTCATGAATTTCAGAGTCAGAGTCTCAGCGTCAGAGTCTCAGAGTCAGAGTTTCAGAGTCAGAGTCTCAGAGTCAGAGTCTCAAAGTCTCAGAGTCAGAGTCTCAGAGTCAGAGTCTCAGAGTCAGAGTCTCAGAGTCAGAGTCTCAGAGTCTCAGAGTCAGAGTCTCAGAGTCAGAGTCTCAGAGTCAGAGTCAGAGTCTCAGAGTCAGAGTCTCAGAGTCAGAGTCTCAGAGTCTCAGAGTCTCAGAGTCAGAGTCTCAGAGTCAGAGTCTCAGAGTCAGAGTCAGAGTCTCAGAGTCAGAGTCAGAGTCTCAGAGTCAGAGTCTCAGAGTCAGAGTCAGAGTCTCAGAGTCTCAGAGTCAAAATCTCAGAGTCAGAGTCTCAGAGTCAGAGTCTCAGAGTCAGAGTCTCAGAGTCAGAGTCTCAGAGTCAGAGTCTCAGAGTCTCAGAGTCAGAGTCAGAGTCTCAGAGTCAGAGTCTCAGTCAGAGTCTCAGAGTCAGAGTCTCAGAGTCAGAGTCTCAGAGTCAGAGTCTCAGAGTCAGAGTCTCAGAGTCAGAGTCAGAGTCTCAGAGTCAGAGTCTCAGAGTCAGAGTCAGAGTCTCAGAGTCAGAGTCAGAGTCTCAGAGTCAGAGTCAGGGTCTCAGAGTCAGAGTCTCAGAGTCAGAGTCTAAGAGTCAGAGTCTCAGAGTCAGAGTCTCAGAGTCAGAGTCTCAGTCAGAGTCTCAGAGTCAGAGTCTCAGAGTCAGAGTCTCAGTCAGAGTCTCAGAGTCAGAGTCAGAGTCTCAGAGTCAGAGTCAGAGTCTCAGCGTCAGAGTCTCAGAGTCAGAGTCAGAGTCTCAGAGTCAGAGTCAGAGTCTCAGAGTCAGAATCTCAGAGTCAGAATCTCAGAGTCAGAATCTCAGAGTCAGAGTCTCAGAGTCAGAGTCTCAGAGTCAGAGTCTCAGAGTCAGAGTAAGAGTCTCAGAGTCAGAGTCAGAGTCTCAGAGTCAGAGTCTCAGAGTCAGAGTCTCAGAGTCAGAGTCTCAGAGTCAGAGTCTCAGAGTCAGAGTCTCAGAGTCAGAGTCAGAGTCAGAGTCTCAGATTCAGAGTCTCACCCTCAGAGCCAAAGTCAGAGTCTCAGAGTCTCAGAGTCAGAGTCTCAGAGTCAGAGTCAGAATCTCAGAGTCAGAGTCTCAGAGTCAGAGTCAGAGTCTCAGAGTCAGAGTCAGAGTCTCAGAGTCAGAGTCTCAGAGTCAGAGTCTAAGAGTCAGAGTCAGAGTCTCAGAGTCAGAGTCTCAGAGTCAGAGTCTCAGAGTCAGAGTCTAAGAGTCAGAGTCTCAGAGTCAGAGTCAGAGTCTCAGAGTCAGAGTCTCAGAGTCAGAGTCTCACCCTCAGAGCCAGAGTCAGAGTCTCAGAGTCAGAGTCTCAGAGTCAGAGTCTCAGAATCAGAGTCTCAGAGTCAGAATCTCAGAGTCAGAATCTCAGAGTCAGAGTCTCAGAGTCAGAGTCAGAGTCTCAGAGTCAGAGTCAGAGTCTCAGAGTCAGAGTTAGAGTCTCAGAGTCAGAGTCAGAGTCTCAGAGTCAGAGTCTCAGATTCAGAGTATCACCCTCAGAGCCAAAGTCAGAGTCTCAGAGTCAGAGTCTCAGAGTCAGAGTCTCAGAGTCAGAGTCTCAGAGTCAGAGTCTCAGAGTCAGAGTCAGAATCTCAGAATTTCATGAAATAATTAAAAAAAAATGCGTGGGGCTCCGCGCAATTTCTATGTCTAGCCAGGTACAGCTAAGCAGCTGGGGGCTGGAATCTGCAGCGCAGGGATGCCCAAGCTTTCTGGGCACCCCCCGCTGCAAATTGCAGCCCGCAGCCGCCCCAGAAAATGGCGCATTAATTGAAGCGCCATCCTCTGGCGCTGAACCCCGCTCTTCCAGCGGCCCTGGTGGCGGTGGCACGCTGGGTAATAAAGAGGTTAGGGCCAGCTTTGTATTATCAGCTGGCCCTAAGCCCGAAATTTATGGCGGTCACGCCAATATTAGACATGACCGCCATGAATTTCTATTAAATTGTTTTAAAAAAAACACAACACAGAGAAAATTTTTTATTAGAAATAAAAAAAAAAGCCATTAGGGACTCCATCTTTAATTAAAAAAATCCTCTTCCGTCCGACGCAGTCCAAAACGCGATGTCCTCTCTGCTCATCCCTGTGCATAGATATAGATGTCTATGCACAGGGAATGAGCAGACTGAGAACAATCTCAGCTCTGCTACATCAGCCAGCAGGCAGTCTCTAGGACCCTGGAGCTGCGGCAGCCAGCACACAGAGCAGACAGGACTCTTATCTGTGCGAGTTTCCCAGCGATTACTTGCAAAATAAACGAGTCCAATGCAAATAAATGGCAAAACTAGGATTGCTTCAGGCTGAAGCTTCCGAGACACATCTGCGATTTGTAAATCTCACACTACTCGCTATTACTCGCTTCCCCATTCATTAACATTGGACTCGCTAGACTCGCAACGAGTAGCGAGTCCTGTGCTCGGACTCGCTAGAGTCAAGCGATTCCGAGTAATTTAGGATTCGCCCATCACTAATTTGAACACTACTCCTGGTGTGCTTCCTTCATACATATGCCAAGTCTTTTTCTTGTGGTCCATTCTGCACTACAGACCAGTCTCCAACCTCCCTTTCACCCCTAAACTCTTGGAGTGCCTGGTCTACTCCCACCTCACCCGTTACCTGTCCACTCACTCTTTTCTAGATTCATTACAGTCTGGTTTCCACCCCCTATACTCTACATAAACTGCTCACATCAAAGTGACAAATGACCTTCATGACAGAAAAATGTAATGGTCACCACTCTCTGCTTATTCTTCTTGACCTCTCTGCAGCTTTTGACATAGTCGACCATCATCTCCTACTCTCTATGCCAGTGTTTCCCAACTCCAGTCCTCAAGGCACACCAATAGGTCATGTTTTCAGGATTTCCTTATCATTAGACAATTGATGGAATTATCCCCTGTGCAAGTGATTAAATTATCACCTATGCAATCCTAAGGAAATCCTGAAAACATGACCTGTTGGTGTGCCTTGATGACTGGAGTTGGGAAACACTGCTCTATGCTGCACTCCATCGGCATAAAGGATACTGTTCTCTCCTGGTTCTAATCCTATCTTTCTGACCGCTCTTTCAGTGTATCATTTGCTGGCTCCACTTCCTCTCCTCTTCCTCTCACTATTGGGGTCCCTCAGGGTTAGTCCTTGGCCTTCTTTTCTACATGGCACCAATGGACAGACCATTAGCAGATTTGGCTTCCAGTACCACCTCTATGCTGATGACACACAATTATACACTTCATCCCCTGACCTTACCCCTGTGGTACTAAAGAACACCAATGACTGTCTAGCTGCAGTTTCCAACATCATTTCCGCTCTCTATCTGAATCTCAACCTTTCAGAGACTGAACTTCTTATAATTCTGCCCTCCACTAACCTCCCTAAATCTGACATCTCCCTCTCAGTGTGCAGCACCATGATCACGCCTAGACAGCAGGCTCAATGTTTGGGTGTTATGTTTGACAGCGATCTCTCCTTCATCTCGTATACACAATCTCTCGCCCGCTCTCGTTTCTTGCACCTGAAGAACATCTCTAGAGTCCGCCCCTTTCTCAACATGGAAACAACCAAAGCCCTTACTGTGGCCCTGATCCATTCCCGCCTTGATTACTGCAATTCTCTATTAATTGGCCTCTCCCACACTAGACTTTCCCCTCTCCAGTCCATCCTTAATGCAGCAGCCAGGATCACCTATCTAGCCAGTTGTTACTCAGACACCTTCAGTCTGTGTCAGTCACTGCACTGGCTGCCTATACACTACAGGATCCAATTCAAATTGCTTGTTCTCACCCACAAAGCTCTCCGCAGTGCAATGCACAGTGACTATTTGTGGACTACATCTGTTTTGGTGGACTACCTCAGAACTTCATAGGTTTTTTTTTAATTTATATATAAATTGATGAACCAGGACATGAGTCAGAGGGGTTAAATTAAAATATGTATGTGTGTGTCTTTTTGCTCTTTTTACTTACTGGTTTAGGAATGGTGGTGTCTGATAGATGCCTTTCCACTACTAACACCTGCTGGGCTTGAAGCCAGCTTACACTACAGAGCTGATATCTGTCTCATAAATCATTACCCCACTTCCATCACACAAAGACAATCAGAAGGCGCCGAGGCAAAGTGCCAGAACTGGCATATCTTATGTCATGCACCGCTTGGAGGCAAAATGCAGCAGAAATGCATGCAAAAACTCACCAAATACACAATGAAAAATGAGTGAGTGGAGGTGTGGGATTTATGCGTAAATTTAGCTACAGAAAAGCCTGAACAAACACTGATCATGTGCACATACACTTAAGGTACCCTCACACGTGGCAATATTGCTAGGCAATTTCACTGGCAATTTGCTGGTTGCAGTGAAATCATGGGCACATTGTTCTATTTTGTTGCTGTGTACAAATGGAACAATGTGTCCATGATTTCACTGCAACCAGCAAATTGCCAGTGAAATTGCCTAGCAATATTGCCGCGTGTGACGGTATCTTTAGGGATGGAGAAGGTATTTTCTTCTTTTGAAGACTTTCTTCAAATACAAGTCATTATGCAGAAAATAATGTTTCCCAAATTTTTTCAGGGAAAATCTCTTTTATCTTTGTTTTTTATGTCTTATTGTCCATTCATAAATGTGGAGTAATACTCTGACAACATTGTTCTCAGCAGCAACCTGGGACTCAGAGATGCATCCAGACATTCTCCCCCTGCTGTTCTTATTCTATTTGAGCGATAATTCCTTCCATTTCAGTGATTTTGCTGTCTCCTAAGCCCTTCAGTTTTGTCTTCTGAAACAATGCTTGAGTTTCCCAATGACTTCCATTATATCTGGTACTCAAGTTGAGCCCATCCGAGCATCAAACCCACTTGATTCGAGTACTGAGCAGTTAAACAATTTAGTGTTCGCCAATCACTTGTAATTACACTTTCTTGTGAATTTTCAGAATAATTGGTCAAGTGCACAGAAGAATGACACTATTTGTATGCATTAGATGACTTTTATTGTACATTTTTTTTTAGCAGATTTTGATTCTGCATGGTCTAGTCACTTAGGGTACCTTTACACGCTGCAATATTTTGTGGGAATCCTGACGGCGATATGTCGACCTGAAACTATCGCCGTCAAATTGCCTCCCAGTTCCGGCGTGCAATTGGGGAATTTAGCGGCGATAAAACACCTGTCGCCTGGTTCCGTTTTCAGAGCACTGCTCCAAAATCAGAGGCAATCATGAAGGCGAGATTCCCGGCTTTTGGCGTGTGAACGGCAATAGTTATGGAATCTGCATCGCCTATTGATTTCCCATAGGCGTGCCACAGCGTGCTGGAGTCTGAGCCCCGGCAGGATGATTGGTGGTGGCTACTGTGTTCCCATTGACTGTCACTTCACAAGGCGCCATATTTGAAGAGCTGTCACGTCAGCACCACACACATCTTAACCTACACACATCTTCACCTACACAACCATGCACTACATCAGTCCAATTCCGCGCGCATTGAATAGCACAAGCTACGTTGGCCGCCTGTATTGGAAGTTGCACTGTGCTGACTATACTGCCACACATGACAGCTCAGATGTTGGGCTACACATCGCACATGGGTGCAATGGGCAATGCACTGCAATCGCCTGTGAATTTGGACGCTGATGGGTACATGACATTGCTCCCACTCCGCAGACGGCTACCTTGTTAGCGTTCTCAACTTTGTTTGGCGGTGCCAGTGTGCGTGGTGATGTCATCAGGTTTATTTTCATTACTCCCTGCCTGCCAGGTGCCTGCCCCTCCCCTGCACATAGGAGAACAGTCATGGCCACCACACAGCGTGCTGCCACATGGGGTCTGGCAGAGCTAATGGTGCTGATAGACCTTTGTGACCACCATGTTTACTGGTGTCACCAGCGTCACCGGCACCCACGACTGGGCAAGCGCATCATACTCAGGCAGATCCAGCGGGCCCTGCTGCAGAGACTGGGGGTGGAGAGGACCCGCAAGCAGATCCTGAAGAGGATCGCAGATCTCAAGCACAAGTCCCCAGGGCGCATTGTGGACATTCGTGCCCGGATTGGCAGGCTGCGTGGTGAGTATGTGGCAATGCCAAACACACACATGGCAAGCTAATTACTCCAAACACTACACAAACATCATGTGTTATTGGGCCATGGCACATAGTGTGACATTAAGCAACAGGTGGCACTGTCACCAATGTGCATATGCATGGTGTTCACACTGCTACATTGAGGTGCTGAATATAACCATATCTGTTGGGACTGGCCAAGCCTAGAGTGTGGATTGACCTGTGTGTTGCCCAACATAGCTGTGTAATGGCACAAAAGTAGTGGTCAACATATTCATGCACTTGACAAGGGCCACATCACACCTGGCTGCACATATGTGCGCAGTCTGACACATAGCATTGCACAACACATTCATCACAATTGGGCTAAGGGACTACAAGGTGAGTGCTATGTGTCTGACCCCATGGTGGCACCACCAGATGCTTACTGTCTGCTGTTGTGTTTGGAGTCATAAGCCATCCTCTGGTAAGGCAAGGGTTTTTTTCAACAACAAAATGTTGCTTTTTTTGTGCAGGAATGGGCCGGTACGCCGTACAGGAAAATCCGGAAAAACCTGGTGCGATCTGGTACGGCGTACCGGAATATCTGCTGCCTGCCGCCCCCCCCCGCCTCACCTCACTAGTGGTGCTGCACTGCTGGTGCATGACGCATCGCTGGCTGAGGTCGGTGAGCGGCTGCGGCAGGATCATAGCACCGCCGGCGAGGATAGATGTGGGTGGAACAGGACCTGCCATGACGTCACGCACATGTGTCTCAAGTGGGCAGAGCTACATTTTGCCCGGGAAGGATGGATTGCTGGCTGACTTTACAAGGTACATGGCCCATGGCTGGGGATGTGTGCAGAGGATGACGGGGGTGTCAGAGGACGTGGGGGGTGTTCAGAGGATGAAAGGGGTGTGCAGAGGATGAGGGGGGTGTGCAGAGGACGAGGGGGGGTGCAGAGAACAAAGAGGGTGTGCAGAGGACGAGGGGTGTGTGCAGAGGACAAGGGGGGTGTGCAGAGGATGAGGGGGGTGTGCAGAGGACAAGAGGTGTGTGTAGAGGATGAGGGGGGTGTGCAGCGGATGAGGGGGTTGTGCAGAGGACGTGGGGGGTGTGCAGAGGACGAGAGGGGTGTGCAGAGGACGAGAGGGGTGTGCAGAGGACGAGGGGGCTGTGCAGAGGACGAGGGGGGTGTGCAGAGGACGAGGGGGGTGTGCAGAGGACGAGAGGGGTGTGCAGAGGATGAGAGGTGTGTGCAGAGGATGAGGGGGTTGTGCAGAGGACGTGGGGGGTGTGCAGAGGACGAGGGGGGGTGTAGAGGACGTGGGGGTGTGCGGAGGACGAGGGTGTGTGTGCAGAGGATGAGGGGGTGTGCAGAGGACGAGGGGGGGTGCAGAGGACATGGGGGGTGCAGAGGACATGGGGGTGTGTGCAGAACACAAGGAAGAGTGTGCAGAGGACGTGGAGGGGCATGCAGAGGACATGGAGGGGCGTGCAGAGGACATGGAGGGGTGTGCAGAGGACATGGAGGGGTGTGCAGAGGACATGGGAGGTGTGCAGAGGACGTGGAGGGGTGTGCAGAGGACATGGGAGGTGTGCAGAGGACATGGAGGGGTGTGCAGAGGACATGGGATGTGTGCAGAGGACGTGGAGGGGTGTGCAGAGGACATGGAGAGGGGGCGCAGAGAACGTGGGAGGTGTGCAGAGGACATGGAGGGGTGTGCAGAGGACATGGGGGGTGTGCAGAGGACATGGAGGGGTGTGCAGAGGACATGGGAGGTGTGCAGAGGACGTGGAGGGGTGTGCAGAGGACATGGAGGGGTGTGCAGAGTACATGGGAGGTGTGCAGAGGACATGGAGGGGGGTGCAGAGGACATGGTGGAGTCTGGGCAGAGGACATGGTGGTGCACAGCACGGAGCTGAGGACATGGTGCTACACTGTCTCCCGCCGCCTTAAAATCAGTCTGTTTCTCATCCAGGAGAGTCGGACAAGTGACATCTGTTTTTTTGTCCATTTGGCATCCAACTGCTGTGTGAGTGTCCGACATTTCTCTCAGATTCTCAGATCACATCCATGTGCAATCAATCCGTGTTTTTTCTTAGCATCTATTAGTGTAGAATCATTTACAGGAACATTTTACAGTTGTCTCATCTACAGAATGATAATGTATCCGTGAAAAAAGCTGATGCCTCTCGGATGGTCCGTGTGCTGTCAGTGTGTGGTATGTAATTTTGTCAGACACATAGACTTGTATTGGTGAGTCTCGGTGTGAATCGCAGACTATCGCAGCATGTTGCAACTTTTTTCTCATCCTGAATCTGGATGAGAAAAAAGCGTCTGACACTCGTCATTGTGCTCTCAGAGATTGATTGCAATGTGAGAAAATCACACATTGCACTCATCAGAGTTTCACACCAGTGTGTCCGTACCCTAATACTAAAATCCATATAGTAATCCTACTGGCATGGGGAGGATTTATGGCTCAGTTAGTACACTCCATACTTCTTGTTATTAACCAGTTAATGCTCTCTTGTCCACCGCACTGCAGTGTCAAAAGAGGACGACAGTGAGACAGACAGCAACATGGCATCAGAGAGCCCCTGACCTCGAAAGTTTTTTTGCACTTATATTACACTATGAACTCCATAGCACGGCAGTGAAAATGCTAACCACTGAGCCACCGTACAATGCTAACCATTGAGCCACCGTATACAGTACTAACCACTGAGCCACCATATACAGTGCTAACCACTGAGCCACCATATACAGTGCTAACCACTGAGCCACCGTATACAGTGCTAACCACTGAGCCACCGTATACAGTGCTATCCACTGAGCCACCGTATACAGTGCTAACTACTGAGCCACCGTATACAGTGCTAACCACTGAGCCACCGTATACAGTGCTAACCACTGAGCCACCGTATACAGTGCTAACTACTGAGCCACCGTTTACAGTGCTAACCACTGAGCCACCGTATACAGTGCTAACCACTGAGCCACCGTATACAGTGCTAACCACTGAGCCACCGTATACAGTGCTAACCACTGAGCCACCGTATACAGTGCTAACCACTGAGCCACCGTAAACAGTCCTAACCACTGAGCCACCATATACAGTGCTAACCACTGAGCCACCATACAGTGCTAACCACTGAGCCTCCATACTGTGAGTGTATGCCCCTGTGTGTGTATGCCTCCCCCCTGAAAATAAGACCGGGTGCAACATTCGGAGCAAACATATTAATATATTAATCTTGCCCGGCCCCTGAAGGCAGCCCCCCTCCCCCACTCCCCCTCGGCTCCGAGAGGCGTTGCAGGAAATATTTTTTTACAAAAAAAGCACTGCCCCTAACCTTAGTGTTGGTGAACACAAAATATTTTCCACCTAGCCTTGATGCCGTCATTACATTCATACACAAACAGCACCTCTCTGCTGTATGTTGTGTAGTTCTAATCCATGTCATGGCTATATTTCAATTACAGATTCCGATCACTCCCCTGCAGAGGAGGCGCAACAGGCCCCAACACCATCTGGGAGCCAACCAGCACCAATAGTTGCAGGGCCAGGAAGCCCGGCTCCCCCTGAGAGCCCACCATCACCGGGCATCGCGGACGCATCAACTCCTGCACCCCCCGGGACACCACCATCGCCAGACCTTGTGGGCCCATCATCTCCCGCACCCCTGGGGACACCACCATCACCAGACCTTGTGGGGCAACAAAGTCCACCCACCACTGGGACACCACCATCCCCATTCTATGAGGGACCTGGGAGTCCACACCCCCCTGGGACCATATCATCACCCTCAGGGAGGCATCACAAAGGCCATGGCCTTGGGTCATCAGCCCAACCCCCAGCAACACCCCCACCCACTGTATCTCCACCTCCCGTGGGCCACAACATCACCTGCAGCTGGCAGTGTGTATTATTGAATATGCAGATGAAGTCCATGGAGCCTCAGTTAAGAGTCTACAACATGAACACCAGTCAGTTATCCCACCAGGGAAGGACCTAGCCCAGAGTATTAGTAGCCCTTAAGTCACTATCCAGCCCTTGCGAGCTTGAAGATATGGCCAGGGGTTTACCATGAACTAGGTATCCAACCACAGACAGCTGTTTCGGGGTTGTTGCCCTTCATCAGTGTGGTGCAGGATTCTGGCTGGGTGGGAGCAATGATTGATAGACAGACATCACAAAGCACCCACTGACCTTGTGGAGACCAGTGGAGGATAATACTGCGGGCACCAGTTAAAGCACTCAAACACAGTGAAACCCAAGGTGCATTGCTCCCTAGAATTTGAATATGCAGATGAAGTCCATGGAGCCTCGGTTAAGAGTCTACAACATGAACACCAGCCAGTTATCCCACCAGGGAAGGACCTAGCCCAGGGTATTAGTAGCCCTTAAGTCACTATCCAGCCCTTGCGAGCTTCAAGATATGGCCACTGGTCTCCACAAGGTCAGTGGGTGCTTTGTGAAGTGTGTATTATTGGTGGTAAGTCTTGTCAATGGCCTAAAAATTCTCACATATACATTTTTTTATTTTGGCCCGGACATCACTATGTCATTCATGATGTTTTGTTTTGTCCCTTCATACAGAATATGCAAGACCTGGTGATGGTGGCGATGTGAGCCCATCCCCAGGTCCACAACATGGAACCATGGCTGGGTCCCTGCCACGTAAGTGAACAACACACCAATTACGTCAAACACCCACCCCTACACACGTCCCTGAGTAATGTTGGTTTTATCTTATACAGGTCTTCCAACCGTCGCAGACATGCTGCAGGCACACAATGATGCCCAGCAGCACCTGGCCCGCTTGCGGGAAATGATGATGGCCATCCAGGCAGCCCAGCACACCATTGGCCCTACTCCCCAATTTCCCCCCCAATAATGTTGGCATTTGCCCATTTGTAAATATATAAGACTGGCATCGACCGTATACGTAGGTGCTGGCAGAAAATAATCATACTTACAACAACAATAGATATCTGCCGCGACACTACTATATATATGTGAAAAATTCAAATTAATGAGCGGCACTGAAAAGAGAAGATCAAACTGCAATGTGAAAATGTGTAATGCAGAAAACTGCCCTGTGCTATAGTTGAAAACAGAGGTCTTGGTCTCATCAGCGGCCACTGAGGATGAAGCCTGGCACCCACTTCAAGGGGCCTCCACTGCCAGGTCCTGACACTATGCCCTAGTGAAATGGTGAGCTGGTGGAATCTGTGTGGGCTTATATGTCTAAAGGTGTAATTAAAAACAGGTGTGTGCTAGGACCTCACACTGGAGTCCATGAGTGGTTACCAGACTATGAAAGGAGGAAAGGGGAAATAAATATATACCGTATTTTTCCTTTTATAAGACGCACTTTTTTTCCTCCAAATTTTGGAGGAAAGTGGGGGTGCGTCTTATAATCGGAATATAACATTCTGGCATCCTGGGTTACTTGGGGGGGGGGGGCAGCGGTGAAGTGGGGTCAGAAGTGGCAGGGAATGGTTCCTGCTGAAGAATCAAGCGGCAGGAGAACCACGTGTCCCCGCTCATTACCGACATGAATATTCACTTCACTTGTTCTATGCGCACTGAAGACAGCGCACAGAGCTGGGCATGGGAGCAGGGAGCGCTCCTTTACTCAAATAGCCGGCACATTTGGCTGCTCCCCAGCTTCCTTCAGCTGCTGGGGAGATCGTGCCCGGGCTATTAAAGTAATGAAGGAGCGGGTTGTAGCAGCAGAGGCAAGTGAATCAGCTCTGAGCTTGTGCTGAATCACTGCCATGATGACAGGGGCAGAGCAGGGCAGATCCGTACCTTGTGTCAGCATTCCAAGGTCCCTCTGCTCTGTTTGCTAAGCCCCTGTGTCGCAGAGCTGAGAACCAGGAAGTGGCCGATCTTCATTCACACTGCACTAGATCTGAAGCTGGCAGGGCTGGAGGCCGAGCATCATCACTACAGCACAGCTCCTCCGGTTCAGCTCTGCCTCTATATTACAGGACATTGCACTACAGCACAGTGCAGACTGCACAGCTCCCCCAGCTCTGCCTCTATATTACAGGACATTACACTACAGCACAGTGCAGACTGCACAGCTCCCCCAGCTCTGCCTCTGTATTACAGGACATCACAGTGCAGAGTGCACAGCTCCCCCAGCTCTGCCTCTGTATTACAGGACATCACAGTGCAGAGTGCACTGCTCCCCCAGCTCTGCCTCTGTATTACAGGACATCACAGTGCAGAGTGCACAGCTCCCCCAGCTCTGCCTCTGTATTACAGGACATCACAGTGCAGAGTGCACAGCTCCCTCAGCTCTGCCTCTGTATTACAGGACATCACAGTGCAGAGTGCACAGCTCCCCCAGCTCTGCCTCTGTATTACAGGACATCACAGTGCAGAGTGCACTGCTCCCCCAGCTCTGCCTCTGTATTACAGGACATCACAGTGCAGAGTGCACAGCTCCCCCAGCTCTGCCTCTGTATTACAGGACATGACAGTGCAGAGTGCACAGCTCCCCCAGCTCTGCCTCTGTATTACAGGACATCACAGTGCAGAGTGCACAGCTCCCCCAGCTCTGCCTCTGTATTACAGGACATCACAGTGCAGAGTGCACAGCTCCCCCAGCTCTGCCTCTGTATTACAGGACATCACAGTGCAGAGTGCACAGCTCCCCCAGCTCTGCCTCTGTATTACAGGACATCACAGTGCAGAGTGCACAGCTCCCCCAGCTCTGCCTCTGTATTACAGGACATCACAGTGCAGAGTGCACTGCTCCCCCAGCTCTGCCTCTGTATTACAGGACATCACAGTGCAGAGTGCACAGCTCCCCCAGCTCTGCCTCTATATTACAGGACATCACAGTGCAGAGTGCACTGCTCCCCCAGCTCTGCCTCTATATTACAGGACATTGCACTACAGCACAGTGCAAAGTGCACTGCTCCCCCAGCTCTGCCTCTATATTACAAGACATCACACTACAGCACAGTGCAAAGTGCACTGCTCCCCCAGCTCTGCCTCTATATTACAGGGCACACTACAGCACAGTGCAGAGTGCACTGCTCCCCCAGCTCTGCCTCTATATTACAAGACATCACACTACAGCACAGTGCAAAGTACACTGCTCCCCCAGCTCTGCCTCTATATTACAGGGCATCACACTACAGCACAGGGCAGAGTGCACTGCTCTCCCAGCTCTGCCTATTCACTAGTCAGTGTGAAATACGACCAAGTTGGACGTGTCATAGAGGATTAAACTGGAATGGCCTCCCCCTCTCTGGACGTCTGGATGCGAGCGTCAGCTGCTTGTGTTTTTAAGTAGCTCCACACTCCTGTCCTGACAGGGGGGGAGGCCATTCAAAGTTAATCATGTGTGAAACGTCCAACCTAGTTGTATATCACACGGACAGTGTGATACCAGCCTTAGACGGACACTGGCATTATAAGACGGACCCCATTTAACATTAAAAAATATTTTTTTTCTCTTTTCCTTCACCAAACTTGGGGGTGCGTCTTATAATCAGGTGCGTCTTATAAAGCGAAAAATACGGTATATATATAATGGGAGCTCAGTCAAAAAAAGACAATATGTAAATATATAAGACTGGCATCGACCGTATACGTAGGTGCTGGCAGAAAATAATCATACTTACAACAACAATAGATATCTGCCGCGACACTACTATATATATGTGAAAAATTCAAATTAATGAGCGGCACTGAAAAGAGAAGATCAAACTGCAATGTGAAAATGTGTAATGCAGAAAACTGCCCTGTGCTATAGTTGAAAACAGAGGTCTTGGTCTCATCAGCGGCCACTGAGGATGAAGCCTGGCACCCACTTCAAGGGGCCTCCACTGCCAGGTCCTGACACTATGCCCTAGTGAAATGGTGAGCTGGTGGAATCTGTGTGGGCTTATATGTCTAAAGGTGTAATTAAAAACAGGTGTGTGCTAGGACCTCACACTGGAGTCCATGAGTGGTTACCAGACTATGAAAGGAGGAAAGGCCATTGTTTGTCCATGTTGGACATGTTGTTTAAAACTTTTGCCATGTTGGCACCCTTATTTGTTAGGCCACGTTGGCCTCTTTTCTTATAGTGTCCCACATTGGGCAAGTGGGTAGTGTGTATTGGCTACTCCTAAGCTGACACAGCCTCTTTGTTGGTTTTGGAAATGTTTAAAAATAAGTTTAACCTTTAATAAAGATGTGGTAAGCTAAATCCTGTGTCCTCCCTTGTTGCAACACACACAGAGTAACGTTTGGGAGGTTACATTTTACCAACAACACTTAACTACAGATTTTCAAGAGGTATGCGGTGTCACATGCCAAACATGTGACCATACTGGACCATTTCAACTGACACCCACATGTCCAAACACACACACAAACATACTGGTGAACGTGACACAGATGTGGACGTAGGTCTTGAAAAACATAATTAGGTTTATTTTTTCACCATATTAATTTTTTTGGAAAAAAAAATAGGAGCTAGCTAGGCTTCAACAAAGTAATTCAGTCTATATTGTGCATTGGCTAGTAGTGTTCGTCTTCTTCTTCCTCCTCCTCTGCTGGCTCAGACAATGGCTCCTACCCCTCATCTGCGTAAACCCACTGACTGGCGGAGGGCACAGCTCGGTGTGGCTGTCTTCGTGGGGGAGGTGGAGTATCACGATTTTACCGACTCCTCACCATGCCTCTTGAGGGCGCAGTGGGTCCGGGGGGGGGTCCTCTCCTGGTCTAAGAGGACCCGTTTTGCCCAGGTACCTAGCTCTGTGTTTGGTGGGGCAGGTGGTCTTCCTCGGTGTATGCCAGAGCTGGGCCTTGGGCCCGGCCCCCCACCACTGGTCTCAGGCACCGGCTCTCCCACAGATGTTGATGGGAGAGCCTCGCCAGCGGGTGGGTCCTCATCACTGGAGCAAGGTTCCCAAGGGGCCTGAAAATGAAACAGAAGAAAAATATACATCAGCCACATGTTGCTATGTAATTAAAGCTGTAACCACAGCCACCACAATATAGAGCCGATCTGACCATGGTGAACACCAAAAGGCACAGGAGCAGGGTTTGGAAACAACAAGGACAAAGAAGTAGACCAGTGCAGTATACTCACCTGAGGCTCCACATTTATATGGCAAGTGACCACAGATAACACACCACAATCTGTGATAACAATCACGAGCAAACAAAAAGAAAAGAACACTGAAGAAGATTTGTGAAAGAAAACCACAATAGTGACTTCTACATGTGCTGCAAACCCCACATCACTGATAACAACAAGCTGTGTACATAGATCACACAAACACAATTACCCACCTACTGTGACGGGACAGGATCTTGGGCTGCGGCAACAGCTGGTTGCGGGCGGCACCTGCTGCACCATGTTCCCTGAGGCAACGCCTGGCCCAGGGTGAAGGTGAGGAGGTCATAGTATCACAGACGTGGCCTAGGGACCTCCTCAGCTCCAGCCCCGAACCAGGCATCCATCCACTTATTGTGGGTCTTGGTGAACACGGTGCACAGGCGCTTGATCTTCTCCACAACCAGGGCCACTGTCCAGATGGTAGTGGGTTGGAGCCGGTTGGCCAGCTCCACCAGCGGCCTGTAGACCGCAGCCCTCGCTTCCTTGTCCTGATATTCCGGCAGCGACACCCGCCACAGGCATTCATGTTTCTGGTACATGGTGAGGGGCTGTGTCACAAAATCATGATACCCAGCCATCTGCAAATAAAACATATAATTGTGTCATGCAAACACATACATGGCCATCTCAGGTGACACCCTACTCTGTATGGCCACCCCATGTCCAGCACTACTAATTACATGTGTTCTGGTAGTCAGCTTGGGTATGCAGAATCAGTATTGCCCTTTACATGTGGACATACATGGGGCACATGTGGCGCCCCTGTGACTAGGCGCCACAGGGAAGTATTACACTATAACAGTAAATGTGTTTTTCCCTGTAAGTTGTCAGTTCAGGGTTAAACCTGTGGAGTCTGTACTTGCACACACTTAGGACTAGGCCACTTAGAATAGGGGGACCGTTAATTTAGTAGGTCCCAAAAGGGGGTGGAGCCTAGGCTAGAGTGAAAGAAGCAGGAAGTTAGTGAGAGAGTTGAGATCAGTTAGTGCTGGGAAGGCAGTAAGGAAAAACAGGACTGATAGCACAGCCGACAGGAGGGAGCCCCATCTTTAAGTGGGTCCCAGGACATCAGGCAATGGGCCAGGACTGGTAGGAGCCAGCTGGTCTTGTTGAGGGAAACACCGGCAACACAGGAAGCCGAGGCGGCTAGAAGTTCATCTCTAACCGCAGACTGACGAGCTGCAGGCCCCTAGAAACCAGGTTCCTAACAGCGCCACAAGGTACCTTGCCCCTCAGGACCAAACATATATCCTAGACCACAGGAGTAACGGCCCATGTTCTGGTGGTGGGAGAAGTAACCGGCCCCGCCTGAACCAGTAAAGGTGAACCCTGCCCCACCATGAGAGATCAGGGGACTGATGGGTGAGCTCTGCCAGGGTGGTAGGACTAGGAAGAGGAAAGTAACCCTGAAAGACAAAGAGCTCAAACATCTAGAGACTCCATAAGGGGGACCCTGAGCTGGCAACATCCACCCTGTAAACCAAGCTGTACCGTGTCCCGTTTTACCATCTACCGGTATCAAGTAAAGTGGAGTTAAACTTGAACTGGTTTCCGTTATTCTTCCCGCTGGTGCCTGGAGGGCTCAGCACCATCAGCAGCTCAGCAGAGGGTAAGAACTGCAGCACCAACTACACCAACTACTCCCCTCATCCACATCCATCACCACTGCCCTGAGGTAGTAGCTCCACCTGTAGGGAGCTGGACTACTCTCTGCTGCATCCACCATCACCTCAGCGGCCGGCTTGCAGCACCAGTACCATTTTACTGGGAACTACAGGTGGCATCACGTTCCCCTGTAAATACTCCTTATCCCCCCCACCATCTATTAAAATGATAACCAGGGCCCGGAACCGGGTTCCTGTCCATCCGTGACTCCCTATTCAAGTCATCAGCCCCGGTGTCCGAGTACCCCTAGCCCTGGCCGCATCACATACAGGACATGGCTGGGGCTATATCTATTTTGCCCCAGTGCAGGGAAATATGGCAAGGTCTGTAGTTGACAAATGGCACACATGGGCTTACCACCTACATTAAAACACACACTCATGAGATACACACATATTTATGTCTAACCATAGTGCTGTAGTACACATTGTCCTGGCAAGGATCTCCCAGAACATTGTTTGTGCTGCAGGACACGGAGTATAATTACGATGCGTACCCGTCGCATAATACACTTATATAGGACGCTACATGAAGCTGTACATAAGACGCCCAAACATCTGCCAACATATGGGTCTGCAGCACACAGAAACTAACGTACAGGAATGCACAATAGCATGTCCCCCCACTTACCGTCTGTCCAACAGAGTTCTTGTGATGAGACGCTACTAGCACAATGCACATTGAAGTAGGAGCATGGGTGGCGCCCCAGCACACCATATTTAAACACAATATGACCAATCAAAAAAGCTCACTGGCGCATAATCAATGGTTGCACCTGCGTACGCCCAGGCGGCTACATCGATTACAAGACGCCACTGCTATCTGATTGGTTGGTTACCATATAAAAGCGCTCATGACCGAGGTAGGCCACGCTTGCTGCCCAGAGTCATTAAGTAAGTACTGATGTGCAAACATGAACTATGATATGGCTGTGTTGCATTTAAAGCAGCTTAGCATTACGGATCATTATTGTGTAGTGTAGCTGAGGCCCAAGTGGTGGGGTATGTAGTTAGTCTTGATGTTGTGTTTGTTAGCTCAATTGTGTACTGGCAAATGAATGCATGAGTGTTTTGTCAACCAAAACACGCTCCTCATTGACAAGTCATTTTGCCTTTGCCATACTGGTTCATGTTTGAAGAATGCGTGTGTCTTTAGTTGCGCGGATCATCTGAATTGTGGCCACATAGTACTGTCGTTTACCACACACAATGGAAATATTCTGACCAAACTGAGATGTGGAGTGGGCCATGTGGCTTCAACGAATGTCTGACTCTGAAGATCCGGCGTTCACAACACATCAGGGATGTCTCTTGGACATGATGAATATTCAATAGTCTGCTGCGTCGCCTGATATATTGTGAATAACACACAAAGGCTGGGGTACGTGTATAATGTAATTGTCTAGAGTTGGTAACAACCATGATTTGATAAATGTGACCTATCTCTTTGGCCACGCTTTGTGGTCATACGTCAACATTATGGCCAGGGATATGGGGTTATGCTCATGATGTGTTGAATTTGACAAGAGAGATGTATTTGTACAGGAGGGCCAGGGGTGTAGAGTGACCAGGTTTGGTTGTCAGGCAGTGCAATGTTGTGTTTGGGCCTTGAATAGTGCTATATATGTATGTGGGTGGGCTTATGAGCAAACTTGGGTATGATGTTGTAAAGTGGCTAGGAGATTTATAGGGAAGGAGGTGGTGGGTGTTGATTATGTGTGATGAAGCGTTCTTGTAGTGATGTTTCTTTTCCTCACATTTGCAGGGGTTGGTACTAGGGATGGGCGAATCTACTCGCTAGGACTCGTTACTCGGCGAGTAGTAAGGGACTCGCAGGACTCGATACTCTGCGAGTTTCCCAGCGTTTACTCGCACGAGTCCAATGCAAATCAATGGCAAACGCTGACAAAACTAGGATTGCCATTGTCTTGCATTAGACTCGGCTACTGTGCCAGTGATAGCAGGGAAACTCGCAAAGTAACTGATGTTACTTTGCAAGCCGAGTCCAGCTGTCTTCTCTGTGCAGGCTGCCGCAGCTCCAGGGTCCTTGAGCCCGCCTGCTCACAGAGATGATGTAGCAGAGCTGCGATTGTTCTCAGTCTGCTCATTCCCTGTGCATAGACATCTATATCTATGCACAGGGGATGTAGCAGAGAGGACATCGCGTTTTGGACTGCGTCGGACAGAAGAGGATTTTTTTAATTAAAGATGGAGTCCCTAATGGCTTTTTTTTTTTATTTCAAATAATTTCTCTGTGTGGTGTTTTTTTAACCCTTTATTGGAGATTCTTAGTGGCTGGGTCAAACGTGGCCTGACATTAAGAATCTCGGTTTTAATACCAGCTTGTATAACAAAGCTGGTATTAACCCCTTTATTACCAAGCGTGCCACCGCCACCAGGGCCGCTGGAAGAGCGGGGTTCAGCGCCAGAGGATGGCACTTCAATGAACGCGCCATCTTCTGGGGTGGCTGCGGGCTGCATTTTGCAGATGGGGGTGCCCAGAAAGCTTGGGCATCCCTGCGCTGCGGATTCCAGCCCCCAGCTGCTTAGCTGTACCTGGCTAGACATAGAAATTGCGCGGAGCCCCACGCATTTTTTTTTATTATTTCATGAAATTCATGAAATAATTAAAAAAAAGGGCTCCCCTATATTCTTGTATCTGGCCAGGTACAAATAGGCACCTGGGGGCTGGGGGCAGCCCGTCACTGCCTGCTGGATCCGGCTGGTTCCAGAAATACGGCGAAGCCCACGTGAAATTTTTTTCTGACAAATCCATAAAACAATGTAAATAAAAGGGACTGTATCTTTATTAACCCCTGGACCATGGGCGAGGGGTTAATAAAGATGCAGTCCCTTTTTTAGGATTGTTTTATTGATTTTTCAGAAAAAAAATTACATGGGCTTCGCCGTATTTCTGGAACCAGCCGGATCCAGCAGGCAGCGACAGGCTGCCCCCAACCCCCTGGTGCCTATTTGTTCCTGGCCAGACACAAGAATATAGGGGAGCCCTTTTTTTTTTATTATTTCATGAATTTCATGAAATAATAAAAAAAAAATGCGTGGGGCTCCGCGCAATTTCTATGTCTAGCCAGGTACAGCTAAGCAGCTGGGGGCTGGAATCCGCAGCGCAGGGATGCCCAAGCTTTCTGGGCACCCCCCACTGCAAATTGCAGCCCGCAGCCGCCCCAGAAGATGGCGCGTTCATTGAAACGCCATCCTCTGGCGCTGAACCCCGCTCTTCCAGCGGCCCTGGTGGCGGTGGCACACTGGGTAATAAAGAGGTTAGGGCCAGCTTTGTATTATCAGCTGGCCCTAAGCCCGAAATTTATGGCGGTCACGCCAATATTAGACATGACCGCCATGAATTTCTATTAAATTGTTTTAAAAAAAACACAACACAGAGAAAATTTTTTATTAGAAATAAAAAAAAAAGCCATTAGGGACTCCATCTTTAATTAAAAAAATCCTCTTCCGTCCGATGCAGTCCAAAACGCGATGTCCTCTCTGCTCATCTCCTGTGCATAGATATAGATGTCTATGCACAGGGAATGAGCAGACTGAGAACAATCTCAGCTCTGCTACATCAGGCAGCAGGCGGGCTCTAGGACCCTGGAGCTGCGGCAGCCAGCACAGAGACCAGACAGGACTCTTATCTGTGCGAGTTTCCCAGCGATTACTTGCAAAGTAAACGAGTCCAATGCAAATCAATGGCAAAACTAGGATTGCTTCAGGCTGAAGCTTCCGAGACACATCTGTGATTTGTAAATCGCACACTACTCGCTATTACTCGCTTCCCCATTCATTAACATTGGACTCGCTAGACTCGCAACGAGTAGCGAGTCCTGGGCTCGGACTCGCTAGAGTCAAGCGATTCCGAGTAATTTAGGATTCGCCCATCACTAGTTGGTACGTGAGATGATCATGGACCCTGATGGAGATGCTATCGTGGCTCTTGCCTTGGTGGAAGAGGAATTGTGGCTGGAGGATAGATATGAGAGGATACAGGCTCGCAGACCACGGCGTGTGGGGCTCGGGATTGGCTTCTGCACCCGGAGACCCGGAGCCACATGCGGCTGGTCTGTGAGCTGGAGGATCGGAGTCCGCATGATTTCAGGAACTATCTCCGTATGTCCGAGGACTCTTTCACATTCCTGTTGGAACACATGAGGCCCTTGATAGCCCGACAGGACAATTTGATGCGTTGAGCTGTGCCACCTGAGGAGCTTTTGGCGGCTCCTGCCAACAGGTCATTCAAGGACTGACCTGCAATAAACTTCATGTGTGTCAGTGTCCCTGCTGAGCTGCCTGATCCCCGAGACGTGTGAGGCCATCTGGAGTAGTCTGCTGCCATCCTATATGCAGTTCCCAACAACCCCCACTGAATGGATTGATGATGCCAGAGGGTTTGAGGACCGTTGGCAATTTCCAAACTGCATCCGCCTGCGCACAGATCACATATGGCAGTGAATGGGTGCGCACGGTCATGCGCAGCACCGTGCGCTCTCATTATAAAGATAGGGGCTTGCGGTGCTGCGGTCACATTGCGCATCCCCTCCGCAGAACGCTGCGGAGGGGAACACAAATGTGAAGGTAGCCTTAGATAGTAACAATCTTCAAACTACAAACTGTACTACAATATACATTTAATCAATAATGTAAAGGAAAGATTTCACATAAAAAAATATATAAATGTATTAGATGTGGATACATGATACAGGAATTGAAGTTCAAGTGCACACTAGGAAACCTAGGAATCAACCATTATAAAATAAAATTGATTATATAACCCCAAGTTATAAATTCATTATAAAAACAGCTGGATGGTTGGCCCGATTCTGACGCATCGGGTATTCTAGAATATGTATGCAGTTTATTTTTGAAGATTAAGAATCATACAAATGTGAAGCTGGTTTAAATCCCACGCCAATAACGCTGATTGGGCGCGGGGGCTGGCAGCGACCAATCAGCGATGCAGGATTTCGTTACAGACAAACAGACAGAATTAGATGATTATAAAGTAGATTCCTACAGCAGTGATGGTGGCAGTGTCAGTGTGTGTGGTGGTGTTGGTGTTGCGGCGTGTTGGTGTGCAGGGCATGACAGAGTGGGAAGTACGGAGTGGGGCAGGACGCGAGTGAGGCAGGCAATTGATTGTGGGGCAGGTTGGAGTGGGCGGTACAGGATGAATGAGCCAGAGCAGGGCAGGACAGATAGTGGGCAGGATGGGTAGGTGGCAGGAAGTGGAGTGGGAACAGCAGCCAGGGTGGCAGGATGGAGTGGGAAGGACAAAGAGGGAGCTAGAGGCAGGGCAGAATGGAGTGGGGCAGGACGGAGGTAGGCAGGATGTAGTGGGGCAGGACGTAGTGGTGGCAGGCGATGGAGGTGGGGGGGGCAGGTTACGGAGTGGGGCAGGCAATGGAGTGGGGCAGGACGGAGTGGGCAGGATGAAGAGGGAGCAGTAAAGCAGGGCAGGATGGAGTGGGGCAGGACAAAGAGAGAGCAGAGCAGGGCAGGTTGGAGTGCGGGCAGTGGAGATGGGCAAGAATAGAGTGGGGCAGAATAGAGTGGGAAGAATAGAGTGGGCGAATAGAGTGCAGGCACCCCCTCTATTCTACCCAGGGCCTCAGAATCCAATGGACATCCTGAGCTGTAAGCTCAGGCGGCAGCAGAATGGGGAGCGGCAAATGTGGCAGGGGGGCGGTGCACAAAGCCTCTGCGCACCCAGGATTATGTACTACCGTGCCTTCTCATTCTCTCGCGGCACCAATAGCACAAAATCCGCCGCCCTGAGAGTACCCCTGTCCCATTATAGCTTGCTCTCAGCCGGCTGTGACGGTGCCCTCCCCCGTCGCCCCCTTACTGTTTTCACCTGTGCTGGCAGTTTCAGGGTACCAAGTTTCACCCAGTGGAGCAGTCATCACCACTGAGTGAAACGCGTTAGGAAAGCGGAGACCTGGGGTGATGTGTGACCGGGGAAGCGCGGCGTACCTGTGCTTCACTGGGAACGGCCGTCAGAATGGAAGTGGGTCATTCACAGCTCCAATCCTCCTCCAAATCAACAACGGTACAGCGGCAGGGTGTTGCATGGGCTAGTACAATGCTGCGTCCTCACAACTTGCGCTGGAGGAGCTGGGGGCTGTGAGAGAGCCGAGAGGCTCATTTGCAACATGGCCACTTCCGTCTGCGGCGCGGCGATTCGGCCTCAGATGGAAGTGCCATTAGACAATTATATAGTAGATGTGGCTGCAATATGATTTCAGCATGGCTGTAATGTTCACGCTACACTTAAAAGGGCTGTCCATGAACAAAGTAACTTTTTAAACAAGAAACTTGAATGAAAGTTCCACAATCAGTCCAGCCATGCAGAATTACTTGCTCTTATACATTGATGATACATACCATAATTCCTGGCCCAAAGGAAGAAGCATAAGTGAGTATGCGATGACACAGCAGGGGCTCACAGCTGCTGCTTTCTGTGAGGCAGCATGTTTGCTCTGTTTTAAATAAATTATGCTGTATTTTGGATAATATTCAATGAGGATTCAGTCCAGGGGTTTATTATGTGGGTTTGAAATCCAGTTAATTTATTCCAGTGATTATGTAGTATACAAAGAAGTGATATAAATAAAGGTAATATGCACTGAGAAAGTGTGGAAAACCCTCATTGTCTCATAATTCTATTTGATTTCATTATGCAATGTTTGATAAAAAATAATTTGAATGAAGATTGCATCTCAAATAGTAATGCCATGCTTGGATATACCGTAGACATCGGGGGCATAGAACATCTAACCAAGTTAAAGTGGACTGATTCCCATATGCACGGTATACCTGGACACTGACTTCTAACTTTGGAACAAAATGAATACGAAGATTAAACTAACATGCGATATGAGGGTTATACACAGAGACCATAAGTTAACTGTCAGTTCAATCAATTGTGAGTAAAATCTCACAGAAACTGCAGTAAGGTCATTTACTAAGCTGTAGTGATGAACGAACCCCAACTGTAAAGTTTGTTGTGTCACAGGACACCTAGTGTCAGTAGTACAAACCCTAAATACGGACCTCTCAGGAAGTCTGTGTATGTTTGGGTTCGGCCATTTGGATAATGGCCTAGGGGACTGTAAAAGGAGGAACAATTGGATAACAACAGTATATAATTTATACTTACTGATTTTCTGTGCTGCTGTCGTTCTGCTTCCAGGTCTGCTAATAAGGTTTTATGAATATTACTGCTTCCTTGCCCACACTCTGTTACAACGTGATTGGTTGCACTCAACTGTACTCCCAACCTCTGTGCCTAGTGTCTGTGATTGTTAGTCCTGCACACCAGTGTACAAATAAATAAATAAATAAATAAATGAAAAAAATGTAGTGAAGTCTCCCATCATTTGATACAGTCACAGGTAGAGCAGTCAGCTGGAGGCTGCAGCTCCAGTTGTGTGCTTTATCTTTTCGGAGTATCAAAATATGGGGAATGTTTATGCAAGTTTGTTTTAATTAGCTAAATAAATCATTTTTAAAAAATGATGTTGGGTACTCCCAATTTTGATACCCAAGAAAGATAAAGCAAACAACTGGGGGCTGGTATTCTCAATCTGGGGAGGCCGTGGTTATTGAGCCCTGCTCTGACTTGAAATAGCAGCCTGCATTTGCCCCAGAATTGGTGCATTTATAGATAAACCAAATCCTGGTGGTTTACCGGGCTCATTCTGATTGTCCTGGAGTGGTGGCAATTAGGTAATATAATGGGTTAATGACTGTAATTTATCAAATATAACAGCTGCCATGACATCCTAAATTAGTAATGGGACAGGTGTCTTCCCTATTACTATAGTATAAGTAAAAAGAAACAAATAGAAAACACAGTGAAAAGTCCTTTAAAAAAAATCAGTCCTGTGTGGTGTTTTGGGGTTAATAAATAGTAGAAACAGGTGTTTTTTTTAAACAAAGTATTTTCTCTGTTTTGTGTTTATTACATTTTACTTACAAGATTAGTAAAAGTGTGTAACCTAGACACCTCTGCTATTACTAATTCAGGGCTTTGTGGTACTGTGTGATTCTTTGACATATCATAGCTGTGTAATGAGGTGAACAATTCAGCCTGTATCATAGAAATGGACACAGAATTGGACTTGTCCACCAGAGGGCATTGTGGACTGTACAATCACAGAGGGTGGAAATCCCCACCTTTCTTTTTTTACCCAGAAGAAAAACAGAGCTGGGCAGACTCAGATTTTCAGCAAGAACAGACCTGTGTGTGGTGTCTGCCGACATAGGGCTCTTTGCAGCCGGATTCTTGGAAGAAATACCCCGTGAAAATCGTTGCTGCAACCCCCGGTCTGCAGGACCTTGTCTTACCGAGGGTCCAACTCAAATTCAGGACATTGCCTCCGAATTCAGGACATTGCCAACAGATTACATGTGCAGGGGCTGTGACCGACATAAGGGAGCCATCTGTGCTACCGTGATCTCCCTTCTGCTTGCCCCGGGACAGAGAGAAGACTAACAAAATACGTTACCTGCGGAAGAAGACCGAAGAGGGACTGAGGAATCTCCCCCCCCCTTCAGCGCTGCAACCGGACCGTCATCGTGAGACCCCAGGCCTGCTACGTGGGAGCGACATCTTCTTCTGTGATAAGACTGGTACGTGATTTTAGGGAAAGTTAGGAAAGATACCTTCATTGTTGTGTTTCTTTTCTTGCTGCGTACCCGGAAGAAGTGAAGATCCAGAAACTCTAATATATACAAGTGCGCATATAGTTCGATTGACTGTGATATAAATATGTTTTACAGTAAAGACATGTTACTACCGGTTAAATCTGAGTATGGGGATTCTGTTGAGAAAGATCATACACACACACCCGCGCCTTACCACTGGTCGCTTCAGCTGCATTAACCCTCTATATTACCCCTATTGCTACCGCACCAGGGCAATTGAAATGAGCCAAGAAAAGCACTCGGATTTCATGCACCTAACAGATGTGTCAATTCTGAGGCAGAACTGGTCAGCTATTTCCAGCCTGGTGATACACTAATAACCATGGGCCTCCCCAGGCTGAGAATACTAGCCCCCAGCTGTGTGCTTTTTCTTGGCTGGGTATCAAAATTGGTGGGTACCCCACATAATTTTTTTAAATTATTTGTTTAAACAATTTTAAAAAATAGTGTAGCTTCCCTTTTATTTTGATACCCAGCCAAGATATAGCACACAGCTGAGGGCTTTAGATTTTTACACCAGTTTGTAAGGCAACCAATCACAGGCGCCGGCACAAAGGATGGGGGCATAGTCTGACTGCAACCAATCACAGACACTGTCACAGAGGGTGGATGCATGAATCAGAAGAATTTTCATAAGCTTTATTGTACCTGGATGCAGTGTGGCAGCAGTGTGGAAACTCAGTAAGTATGATTGTCCTGCTCTTGGCACCACTTTACTTCCTTTTGCAGCCCCCTATCCTTTAATAATCACCATTTTTTAGCACTAAGGTTTGGGTCTCTATAGACTTACATGGGCGTTTGGGGTCTTGGCTCAAGTTTGGGTCAAGTCTGATCCTGAAATGGATTATGTGAACCAAAACATCAGCAGTTTCGCCAATCTCTACTAAGCTGCAGTAACAGCTGTAGCGTTTAAATGTTTGTTCAATACATAAGTAAAATAACATTTTAATTAAAAAGCATTAAATCAACTAAAAGTAATTTAATAATTATTTTGATTACAATGGCTGGGACTCAAAGCTTTCTCAGCCTTTCAAGGGCCCGCCAAATGGCTGAATAATAGATAAGAATAGAAATAAGCAGATGAGGCAAAATTCTAATCCAAATTTATTCTCTGTGATTTTAATGTCCCTTAGTATAAACTGTGGTCTCTTCACAACATAGAGCATAATTAATGTAAGATAAAAATAAAACAAATCCTTGTCCTCACCTTACTGCTTATTTCTCTGGCCCCTCCATTTCTCAATGTCACATGCCTCTTCCATGCAACATATTTCTCATTGATACTGCTTGCACTGAATTCCTCCTTGGAGGGTTCTATGCAAGCTCTTAAATATCACAACATCAGATGTGCACCATAACCTTGCTCAAACATGCAAAGAATCATCCCTTAACTGAGCCAAAAGTCAAATATAGTGTGATAGGACTAAAGAATAAAGGGTAAGTGCCAGTGATCATTAGAGTAGCAGACATGTAATTGTGTGGAGGAGACAGAAAGGTGAGCAGTAGGGTGAGTATTAATTTTTTTTTTTTTTAGTTTTAACCTTTTTATGGTCTTCAATGTTTTGAAAAAATGTCAATAAGCAACTGGTATTTTGCTGAAAGTGACCAAAAGTAAATTATAATAATAATATGAGAGGACATATATACCAAGATGGGGACATATATACCAGGATGGGGTGGTCATGTACAAGGATGAGGGACATATATACTGATTATAAGATGGACACTAGCATTATAAGATGTACCCCATTTCAGATTGAAAAAAAAAAAATCTCTTTTCCTTCACCAAATTTGGGGTGCGTCTTATAATCAGGTGCATCTTATAAAGTGAAAAATATGGTTAAATATTATACACCTTAAACACCTTACAACCCCGTGTTGTCTCTGGCAACCATAAATATAGGCCTTTTATTGTTTCAAACATAAAGTACAAATAAATAAATGATTAGGTATGACTGATCTCAAAATTTAATATTTGAGGTTCATAACAAACACGTAGTGTTGGGTACTGGACCCCAAACACAGATATTTTAATGTATGTCCACTTATTGTTCGGTTTGCTCATCTAAATAAAGCTAGTTGAAAAGCTGCAGCAGATCCAGTCAACTAGCTTTTAGATTTGAGGTAATTTCTGGAATTATCGCACCCATGCCAAGTATTGGCACAGCAGCAAATGGCCTGCACACCCTGGCACCTGGCCTTCTTTTCTTAGACTAGTGATAGGGAAAGGATACTGGAATGAGGGACAGTAAGTGATATGTGCAAGTCAGAAAAACTGTGATACAAAGGAGAGATAGGACGCTGGAGTAAAGCACAGTGATAGGTGGAATTAATGAAAATCTGATACAGCACTGCATCATTGAGCTTTGCATAATGCTGCAAAAAGGCAACATACAGGCAGTATAATCAATTTGCTTAATCTAACTAAAAGCAGAGTATGTATACAGTGTACCTTGCTGTTTGAATCTCTTGCAAATCTCATATTGTGCATTATCACTCAGCTTTGTGTAGTACTTAAAAAACTGCTGCATACAGGCAGTGTAAGCTGACTATTTGCTTACAAAAAGGAGCACATATATACAGGGTACCTTGATGTGTAAATATTGCGCAAACATCATAGCGTGCGTCATCATGCAGCTTTCAGTACCTCTAAAAAAGCATCTACATACAGGCAGTTTAATCTATTTGTTTAATCTAACAGAAAGCAGAGTATGTGAATTGGTATGTGACGGTGGCGTGGCCTGGTCCGTGGCCCCGGAGCGATCAATAAAAGAAGGGGGTAGGAGTTTATGGAATAGGGGGATTTATAGGGATTTAGGGGTGGTTTTCATGATGCCACCCGTGGTATGTGTCTATTAGTGGCCGCCACTGCAGTCCAGAACCTCTGGGGATGATGGCATGTCAGCTGTGATGGTTTTGCTCCCCACGGGTGGAGTGGGTCCCCAAGGTGTAGAGGTTTTGGTGATGGAGGGCTAGAAGGGTTGATCTGGCCGTGGGAAGAGGATCGGAGCGTCTCAAAGGCGGGCTCCTATGGCCTGAATGGCTTGTCAGTCTACTGCTCCTCAGGCAGGAATTGAACAGTCTCACACACAGTTCTGAGTTCCAAACCTGGTTTTCCTAACTTTCTTTGCTAGCACCACAGGGTACAATTCTGTTTCAATTGCAGTCCGGATGGCCCTCAGCAAGTAGAATGTCTTGTCCAGTACACCCCCCTTTATGTTCCTTGCTTCTCGGGTTGGCCTATCTCTCAGCGCTGCCTGCTTGCTTAACTCCTGTTCGCGCCTCCGCACACAGTGCCCCAATCCAGCAGCCATGGGTCCTGTCAGGCGACTGGCCATGTCCCCTGACCCTAGTACGGCTACCTTCTCTGCGGATGTGTTGGCAGTTGGCCACAGCTCCGCTAGGACTCGTGGCCTCCGGTTCTGTGATTGCAGTGTAGAGTCTCCTCGCCACCTTCAGGGCCGGCCCCCTGGTGGTCAACCTGCCCCTCTGCTTCACTTCAGATTCAGGTGCACGAGTGGATCGCTCACTGCCTGTGCCCCTGAGGCTCCCTCTGTCATTCTGCAGTCTGTTGTTCCAGGACCCAGGACAAGCCTCATCTCCACTCAAGTCCTCCGGGTCCTTCTTCTCTTCCTTACTCCGCCAACCATCTCTCCTGACTGACTCCCTACTACCTATTGACTTTCCTTTTTTACTTCCTGACTGCTTCCCTACTAACTTCCCACCCTCCACCTCTCTCCCAGCCATCCCACTGACTACTGGGGCTCTCCTTCTATCGCGTCCGCCCAATGTCCCTGGGACCGGGTTTGCTGGGTGTTTTTGTGGGTATCTGGACTTACCATCCTGTTTACTGCAGAAAGGAGTACCACACCCGTGGATTAGGTGCAGTACCCTTCTGTGGCAACCAGACCAGAGGGACGCCACAAGTGCATACAGAATGCCTTGCTATCTGAATCTCTCACAAATCTCATACTGCACTTTATCACGCACCTTTGTGTAGTGCTCAAAAAACTGCTGCATACAGACAGTCTAATAATCGGTTTCTCTGTATACATTCTTTGTAACAATCTGCAGTTTTTTGTGTGGTAAAGAATGAGGAGAACATGAAATATGGGACGTGGCCTTGAGGGTGCTGCTGGTGATGTATCTGCTTCAGAGCGAGGATGTGGTAGATCTGTTCCTGCAAAACTGGAAACTGAAACCCTTTCCTCTGGTGCACACAGGCCACAGTAAGGTTTTCATCATTTTTTAGGCCTGGGTATAGTTGCACGAATGGTGAACCAAGAACATGTTGAGGCAGTTTTAGATTATTTGGCTACCAGTGTCTCCAGTTCCATTACATTCTCTTCCACCTGGTCCACAGCTGATATCTCAGAGGTGCTCCTGAGTTCCATGATCAGATTTCTTCCACATCAACTCCTTCAAAATCTGCCAAGCAGTAAGATCCATAAGTCTTTCAGCAGTCACTTATGCAGTTTGATAATTCTGCTGGCTGGGGTTCCATGGGCCATCCATCTGTCCCTTCCTCAGAGGTAAAAGAGACGAAGTGCAGTAATGCCCAACCACTTCTTGTGTTGGAGGATGAGTCCATGGGAGGGCTGGTGCACATGGTCAAAGTATAGCTGCTCCACAGCTCAGAGGATAATAAAAAACAGGTGCCAACTGCTGTGGCTTTCATCAGTGTGCAGACTGGGAGTGAGGGCAGGGTTCAGGAGTGGGTGAAAGATGATGTCAGGGATGACGAGGTTCTTGACCCCACCTGTAGCTAATACCATGATAGTGGCATGTGCAATCCTGATGAAGAGGAGGTGTTCATGCAGACAAAACAGTTACAACTAAAAAGGAAGCTTGAGGCAAATGTCTAGCAGATGGCCTACAGCCAATTCTTCACCTGCTACTGCCTGCTATGCCAGTGAAAAGCTCACAACAATGCCAGCTCAAAAGAGCCCCCTAACAGGGCATTTCTTACGGGAATGTGTTGATGATAAGAGAGGGTGGTTTGCATGCAGTGCCATCAGAGCCTGAAACGAGGAAGACATTTTCTCAACTGCCCACAACCTGCATGATGCATCGTTTCATTTCCAAACTTGAGCTGCAGTGAACTATTTTTCTGAGAAATCAAGAAAGAACTCAGGCTCCTACGGTTCCCTCTTCTGCTGTGGTCTTGGCCTCTTCAGAAGTGGTGTTAGCTTCTTCCTCCCTTCACGATCACCGGAGACACCTACTTTCCAGAATGCACATGATGTGGCAGCAACACAACCACCACCAGTGTGACCTACTATTCGCACCCTGTCCTATGGAAATCTTCAGGTCTCCATCCCACAATCCAACTACGAGATTTTTAAATGCAGCAGCCATAATATTCGCTCCTGGAGCTGTCAATTTGGCCCTGAGTAAGAAAAGAGGTTTTCTAGACCCCATTTTAAATATGTGTGACCGGTGCTGGATCTCGATGAGACTTGGCTTCGAGATTCAACTGGAAAAAGAGGCTTTAGAATGGCCTTCTGCAAAATTCAGTGCTCTGTTTTGAATCACAATGAATCATGGCTATGTTGTTGAAATGGTCAAAATTAGGTGCTCTGTGGTACAGCTCTGAAAATCTTAGCTTTGTGGGTCCACTGTGCAAACAGGCTTTTTAGGGGGCTTTTAATAACATTGTGGCTCTATGGGGTAACTTACAAATCTATGGGGTAACTTACAAATCTATGGGGTGACTGCAAAAATTTTGAATTTCCTTCTTTACTTGTTTTTTAACTAAGATTCACATGGTGACAGGACCCCTATAAGTAATTTCTCTATCTAAATTTGTTTGCAGGGCATTTTGCCCAAATTTTGTCTCAAGTTGCAATCCCCTCTTAGTATGACTAGGGATGAGCGAGTCTACTCGCTACTATTCAGCTACTCGCCGAATAGTAGCGGTATTCTGGTACTCGCTACTTGCCGAGTAAATTAGGATCACTCGAGAGTAGCAAGTACCGAGTACTTTTGCAGTGTATCAATAGATACACTGCAAAAGTCCTGCAAAAGAGAAGAAAAGTGGTTACAAAATAAAGAAAATCGGATACTCACCTTAACCGACGGCTGCACCAGGACCAGCCGATGGACATCTATGCATGGAAAAGGACCTTTCACTCTCCCAGCCAATCAGATGCCGCCACGTCACAATCATGTGATCGCTAGCGGCCACCTGATTGGCCAGATTGCAAGGTCCTCTCAGGTACACTCAGCTACTACCAATGTGCAAACATGATTACAAGCGGTATATATTTGAGGAAAAAATGTAAAAACGGCTCTCTCCTGGTTCTCTTCCTATCTTTCTGACCGCTCTTTCAGTGTATCATTCTCTGGCTCCACTTCCTCCCCTCTTCCTCTCACTATTGGGGTCCCTCAGGGTTCAGTCCTTGGCCCTCTCCTCTTCTCTCTCTACACAGCCCCGATCGGACAGACCATCAGCAGATTTGGCTTCCAGTACCATCTTTATGCTGATGACACACAACTATACACTTCTTCCCCTGACCTTACTCCTGCTGTAATAAAGAACACCAATGACTGTCTAACCACAGTCTCCAATATCATGTCCGCTCTCTATCTGAAAATAAACCTTTCCAAAACTGAACTTCTTCTGCTCCCACCCTCTGCCAACCTCCCTAAACCTGACATCTCTCTCTCGGTGTGCGGCACCACGATAACGCCCAGTCAGCAAGCTCGCTGTCTCGGTGTTTTGATGGACACTGATCTCTCCTTCACCCCATATATACAATCTCTCACCCGCTCCTGTTGCTTGCATCTGAAAAATATCTCCAGAATTCGCCCTTTCCTCACCATGGAAACAACTAAAACCCTCACTGTGGCCCTGATTCATTCTCGCCTTGACTACTATAATTCTTTATTAGCTGGCCTCCCCCACAGTAAGCTTTCCCCTCTCCAGTCTATCCTCAATGCAGCAGCCAGGATCACCTATCTAGCAAACCGTTACTCAGATGTTTCTGCTCTGTGCCAGTCACTGCACTGGCTACCCGTACACTATAGAATCCAATTCAAATTTCTCGTTGCCACCCACAAAGCTATTCATGGTGCGGCACCTCCTTACCTCTCCACCCTCATCTCTGTCTACCACCCTACCCGTCCCCTTCGCCCTGAACGTGACCTCAGACTAACATCGGCATTAATCCGAACCTCCCATTCCCGACTCCAAGACTTCTCTCGAGCTGCACCAAAACTCTGGAATGGTCTACCCCAAGAAATTAGGACCATCCACAACTTGCATAGCTTCAGACGCTCCCTAAAAACACACTCTTCAGGGCGGCCTATCCTTCTCCCTAACAGTAGTCATTTAGACATAAGATATTCATTGTTATAAGCCCCTGTACTTTGTGTTCCCATCCCGTCTTAGATTGTAAGCTCCTTTGAGCAGGGTCACCTTCATTTTCTGCCTTTTTTATTGTATTTCCTAAGTTGATTCTATGTTTATTGTATGTAACTACTGTTCTGCATTACCTTTCTGTACCGTATATTTTTCTTATATGTACCGTTGTACTGTAAAGCGATGCGGAATATGTTGGCGCTATACAAATAAAGTTTTATTATTATTATTATCATTATATTATTATTATTATTATTATTATTATTATTGAAAACTTAGTTTTTTTTTTAAATCTCAAAAATGTTATTTTTTTTTTTTCTTGGGGTTCTTGGTACACACATTGGCCAATGTCCGTTTGCTCATCAGCCGTGACAAGGCGACCCCAGGTCTGATGAGTCCTAACGCTTACATCCCTGCCCTCCTTTTCCTCCCTATCCCACTCTTAAGTGGGTGGACACCATCTCAACCTAAGACCACCTGTGGGTGATGAGGGTGCAAGTTGCAGTCATAGAGGCAGATTCTCCATTTGTTATACACCAAACAGCAAAAAACTGCACAGCACTCACAGATATAATGTGAACTGGTGCCAGCATGGACACTGGATCAAATAACTAGAAAAAAATTCTCTGCAGCACTCAGCTACTACCAATGTACAAACATGCTAACAAGCGGTATATACAGTTAGGGCCAGAAATATTTGGACAGTGACACAATTTTCGCGAGTTGGGCTCTGCATGCCACCACATTGGATTTGAAATGAAACCTCTACAACAGAATTCAAGTGCAGATTGTAACGTTTAATTTGAAGGGTTGAACAAAAATATCTGATAGAAAATGTAGGAATTGTACACATTTCTTTACAAACACTCCACATTTTAGGAGGTCAAAAGTAATTGGACAAATAAACATAACCCAAACAAAATATTTTTATTTTCAATATTTTGTTGCGAATCCTTTGGAGGCAATCACTGCCTTAAGTCTGGAACCCATGGACATCACCAAACGCTGGGTTTCCTCCTTAATGCTTTGCCAGGCCTTTACAGCCGCAGCCTTCAGGTCTTGCTTGTTTGTGGGTCTTTCCGTCTTAAGTCTGGATTTCAGCAAGTGAAATGCATGCTCAATTGGGTTAAGATCTGGTGATTGACTTGGCCATTGCAGAATGTTCCACTTTTTTGCACTCATGAACTCCTGGGTAGCTTTGGCTGTATGCTTGGGGTCATTGTCCATCTGTACTATGAAGCGCCGTCCAATCAACTTTGCAGCATTTGGCTGAATCTGGGCTGAAAGTATATCCCGGTACACTTCAGATTTCATCCGGCTACTCTTGTCTGCTGTTATGTCATCAATAAACACAAGTGACCCAGTGCCATTGAAAGCCATGCATGCCCATGCCATCACGTTGCCTCCACCATGTTTTACAGAGGATGTGGTGTGCCTTGGATCATGTGCCGTTCCCTTTCTTCTCCAAACTTTTTTCTTCCCATCATTCTGGTACAGGTTGATCTTTGTCTCATCTGTCCATAGAATACTTTTCCAGAACTGAGCTGGCTTCTTGAGGTGTTTTTCAGCAAATTTAACTCTGGCCTTTCTATTTTTGGAATTGAATGGTTTGCATCTAGATGTGAACCCTTTGTATTTACTGTCATGGAGTCTTCTCTTTACTGTTGACTTAGAGACAAATACACCTACTTCACTAAGAGTGTTCTGGACTTCAGTTGATGTTGTGAACGGGTTCTTCTTCACCAAATAAAGTATGCGGTGATCATCCACCACTGTTGTCATCCGTGGACGCCAGGCCTTTTAGAGTTCCCAAGCTCACCAGTCAATTCCTTTTTTCTCAGAATGTACCCAACTGTTGATTTTGCTACTCCAAGCATGTCTGCTATCTCTCTGATGGATTTTTTCTTTTTTTTCAGCCTCAGGATGTTCTGCTTCACCTCAATTGAGAGTTCCTTTGACCGCATGTTGTCTGGTCACAGCAACAGCTTCCAAATGCAAAACCACACACCTGGAATCCACCCCTGACCTTTTAACTACTTCATTGATTACAGGTTAATGAGGGAGACGCCTTCAGAGTTAATTGCAGCCCTTAGAGTCCATTGTCCAATTACTTTTGGTCCTTGAAAAAGAGGAGGCTATGCATTACAGAGCTATGATTCCTAAACCCTTTCTCCGATTTGGATGTGGAAACTCTCATATTGCAGCTGGGAGTGTGCACTTTCAGCCCATATTATATATATAATTGTATTTCTGAACATGTTTTTGTAAACAGCTAAAATAACAAAACTTGTGTTACTGTCCAAATATTTCTGGCCCTAACTGTATTTGAGGAAAAAATTTAAAAACTTATGTTTTTTTCAAAAAACTCAAAAATCTTATTTTTTTATTTTCTTGGGGTTCTATCTATCTATCTACAAGAAAAACAGAAGCAGCGTGTATGGCTGGTTTAAATCAGAGTGCAGAGCGTCCCTGAGGCTCCTTCTAGCCTCTATTATACATACAGTTCAAAGAGGGTCACAGCACTTCTTTTCCAAAGCAAGGGTAGTTTATTCCAGCTCAGGCATACATGGCGACGTTTCGAGCTGTGTCAGCTCTTTATCCAGCAACCACATTACAATTATTCCAGTCTTTTATACACCTATGACCTCTTGCATCATTTCCTTACACATAATTTGCATAAATATACAACACCTATTACATAATTTGCATAAATACACAACACCTACTACATAATTAACCCAGGTGCAATTGTACATAAGACCAGTGTTTTATAAACATCCATTATCAGGGTCTAACTACTGTTATCTCTGATGATTTACATTCCTTTTATAATTCTAATTACATATCACAGTGTCACAGTGTTATACACAGTATAGAACAGTATGGGAGCAGCTTACCGGGTTCCTGTACTTTTACATGTGTTTCTCAGCGTCCCGGAAGCATCTACAGCATGGGGAGTGCTTTGCCCCCTCCCTCGTCGGCCTGGGAATCGCGCCGACGTGCGCGATGACGTCACCGCGTTCGCGCATGCGCGTTGATCAAAACTAGTCATCCTCCATCTTAGTTGGGGCGAACTACAGCAATTCAATAGCTGAACCTCACCCTGTGTGTCTTTACCAAATATAAAGTGCTAAGTGCTTTTAAGGTGCTTCTTAATATGTGATATACCTTATCTTATTGTGCTCCTGTCTTATTTATTAAGCATTTAGATACTTAAACGGGCACTTATCCCGAAGTTTGTGCAAAACTACTATGATTTATGTGACCTTCTTCTATGGATTACATTATCAGGTACCTTTTAACCCTTCCTTTTCCCTTCCAAACCGAAATCTCCAGTGTTTCCATAGCTGGAACCAATCTCCAGCTTAAACGTCACATCAGTTCGGGGTAATTTACGGGGTTATCCTGATTTCATATACCCTCTCTTCAGGTCATTTATGTGTCTCAGTGCTTACTCATACTATGTGATATATCTTATATTATTATTAATACCATGTTATTATAAAAAAAATTTTTAGATAAAAAATGATTAAAATGTATATATGTGTGACTAGTTAGTGCGCTGTGTTGTGCGAAATTACCGTACAGTGCTCCCTATATCGCCGCTCCCATTCCTTCAACACTGCATGGAATCTATCAGCATTATTTAGACCTCCTTCATTCTGTGTCTTCCCATGTTTCTATAAAACAATTCAAAAAAGATAGTGTTAAAAGGTTCGTGTTTTTTAACCTATATTAAAAACAAGCCGTGGTTAAAATGTATACAACCTACTATGAGTGAGATTCCAATCCTAATGATTAGAGGGCGACTCCTAACTTGTAGTCTATATTTAGGCCGCCTGGCTTCAGAGTGCCCAACTTTTTTATCCACTTTAATTCCTGTATCCTCAAATGCTTTTCACGGTCCCCTCCTCTCCTCATCATTGGTGTTCCATCTATCGCTCTAACCCTTAAATCCCATTCATCATGCCCTGCCTCCGTGAAATGTTTTGACACTGGCAGGTTCATAATCTTTTTTCTGATTCTGTACCTGTGTTGACTCATCCTAATCCTCAACTCTAACGTAGTTTCCCCTACGTAATACTCCTTGCACGGGCATTCCAATAAATAGACCACATGGTCAGAAGCACACGTGAAAAATTGTTGAATTTTGTAAGTTTTCCCTTTAACCTCATATATGTTTCCCTTCTTCATGAGTGGGCAGTTAACACAGCCTATACATGGATAATTCCCTGTCCTTACACTCCCTGTCAAAGTGGTTTGTCGTTTAAAAGTGCCAATATCTGATTGGACCAAACGGTCTCTCAAACTCCGTCCCTTTCTAAAAGAAAAAAGTGGTGGTTCTTTGAATTCCCTCATTCCGGTAACCCGTTACTGAGGATCTGCCAATTTCTCTTTATCACCTGAACTATCTCCCTGGACTCTTCTCCGTATGTTGTCACCACTGGTATCCTCCATCCTTTCTTTTGAGTGGTCCTCTTACTCTCTCGTTTCTCTCTACTCTCTTTCAAGACTTTGTCAGGGTAACCCCTATCTCTGAATTTTTTCAACAGCTTATCAACCGCTTCCTCCCTCTTTTCCTCATCACTAACAATCCGTCTTACTCGTTCCACCTGTCCAAACGGTATAGCCCTCTTCAGCTCCGTGGGATGGCTACTGTTGAAATGTAGTAACTTGTTCCTGTCCGTAGGTTTTACATGCAATGTGGTACTCAGCTGCCCTCCTTCTAGCTCAACATTCACATCAAGAAATTGTATATTTGTCTTTGAATACACCATAGTGAATTTGATACTAGTGTCCACTGTGTTCAAGTACCTATGGAAGTCCTCGAGCTCGTTAACATCACCTTTCCACAAGAAAAAAACATCATCGATGTATCTCCACCACTCCCGGACATTCCGGAAGTGGTGGGACCCATGGACATGTTCCTCTTCGAGCACCGCCATGGTGACCCCAGCATAAGCACATGCCATGTGTGCCCCCATGGCGGTGCCTTTTAACTGCTTGTAGTAAGTATCCCCAAATAAGAAGTAATTTGACCGCAAACAAATCTCCAATAAGTCAATTATTAGCTTTTTACTCTCCTTACCATATTGTGTATTTTCCAACATCAATTTCACTGCTCTAATACCCCTATCGTGTTCAATGGACGTGTACAGGGAGACGACATCAAAGGAAACCAAAAAGTTTCCCAGTCCCACTTCCAAAGTTCTCAACTTTTCCAAAAAATGCCCTGTATCACGAATGTAGGATCTCGCTGATGTTGCTAGTGGGTTCAACATTTTATCTAAGAGAATCCCCACATTGTTAAAAACAGAATCTACGCCTGACACTATAGGCCTTCCTGGCGGGCTCTCAATTGATTTGTGGATTTTCGGGACAATATAAAGTACAGGTGTCCTCGGGCTATCCACTATTAAATAATCCAGTAACTCCTGGTCTATTAACCCTCCTGATTTTGCTTCTTCCAGAACTGTTTTAATACTTTTTTGGACTTCAAACTTCGGATCCCTAGTCAATTTCTGGTACACTTCCTCATCCCTCAGTTGTCTCATTATTTCTGCTACATATTTACCCTTGTCCATGACGACGACTGCACCCCCTTTATCTGCGGGTTTTACCACTAGGTCGCCGTCATGGACAAGTTCTTGTAACGCCTCATATTCCCTCTTTTTCACGTAGGATGTTTTAAAGCTCTCTGACTACTCTGTTGTATTCTGTCTATATCTCTTTTGACTGCTGTCACAAAAGTTTCTATTGCAGGTACCACTTCAACTGGGGTAAAATCACTCCTCTTGTACAGTGAAAAATCTCTCAACGTTAGCTCACTCTCCCTTTGTTTAGGTCTCATCTCTCTCCTATTGAACCAATGCTTTAGTTTGACCAAACGGAACAACCTAGCCATATCTACATCTAACTGGAACCAGTCTACATGTGTAGTAATGTTATAACTCAGTCCTTTATTTAGAATCTCATTCTGTGCTGTACTCAAAGTCTTTTCGGATATATTTACCACCAGTTCTGATCTCGTTTCTTGTTGCTCCTGAGTCCTGTTCTCGGTTTTTCTCTCTTTTTTCTGGCTCCTTCTGTAACGGACTCCTCCTCTTCTTCTTCTTGTGACCTGTCTGTCTCTGGATGGGATGGAATCAGATTTATTAGCATGTTTAGAACGGTAATAACAATGTCTCTTTCTTTTCAAACCACCTTTCTTTGGCCACTTATCCTTTTGCCAGTTATACACTAATCCCATCTGATAGTCTTCATTATCTCTCGCCCATTTTTGGCGCTTAGTCTCTTCTAGATCTTTTTTAACTTTTTCAACTCTTAGACGTATCAGTTCCTTATATTTTTGGAAATCCTCATCCTTCATCAACAATTTTATTTGTGTCTCCATATCTCTATTTTCTTGCCCAATCTTCTGTACTTCCTCCTGTAAGTACTCCATGTTTAGGAGCATCACATCCATCGCGTACTTATTTGACATCATGGCGAATTTGTTACAGTATACAGCATCATTCACAAACAGGGTAGGTCGAATATTTGATCTCAATCCCCTTGGAATCCTTTTGGCCCTATAATATTGGCCCATCATCATGAGATGCAATTCCATGGAGACCATGCGTTTGCATCCGTTTTCGTACTTCCTCTTCAAGTTGTTAACTGAAGGGACACTCAAAAAATCGACCTCCCCCTCCAATCCCTTTAGGATGCGCTCCTCATCCTCAGCTGTATACACTAAAGTGACTGGTTCCATATTTAATGGTGATACACCGCTGTGCTCCAATAAAGGGATATATTCACAAGAAAAACAGAAGCAGCGTGTATGGCTGGTTTAAATCAGAGTGCAGAGCGTCCCTGAGGCTCCTTCTAGCCCCTATTATACATACAGTTCAAAGAGGGTCACAGCACTTCTTTTCCAAAGCAAGGGTAGTTTATTCCAGCTCAGGCATACATGGCGACGTTTCGAGCTGTGTCAGCTCTTTATCCAGCAACCACATTACAATTATTCCAGTCTTTTATACACCTATGACCTCTTGCTTCATTTCCTTACACAATGGGAATAAACTACCCTTGCTTTGGAAAAGAAGTGCTGTGACCCTCTTTGAACTGTATGTATAATAGGGGCTAGAAGGAGCCTCAGGGACGCTCTGCACTCTGATTTAAACCAGCCATACATGCTGCTTCTGTTTTTCTTGTGAATATATCCCTTTATTGGAGCACAGCGGTGTATCACCATTAAATATGGAACCAGGCACTTTAGTGTATACAGCTGAGGATGAGGAGCGCATCCTAAAGGGATTGGAGGGGGAGGTCGATTTTTTGAGTGTCCCTTCAGTTAACAACTTGAAGAGGAAGTACGAAAACGGATGCAAACGCATGGTCTCCATGGAATTGCATCTCATGATGATGGGCCAATATTATAGGGCCAAAAGGATTCCAAGGGGATTGAGATCAAATATTCGACCTACCCTGTTTGTGAATGATGCTGTATACTGTAACAAATTCGCCATGATGTCAAATAAGTACGCGATGGATGTGATGCTCCTAAACATGGAGTACTTACAGGAGGAAGTACAGAAGATTGGGCAAGAAAATAGAGATATGGAGACACAAATAAAATTGTTGATGAAGGATGAGGATTTCCAAAAATATAAGGAACTGATACGTCTAAGAGTTGAAAAAGTTAAAAAAGATCTAGAAGAGACTAAGCGCCAAAAATGGGCGAGAGATAATGAAGACTATCAGATGGGATTAGTGTATAACTGGCAAAAGGATAAGTGGCCAAAGAAAGGTGGTTTGAAAAGAAAGAGACATTGTTATTACCGTTCTAAACATGCTAATAAATCTGATTCCATCCCATCCAGAGACAGACAGGTCACAAGAAGAAGAAGAGGAGGAGTCCGTTACAGAAGGAGCCAGAAAAAAGAGAGAAAAACCGAGAACAGGACTCAGGAGCAACAAGAAACGAGATCAGAACTGGTGGTAAATATATCCGAAAAGACTTTGAGTACAGCACAGAATGAGATTCTAAATAAAGGACTGAGTTATAACATTACTACACATGTAGACTGGTTCCAGTTAGATGTAGATATGGCTAGGTTGTTCCGTTTGGTCAAACTAAAGCATTGGTTCAATAGGAGAGAGATGAGACCTAAACAAAGGGAGAGTGAGCTAACGTTGAGAGATTTTTCACTGTACAAGAGGAGTGATTTTACCCCAGTTGAAGTGGTACCTGCAATAGAAACTTTTGTGACAGCAGTCAAAAGAGATATAGACAGAATACAACAGAGTAGTCAGAGAGCTTTAAAACATCCTAACGTGAAAAAGAGGGAATATGAGGCGTTACAAGAACTTGTCCATGACGGCGACCTAGTGGTAAAACCCGCAGATAAAGGGGGTGCAGTCGTCGTCATGGACAAGGGTAAATATGTAGCAGAAATAATGAGACAACTGAGGGATGAGGAAGTGTACCAGAAATTGACTAGGGATCCGAAGTTTGAAGTCCAAAAAAGTATTAAAACAGTTCTGGAAGAAGCAAAATCAGGAGGGTTAATAGACCAGGAGTTACTGGATTATTTAATAGTGGATAGCCCGAGGACACCTGTACTTTATATTGTCCTGAAAATCCACAAATCAATTGAGAGCCCGCCAGGAAGGCCTATAGTGTCAGGCGTAGATTCTGTTTTTAACAATGTGGGGATTCTCTTAGATAAAATGTTGAACCCACTAGCAACATCAGCGAGATCCTACATTCGTGATACAGGGCATTTTTTGGAAAAGTTGAGAACTTTGGAAGTGGGACTGGGAGACTTTTTGGTTTCCTTTGATGTCGTCTCCCTGTACACGTCCATTGAACACGATAGGGGTATTAGAGCAGTGAAATTGATGTTGGAAAATACACAATATGGTAAGGAGAGTAAAAAGCTAATAATTGACTTATTGGAGATTTGTTTGCGGTCAAA